>BCNH02000009.1:667780-678027 GCA_001662345.2 Metrosideros polymorpha var. glaberrima
CTTTTTTTTAGAATTATAGTAATTCGAAAGACTAGGCAATTATCCGTACTATATAGGTAAGGAAATAGCTTTTGTGGAATTAGAATTCTTAAATTTCAAAGCTTGAAAAAAGTTTTATTGGAGTCTTGTTTACACCAAAAGGTAACCAACTTTTGGTTATGATCAACGAGTGAGAAAGTAGAGTTTGGCCACTTATAAACAAAATTATCGGTAACTTGAAGAGAATTAACAACTCAACAGTGAACGGTCATTATTTTAGCAAATACAATAAATTATTTCACCACGAGATCTCGATTTTCTTCTCCCTCTGATCTACCATGATTTCGGTTCTAACCTCGTCGATTGCTTCTCTCTCTGCCTTTACTACTCAAGGCAGCACCTAAAAGTTCGCTCGACTATGTTCTGCTAATATCCAAAATATGAATCAAACCTCAAATCGCCTAAAACTTCAACTTCTATTGACTATATGAACTAGTTAATGCAGTCACAGTTGCACTCCAACTTTCAAGTTTAATCAAAACTTTTAACTCGTTGTCGAATTTGATTTCCACCAAACTTGATTGAATCGTGATCATGTTGAAGTTATTGATGTGATTTGTCACACACACAAAAAAAACCTTGCTCCATGTTTCAATTGAAAAGACAACACATCATATATATCTTGTTTGACAAAGAAGGTTTCTTGTACATGTTAAATAGAGCCCCCATCAAAACCACCATTGTCTTCTAGCTGGAGATATTGAAGGCAACGTTCCGCACCAACATGAGACAAATTAAACCTAGGGTTTGTCGATCTAACAATTCTCGATCTTCTTGTTTGATCGAATCTGATTTCTTTCCTGACAAAGGCTTATGCAAGTTCTTATGATATAGTAGATGCTCGATTTGCATATTCTAGAAACAAAAATCTTTCCCATCAAACCGATCAATCTTCACCTTCCCCTCATCCATCTTCGTGCTCTCACTATTCCGCCAAACCAAGCTTTGATAGCAATTATTAGGAACCCGAAACGAAGAAGAGAAGAATCAAAGAAGAACACAAGTGAATTTTTACGTGGAAAACATTTTCATAATTATAAAAGGGACAAATGACTTGTGTCATAGGGTGCCACGTTAAGCAATCTCTTTACTTTCACTATCAAGTTTCAAGTTGTAATTATAAGAGAATTTTCCCTAATATATAGCAGAAGTCTAGGGCAGTATGTATTACATGTATACCCTTACTTTCCTCTCTAGTTTAGCAGTACTTTTCTCTATCCAAACCCATAACTCCATCGGCATATTATCCTTTTTTTGTGATAACTTATCCTTTATAATGTATGTTCTTCAAAAGAATATAAAAGGCATGTACGAGTAAAAGGGGATAACCTTGACACACCTCCAACCTTTACAACCCATTTACATGGTATCCATGTTTGCCTGTTAAAAAGAACATTTTTATCAGGATCTTATTTTACACCTTTGACGAACTCAATGAACCATTGGGAAAAGAATCGAAACACGAGGGAGGGAAAACCACAAGGGATGCTGATTTTCGACTGAATTCGAGAGTTAACATGCTATATATTTAGAACGCATGTATGTGTTGGCGGCACCAACCATTGATCCTAGAAATTTGAATAGAGGAAAGCGGGAGTACGATCTACATTTCACTAACTAGCATCGTTAGGTAAAGATGCTCAAATGAATGCCGTCAATCCAAAACAAAATACAGAAGCTGGTTCGTGCATTGCTGGGAAGTTCATGAGCAAACCAGAGTTGTAGGAAGCGATCACAATGCTTCTAGGGCCATGGACCAATTATGTGAAGTATCAACTATGCACATTACGTGAAAAGCGCCTGATCAAATGCATTGAGTCCTCGACAGTGTCATCAAAGTTGTATTCAGCGAATAAATCTTGACTTCTCGTTCACCCAAGCATCTTAATGTCTATTATCCTAACAACTAGTCATTACACCTCTCACTGATCCCAATAAGATAAGACCGCATAAACATTCCCCTTGTTGAGAAACCGACATAATTCTCACTAGGTCACAAAGCATTTCAAGCACCTAATCATGACTTGTACAAGTGAAGCTCAACTAAGTTTTTTCATGCCGTTTGCAGAATGCACATCTCGAGAAGCCATGTCGGACAATGGTGAGCCTGATGGGGGTGAGACAAGATTGTGTCGGTCTAATCATAGCTTCTACTTCAGTATATTCATTCTGATCTTCCAATGTTGTACAAGTTTGTTAAATGTCTTCCCCGTCAACCAAGAGGAATGCTAGTAATTCAGGGATTGTAACGACATGGAAGAGCAATCTGAATCAGACATTTTAAATAAATGTTTCATCGTCGCATCTCTGCGGTTTTGGCATGTAAACACCTAGTACATAATCAACGGATATAGGAGGAGCTCCTATTTGTAACGTGTCGTTATCAGCATTGGAAGCAGCCAAAGAGTTAGAGGGTGATCAGAGAACTTTAAAATTGGAGTTGACGAGGGCCTACTACTGTCAGAATTAACACGCACTAAAAGTTTAATATAATATTTTAATATTTTAACATATTCAATGCTTGCAAGAATAATGAAGGAATGAATCTAAAGAGTATAAACATTAATATTCAAAGAAGATGCTAAAGTTGTCAAACGTTTTGATGCACCTTATTTTGATAGCATTCCAAGCACTTTCTTAAGAGTACAAATATCTCAAACAAAAATCACAAGTTCAGAAGAGTATTTTGGTTCTTACCGGTATTTAATAGTAGGTATGAATTAGACTGAGATATCTCATCTTGCCTACAATAACAATGCAACAACTAATGGTGTCCCTATGGTGAAACCAAACTCTCCACCACAGTCACTAAATCAAATGCCCCCAAGGCCCAAAGGAGCCGTGTTAGTCCCACGCTTGGATTCCACAAAATCAGCTCATTATGGTACGTTTCCATAAGAAGCTCACCGCTCCTCGTGAAGCCGTAAAATCTCGACACTCCCTCATTGAGATCTAAGGTGTGCAGCTTAGTCCAGGATTCAGGCACACCATACTCCGTCATAACCCAAACGTAACATGTATCGTTCATTTGACCTCTTGGGTCGGCATGATTCATCAGCAACACCAACGAGCTATTCAAAACTGCCAGATAAACACGATCATACGTGTCTCTAACGAGACAGCTCTTCGGCAGTGCTATCTCGTTGAAGACCTCGTCCACTAACCCAAATGTGATTATCGATCCATAACACCAATAATAGTCTTCATCGACAGCAATCGAGATCCAATGTATATTTCCATTGAAAGATATTGTCGAGAGGTCGCTCAGCTCGCACCTGTTGTCGAATTTGATCGTCCTCCACATATCTGTACTAAGGCTATAGACTTCAACTTCAGATTCTAATCCGCCCAAGTATCCTTTATATTTACCATGAAAATAAGTAATCCTAACAACCTTATAGTCACCAATCATGTCGCTATATCCAAATCCTAGAACCACACGAATGTCAACAAAATCCAAAGGCGAACTCTGAACCGCCTTGTACTTTCTAGTGAATAAATTCCATAGAAATATTGTCTGACTGCCATCTTCAGCATTAGCCTTAGCAACGCAGATCAATCCATTGCACGAACCCACAACACTATAATTGCCTATACGGCTAATGAATGGAACTTCGATTTCTAACTGAGAAGTCGCGGTAAGAGACTTTTCTGGATACAAAGAGCTTATTTGATCGCGAGAAAAGTACCGATACATGATAAGAACGTACCAGTTCGTGCCACTAAGAGCAGAGTGCTTCAAGTGCATGGCCACAAAGTTAGGATCATCGATCATGGATTGCCACGATTTGGAGACGCATTTGAATCTCATGAGAGGCTTCACTGGCAATCTCTTAAGAATTTCGAGGATTATCTCATGAGGGAGGTTCTTGTTCGGGTTCATCGTCGATGGAGCAAGGCGAATCAAGGCAAAAAACCGAGGTTGATTCTGATCAGATTAAGAGTAATTTTGTGAGATCTGAATGTTGTGGTCTCGGGGAAGACTATTAAACGTTGCTCATCATACTTTGCCTTTGTATTGTCCATCAAGTCTGATTTTGTAACCGTGGACTTCTAATGCAGTGGTCTTCAGAAGGAAAGAAATCTTACTGTCATAAGAGAACATGCTGATTTTAGAATTACAGCGAAAGCGAACCTATTCATTCCATCTCTACCTCGTGACTATCTGAGGCCCGCTCGAAGGCCACACATCGACCTCTTACGGCCATTTCCAATTGATCTCACCGGTGATTCGCATGGTCTTCAACCGCGAGTGCCAGAGAAGCTATCTAAATTGGCCCGGAGGCCCCCAACAAAAATAACAGCAAATGGACCCCTATATACGATGACCGCCATATTATTAACTTTGATTCGTTGTATAAGGATTATTTAAGTTCCCCAAATCGGGCAATGAATTCGCTAGAGTTCTCGATAGGCGGTTTGTCAACTCATGCTGGTGCCAATTTTGGGTAAATATCTAGTGTTAGAAAATCAAGTGATCGAAACAATAAAATTGACGGAATAAGGAAATAAATCGAACACTAGATTTACGTGGTTTGGTCATAGAGACCTACATCCATAGGGAGAGCAGCACGAAATTCCACTATAGATCAAGCGATATAACGGAGATTACAACTGTACTCGAGTCATTCAAACACTCAGTGTTTCCCAAGCCCCAATTACATTCAATAACTCACAAGTGTTTAGCCCCACAATTTCTCACAGAAATAATCTCTCGATCTCACGAAGGAATTCACAAATCTTACATGAAGATTTAATCAGCTTCAACAGTCTCTTCAAGCAGAAGCTCCTCTTTGATAATCTTCACAAAAAACATCCGCTTTTTATTTATAGGCAAGAGTAGACCCAAAATAGGAAACCTTCTCCAACTAGGAAAACAATTCAATTAAGAAATCTATTCAAAATAGAAAACCTACTTAAATTAGGAAATTTTCATTTTCGGGCTCAAATTCGAGACATATCTTTAACATCTAGGATGAAACATTTTGACCCCATTTGAACTTACTGAATTTGCTCTGCATGCCATAATAAGCTGCTGAGTAAGAGTTATACTGGTAAGTAGAGCATCCATTCTGGATCTTCCTAATGATTCCTTAACGAGAGCTGATTATGAATTACCTCCTCTCTTGACATTGTCATTGATGATAGTGATGGTACTATTAGCTATTATGAGTCACAGTATTGAGTCCGCATCAGATGGTCATTGTCAAAATTGACAGGTCATTAACATGTTTCCTGAAGACAAGAATGGTAGATTACCAGGAAATTATAAGACGAAAAAAGCCGTCCCATGAGGTAAGGAATGCTCAGTCCTTTCCGAGTTACCGAGTTCGTAACATGCTTGAATTGGAAAAGGCAGCAAAGTTTCCCATTAGATCGCAGAAAATCTTTAGCGTACACAACATACTAATTGGCAGAATCGGAAGCGAATCGACCCAAGTGCAGGGCCACTATACCAAGGTAGCCGATCGTGGAATGCTAGGAACTGCCGTGGGCCATCTTGGCCTCGCCGGCTGCTAGCAAGGGCACAAAGGCCCTTCCTAGATCTGGGCAAAGGCTGTCTCGCCCATAATCATGGCCCTAGGCAAGGGCCCTAGATGGATTCGATGGAAAGGACTAAATGTGTAGCTGAGGATGGAGGAGAGCTCGCTGTGAATGAAGGAGGAGAGGAAGAAAGTAAAAAATCTGAACAGATTTTTAATTTTTTTCACATATGTCGATGTCATTGCCACGTGTCAATTTGTGATTGGGTTTGGCCAAAAAATGCATATCTCATTAGCCTATGACATGGCACTTTGCAACCACGGAATATTCTCTCTTTGTTCAGATGGCTACAAGGCCATCACCATTTGTATAGAGAATAGTTGTTTTGCCCAATTTTACTTATCGAGGCCCAAAACTTCTATTAATGATGCCATCGATTTTCTGGGTTCAATTAGTTGCCCAACCCAACAACACCGCTTGAGTCCACCCTAAGCCCGTTTGCCCACCCATTGAATTGTTCTAGTCACGACAAAGTATAGTGATCACTGAGCAGGATCGGGGTTGGACTTTGATATCGAGAAGGAATTTTAGCCCAAAACTGCCCATCACTAAATTTGCATATGTAAACCTTCGAGCCAAATCGAGCTTTCTCACTAAATGCCTTTGTCTGAGCTTGCCCAAAATGCCTTCGGACCCTTGTGGCTTAGCTCGGGTTTGGGTGAACTCATGGGCTGCTAGATCGATCTTTGGGGGTCTACGACAAATGTTAACTTCTCCAATTTGTTCAATTTGACACTCACTAATCTAATAATTTGGAAGATATATGGCTATATTGCATTGTTATTCTTTTACTCTTTTAGATCTATATGAAGATTGCATTATCTAAGGAAAAAAGTTTTACCATTGATCCAAGTCGTGCTTAATTTGAGGGAGATTGGGTTGAAACTAGCCTAGCCATCTGTGTAATATAAAAGTTGTAAGTAGCAAAGCCTTAAAACCACCACATTTAGGGTTTCATTGGAACTTTCTATTTGGATCAATTCTCTTTTGGCGAAGAAGACTTCAACTTTTTGCCGGATACAAGTATAATACTATAAAGCATCTACAATCACAAAAGGGTCATGTTTTCTGCCGTTTCTATTAGAGAAAGTGAGGATGCTCTAGGGGTGATTAGTTGCAGGGTCGTTCGATTCCCACCTTGAAACCAAGAACCTTGCAGGGCCGGTTCTAAGTTCATAGAACCGGAAACCGACCCTATCCACCGGGGAATCATATCTGGACTAGATTGGTTGGTCTCGGTCTAGTTCCTGAGTTAGATTGGGACTGGCTATGTAGACTTTTTTTTTTCCTTGGTTGACAATGAAGACTTCGTACAGGGACTACAATAGAAAGCTTGCTATGGTGTTAGTTCCCAATGTGATGAGCAGATGCATAATCTTTTCGATTTGATATACATAAACGAAATTTGTATTGGCCATCAATTACTACCTGCTTAGTACTTGTGTTTGGCCATGGGATTTGGACTGTGTGTTCTCTACTTGTATCTTAGTGCTCTTGTCTGATGGATATATTGGAATGAAACGTGAGGCAGATGAAAACTGAAGAGTTCAAGCCCTAAATTTTATTTTAGGGCAACCGATCCAATTCCTTGAGCAGAACCCGGAACCAGATCGACTTTTGCCAATTGCAAATTTGGGGAATCTAGATTCGCCCAAAACAGGCCCATTCGATCTGGTTCGATTCCCGGATTGGACTGGACCACCACACACCTTTCTTCTAATCAGGATTTTGATTAGTGTTTTCACATATATGGACATTACCAAAATATAATTCTAATTAAATTTTATCGTGGTGATATACAGAAACTTGCATCCTCCCACCTTCGATGGAGGAAAATATAAGAGAGACATAACATCCCGAGGATATTTATATAATCATGACACCATTGGAAAATAATGGCCGAATTAACTCACACTCGAGAGATCGAATTTGGGCTCCATTTGTTTCGAGGAAAATGAATGATTTGAAAAATATTTTCATAAGGATCGTTTGTATCGCTTACAAAAATAAATAAATGAAAAATATTTTCAGCGTCCACGAAAATATTTAGAACTAAATTATTGTTGATAATGAAAATATTTTCTATTGGCTAATTACTTTGAGCGAAACAAACAATCATTTTTAGCAAAATATTTCCAAAATCATTCATTTTTTACGAAATAAATGGAGCCTTAATGCAAGCACAACTTTTTCGATCACTTTGCAAAAGGCAAAAGGACACAAGAAGTGTCAAAAGTTGTGTACGATGATCACTTTAGTGTCAAAACTTTTCACCGGCTCACTTAAGTGTCAAATCGGAGAAAAAACGATAACTTAAATGCCAATGGCGAGAAATTCCGACAAAAAATGTGACATGGCATTTTGATTTATTTTTCTTTTTTTAATTGACAAGTGGCATTTTTTTTTCTTTTTTTTTTTCTACTCCTTCCTCCCTCTGGCCAATGACCAATCAAGGGGAGGGCCAGCAAGGTCGGTCTCGCCATGGTTGGGTGAGGCCGAACTCGCCCGGCCTTGCCCAGACATGGCGAGGCTCGACATCGCCCAAATCTTGCGAGGTCGAGCTGCGACAGCCGCGGTGATGGTGCTCTCGCTAGATAGAGCAAGGATCAGGGAAGATAGCAGCTCGTCTGGGTGATCTTGGTTCGTCGTCGATGGGAATTGCTAGTGATTCGACTCACGGTGGACTTGCGCAGGTGAGATTCTCGGCTCGCCCTTGCGCAACCTCATTGGCCCTCCCTCTGGCCACGGTGGCCAAAGAGAGGAAGAAGGAGAAAAAAAAAAAGGGAAAATGAACAAAAAAAATTAAGAAAAGTCAAATATTATTTGAAAATTATTTAAAAGTAAAAATTGCCACATCAGCACTAAGGAGCCATGTCGACATAAGATATTAATATAAAAAAAAAAGGCCACTAGAGTTCCGGTTAAGCAGATTGGAATTGGCACTTAAATGATCATTTTTCAAAAAAAGTTGAAACTTAAGTGATCAAAAAAAAAATTTTGACACTAAAGTGAGTGTCATACACAAGTTTTGACACTTTTAGTTTTCTTTTACCCTTTGCAAAGTAACTACAAATGTTGAAGGATCGAAAGTAAATCTGTCCCTTCCCTTAGAAGTTCATTTTTACTTGTCCCACTTCGGTGTGGTGAAGCCAACTATTAGCAGCTCATTGTTTTCAGAACTTCCGACTAAGTATTTGTCGATAATTAGCGACACAATTTGATCTAACGATGCTTAATCCCACGTATTAAAGAATATTGTTAGAGATATCATTTGATACTTCGTTCTCATTGTTGAAATATTAACACGGAAACGATACAATCTTGCAAATAAGTCAACGCGAAAATACCAGAGAAATAAACGATGAATAATAAGGATGTTAGAGATTTACGTAATTCGATCCAAATATTGGTATCTACGTCTACGAAAAGAGCATGCAACAAATTAGAGAATTCAAAATTATAATTACTTATACGTTCAAGTATTTTCCATACTTAAACTACACTCAAATTTAAAGTTTTTACAAATAAAACAACGTAACTGGATATAAACTCAAAGCACAAATCACGGTGTTGGAAGACGTCCTTTGTGCGACTCAATGTACGTCTCTTTCTCTTGCGAGCGGCTTCTGCTTTTTCCATGAGAAAAAGAACCCACGCACTTCTTCTTTGTTACTTCCTTGGGGCCCACAACCGAATATAATAATGGAGGAAATATGTGTGCCCCTCATTCAGCCGAAAAAGAAGTCCCTGCACAGTTGGTTGGAGTCCACGAAGTTAACTTGGTCAAACTGATCAAACTTGGACAATAACAAAGGGGATCAGTTGAAGACAAGGCAACGTAATTCTTTAAGGACGCCTTCCAACTAACTGCACCACCTGCTAGCGTAAATACGTACCCTGCTAAAGATCTACACTCATCCAAGTCGCCGGTGTGATTCGAATCCGCATAACCCGTGGGTTCATTGCCATTGCGTCCCTTCAGTATATTATAACAACGTATGGAGTCCTCTTTAAATATTTAAGGATCTACTTTACAGCTTCCCGATGAGTTTTACCCGGTCCCTTTATATAATCACTAACTACTCTCGGTACTTGTGAAATATTATAATACTATCCATTGCACTAGAATATGGAATGCGAGGCATATGTTTCTCCTCCTCCTTAGTCTGCGGTGATAATTTAACTGAAAGTTTAAAGTGGTTCGCTAATGTTGTACTCACGTATTTCGCAGATTGCATATTAAAACGTGCAACAATCTTCTCAATATATTTCTTTTGAGACAAACGTAACATTCTTGCAGTCTTGTCACGCAAAATCTCCATACCCAATATTTTTTTTGCAATACCTAAATTTTTCATCTCAAATTCAACACTCAACTGCCTCTTGAGCACATCAACATCAGATATATTCTCAGCTGCTATCAACATATCATCAACATATAATAACAGATATATCAAAGACCCGTCTTTCAATCTTCTAAAATAAATATCACCACGTGCAAATTCACCTGGAATTAAATTTTGGTGATATCCATATTGGTAAACCCGCCAAACCAAAGCCTTGTTAGAGGAAGCTTTCTCGTATTCTCTAATAGAGAAGGCGGAAACATGCCCCTTTTGTAAGCAAACGAACTCTTCCATCTTCTGTGTTTTTTTGTGAACAAC
>BCNH02000009.1:691429-702718 GCA_001662345.2 Metrosideros polymorpha var. glaberrima
GATTAGTTGCAGCGTAATTTGGTTCCCACCTTGAAACTAAGAACCTGGCAAGGCCGGTTCTAAGTTCATAGAACCAGAAACCACCCTGTCCACTCGAGAATCGTATCCGGACTGGATTGGTTGGTCTCGGTCCAGTTCCTGAGTTAGATTGGGACTAGCTATGTAGACTCTTTTTTTTTTTTGTTTCCTTGGTTGATAATAAAGACTTCCTGAAGGGACTGCAGTAGAAAGCTTGCTATGGTGTTAGTTTCCAATGTGATGAGCAGATGCATAATCTTTTCGATCCGATATAAATAAATGAAATTTGTATTGGCTATCAATTACCAACTACCACTGCTTGCTTAGTACTTGTGTTTGGCCATGGGGATTTGGACTATGTGTTCTCTACTTGTATCTTGATGCTCCTATCTGATGGATATATATTGGCATGAAATGTGAGGCATATGAAAATTGAAGAGTTCAAGTTAGGGCAGCTAGTCCGGTTCCTTGAGCAAAATCGGGAACCAGATCGGTTTTTGCCGGTTGCAAATTTGGGGAATCTAGAATCGCCCAAAACAGGCCCGTTCATTCTGGTTCGATTCCCGGATTGGACCGAGACCACCGCACACCTTTCCTCTAGTCAGGATTTTGATTAGTGTTTTCATATATATGGACATTACCAAAATATAATTCTAATTAAATTTTCTCGCGGTGATATACAGAAACTTGCATCCTCCCACTTACGATGGAGGAAAATATAAGAGAGACATAACATCCCAAGGATATTTATATAATCATGACACCATTGGCAAATAATAGCTAAATTAACTCACACTTGAGATATCGAATTTGGGCTCCATTTTTTTTTTAGCAAAATGAATGATTTGAAAAATATTTTCATAAGGATCGTTTGTATTGCTTATAAAAATAAATAAACGAAAAATATTTTCAGCGTCCACGAAAATATTTATAACTAAATTGTTGTCGATAATGAAAATATTTTCCATTGGCTAATTACTTTGAGTGTACAAACAATCGTTTTTAGGAAAATATTTTTCAAATCATCCATTTTTTGCGAAACAAATGGAGCATTAATGCAAGCACAACTTTTTCAATCACTTTGCAAAGGGCAAAAGGACACAAGAAGTGGCAAAACTTGTGTACCGTGATTACTTTAGTGTCAAAACTTTTCGCCAGCTCACTTAAGTGCCAAATTGGAGAAAAAACAATCACTTAAATGCCAATGGCAAGAAATTCCGACAAAAAATGTGACATAGCATTTTAATTTATTTTTCTTTTTTTTTAATTGACAAGTGGCATTTTATTTTCTTTATTTTTCTGCTCCTTCCTCCCTCTGGCCACCAACCGACCAGGGGGAGGGCCGGCAAGGTTAGTCTCGCCATGGTTGGGCGAGGCCAACCTCGCCCGACCTTGCCCAGACAGGGCGAGGCTTGACATCACCCAAATCTTGTGAGGTCAAGCTGAGACAACTGCAGTGATGGTGCTCTCACTAGACAGAGCAGGGATTGGCGAAGACAGCAGCTCATCTCAGTGATCTTGGTTCGTCGTCGATGGGAACTACTGGTGATGCAACTCACAATGGACTCGCACCGATGAGATTCTCGGCTCGCCCTCACCCAACCTTGCTAACCCTCCCTTTGGCCATAGTGGCTAAAGAGAGGAAGAAAGAGAAAAAAAAATGGGAAAATGAACAAAATAAGAAAAGTCAAATATTATTCGAAAAATATTTAACAGTAAAAATTGCCAAATTAGCACCAGGTAGCCATGTCGACGTAAGATATTAATAAATAAAAAAGGCCACCAGATTTTCGGTCAAGCATATTGGAATTGTCACTTAAGTGATCATTTTTCAAAAAAGTTGGAACTTAAGTGGTGCAAAAAAAAAGTTTTGACACTAAAATGAGTGTCGTACATAAGTTTTGGCACTTTTAGTTTCCTTTTACCCTTTACAAAGTAACTACAAATGTTGAAGGATCGAAAGTAAACCTATCCCTCCCCTTAGAAGTTCATTTTTACTTGTCCCAGTTTGGTGTGGCAAAGCCAATTGTTAGCAACTCATTGTTTTTAGAACTTCCAACTAAGTATTTGTCGATAATTAGCGACATAGTTTGATCTAACGATGCTTAATCACACATATTAAAGAATATTGTAAGAGATATCATTTGATACCTCGTTATCGTTGTTGAAATATTAACACGGAACGACACAATCTTGCAAATAAGTCGATGTGAAAATAGCAGAGAAATAAACGAAGAATAATAAGGACAACAAAGATTTATTATGTGATTCGGTCCGAGTATCGGTACCTACATCCACGGGAAAAGTCAGTAATAAATAATTCATTATAATCGAAGAATTCAAAATTACAATTGCTAATACGCTCAAGTGTTTCTCACACTTAAATTGCACCTAAAACCAAAATATTTACAAATAGAACAACTTATCTGGATATAAACTCAAAGCACAAATCACCGTTTTCGAAAACGTCCTTTGTGCGACTCAACGTACGTCTCTTTCTATGAGAAAAACAACCCTCGCACTTCTTCTTCTTTTTTTATACGGCTGCAGCAGGTAAAGACTTCCTTCCCCTCCCTTTGTTACTTCCTTGGGGCCCACAACCGAATATGTGTGCCCCTCATTCAGCCCAAAAAGAAGTCCCTGCACAGTTAATTGGAGTCCCCGAAGTCAACTTGGTCAAACGGATCAAACTTGGATAATATTCTTTAACCAAGAACAAATCTTCACGTGAATTTTGTGCGTGTCGAATCCAAAATAGGAAAGTAATTCATTAAAAATTCTTATCTTTCCAACATATTCAATTTAATAAACTAATATTCGAGCTCAAAGTCAAGACATAATTTAATAATTCTCTATCTTGACTCGACGTTTAAAGTCAAGTTATAGTGTCCATCATCCATGCTGCTCTCTCAACACCTCGACAAGCGCTTACTCTCTACAGACATCAATTGAGCTCAAACAGAACTTGAGTTTCTCCAAAGGAACATGCTTAGCCATCATGTTTGCAGAATTCTCCGTTGTCGCTATTTTTTTCACAACAACTTTACCATTCGCTAAGACATCTCGAATGAAGTGGTACCTAATGTCGATATGCTTCATTCGCTCGTGATAAATCGGATTATACCACAGATATATCGCCATAATGAATATCAACACTTTTTTGTTCTAACCCAAAATCCAAGAGCAAACCTTATAACCATATCGTTTCCTTCGCTATAAAGGTTAGTGCCATAGACTCTACCTCAGTTGAAGACAAGGCAATGTGATCCTATAAATGTGCCTTCCGACTAACTGCACCACCTGTTAACGTAAATACGTACCTTGCTAAAGACTTGCACTCATCCAAGTCACCGGCGTGATCCGAATCCACATAACCCATGGTCTCACTGCCATTGCCGTCCCTTAGGTATATTATACCAACATCTACAATCCCCTTTAAATATCTAAGGATCCACTTTATAGCTTCCCGAAGAGTTTTACTAGGTCCCTTCATATAACGACTCTACTCCCGGTACTAGTGAAATATTAGGCCTAGTGCAAACCATAGCATACATAATACTATTCACTGCACTAGAATATGGAATGCGAGACATACGTTTCTCGTCCTCCTCAGTCTGCGGTGATAACTTAATTGAAAGTTTAAAGTGGTTTGCTAATGGTGTACTCACGTATTTCGCAGACTGCATATTAAAACGTGAAACAATCTTCTCAATATATTTCTTTTGAGACAAACGTAACATTCCTATAGTCTTGTCACGTAAAATCTTCATGCCTAATATTTTTTTTGCAGCACATAAATCTTTCATCTCAAATTTAACACTCAACTACCTCTTCAGCACATTAATATCATACATATTCTTAGCTGCTATCAACATATCATCAACATATAATAATAGATATATCAAAGACCCGTCTTCCAATCTCCTAAAATAAACACAATTATGTATATCGCCACATGCAAATTCAATTGGAATTAAATTTTGGTAATATCCATATTGGTAAACCCGCCAAACGAAAGCCTTGTTAGAGGAAGCTTTCTCGTATTCTCTAATAGAGACGGCGGAAACACGCCCCTTTTGTAAGCAAAAGAACTCTTCTATCTTTTGTGTTTTTTTGTGAACAACCAATTGATTGGCGGGTTTACCAATATGGATATCACCAAAATTTAATTCCAATTGAATTTGCATGTGGCGATATACATAACTTGCAATCTGCTAACTAGAGATATGGTTTTAGCACGATCTTCCGACCCTGCAATGGCGGAAAATATTAGCTCCGGGACTGGGAGGATGCTCTGAGTCGTCACCGATTCTCTAGTAAAACCGTGTGAATTGACTAGTATCGAATTACAGAGCTTATCAAACATCAATTCCTGCCGGAAAAGCTTCACAAAAGCGTTGAGAACGAAACGCGAAAAGAAGACGATAGATGCATAGGATCATAGGATGTGGATGCGTGATGGTCAGATGAACTTGAGTGTTGACTGGCGACTGGATTTAGACACTGATAATTCGTGAAGATTTGTCTTCCACTGGACACCACCAACACCATTTGACCTAGAACAGGAAAACGGAAGGACGAAAGAGATTGAAAGAAAGGCGGTCAAAAGCAGCCGCGAGTCGTGGTTTCTAGAGAGCATCATCTACCAACGTTGGACCTCGACGGCATACAATTTTCAAAGACTTTTATTAGGTCGCTTGGATATTTCTCATCAGAGAAAAACCTAACTCAATAATTAACTCGAAATACACATGTTACTCATGCGACAAAAATCTCCTAAAGCTTTCTGCACAGTCAATGGACCTTCTAAAGATCCTTTAATGTAACATTAATGGACATCAACTTGGGAAAATCCAGAAGATGTTATGATTGAGATCAGAGCCAATTCTGTGATGTTGGTGGAATTAGATCCCATGAGATGGACTATAGTATTGGATGAATGGACTTATTCATGTGCATAGACTAGAAGATGGTGATAGGTCTGACTCCCTCGGTCATCAAGTGCAAACATCGTATTTGGAGCGCATTCGATTTTCTCTCGTACATCACCTTAATACGAGATCATACATATTTCGCGGTCTCGGGATTTTATTATTGAAAGATAGAAGAGATCTTAATCTCGGGATTTTACTATCGGGCTTGCTTGCTAGTATCTCGATAGCGGAAAAAATGAGTTAAGCTACAACTAAAACGGGATTTTACACCAAATTAAAGGTTATATAACTATATACTCACGAGGGAGTTTAATTAAGGGGAAATTACCAAAAACGTCCTGATCGTACTGTAGGAGCACCAATTCAGTTCTAAACCTTTTAACAATATTTGCCACCTTACACAGCACCATCGATGCTGACGTAGACACTTTTTTTTTTTTATCATTTTAGAAGAAATTGAATTTTTTGTTTTTATTTTTTCGGTCATTGTGGCCGGCAAACATTGCAAGCCTTCACTTGCCACTGGCAAGGGCCGACTACAATGAAAGAAAAAACATAAAATGAAAAAACAAGAAAAGAAAAAAGAAAAAATATTTAAAAAATAACATAAAAATTATAAAAATTGCAAAAAGTATCCATGTCAATGCGGGCCATCTACGTAGCACAGCCAACTTCAACATCAGTGATTTTCAACCAAAATCAATCGAAAGGACTAAATTGGCAAACTATAAAAAAGTTGATAACTAAATTGGTCAAATTGAAAAGTTTAGGACTGAACAGTAGGTTCATAACTTTTTTAGTCATTTTCCCTCAAATGAGACTCACACTCGTTCACAAGTAAAACACTTTTCAAAATAAGAGGAATAACTCGAAATAAATACTCTTTCGGCCAAGAAAAATCAAGATTAGTATCCTAGTATCATCAAACTTCCAAACCCAATGATGATGGATCAAATGCGGTATGAAGAAAAAGTTGCCCCAGAAGAAGATAGTCAAAAGAGCCGATCTGATTGTCCCTTCACATTGCATCATGCCTCACCTCAGCATGATGAAACCCACCAAAACTTGCTGAGAAAGTTTCCACCTTCTTCTTTCTTTTTGGGCGTGCACGTGTGCGCTTTGCTCTGGCATTCAATGAACTTAAAATAAAACCTGTCTTCATCTTCTTTTCTTCTTTCCCGCTCATGGGGAATTCAACAGTGCCGGCCAGTTGGGGTCGTTTGTTGTGGCTGTGAATTGCCATATTCACCTGTTCCCCATTCCCCAATATTGGATGGGGACGGCGATCATAACCGGCGATTCTATGTTTGCATTTCTATAGATATCATGCACTCACTACAATGTACTCGACTTTAGCCATAATTGTTTCACAACATCTGCAATTCAAAAGTCTGAGATTAGCGAGTCTGTCAAACCAAATGCATTAAGATGCCAACTCACATGAGATATGTCAACAATTAGGCAATGCATCACGAGGTTCCTAGGGTTCTTCTGAAATTATTATGATGGTTTGCATTTGGGTATTTGGATCCGAACAAAAAAAGTGGGAATTTGGTGGGAGTTTTGACTTTTGTTTTGATTTTACAGTTTTAGCTTTTGTTTGATGGTGAATACACATATATTTAGAAAGAATACACGAGATAATAACGGTTGTAAGTCGTCTTAAATTGCTTTCATGATTTTTTCATTAAAAAAATATCTTCTATTTCCATGATAAATTTAGAAGGGATTTTTCGGCTTCAAAAAGCCAAACCCGAAATGCTTATTAGTAAAATGCAAATGTAAAAGCCATTTCAAGGAAAGAAACCACTAGCTAGAAATCATTCACACACATCATGATGATTCATACCTTCACTTGACTGTTTTAATTTTTAATAATTAGTTTATGGTCGTTCTACAATACGAAAAAATACACACGCCAATAATGCGATGGTTAAAGTTGACGAACTTAAAGGGGAGTCAAACTAATCCATATGTCCTTAACAAAGATAAGTTTTGATCTTGGAATTGTTCAAAATAGAGTTCAAACGTTCTGGAAGGCAAAGATTCCAATCAACAATCACTTGGAAACTTGGACGGTAAACTTTGACAAATCAAGAAGATGACAAAGAAAGAGCTAAATCAAATAAAAGCTAGGGTTTTGACCGTGGTTCGATACCAAGCCCCCTCATAGACCACTTCTTTTCTGGAAACACATAACTACGATTCGATATTATCCTCTTGGTGGAAAATTGTCCAATCAGTCCAAAATCTTTTGTAGGAATGCAATTCAATCATCAATTATTCTACTTTGCCACTTTAGTTCTAAACATTTGCACGAAATTCCAGTCTAGTCCTTCTAGCCAATTTTCGTCGAAAATCGCTGACGCAGCGATATGATACATAGGACAATTGGTGATGAATGGACCGTCACATCAGCGATTTCCAAGGAAAATTGATCAAGAAATTTACATTGGATTTTCGAGCAAATTATATGACTAAATGGCAAAATTGAAAGAAAGAATTGATTATGTAACAGTTTTTTGGAAACTATGAGAATAACGGTCTCTTCTAGATTGCAGAAAAATAAATAACGATTAATTAAAAATTATTATGGGGTCTATTCTTTAAAAAATTTATGGCCCACAATATATTGCTATTCTCACAATCACTCAAAAACTATCATGCTAGCAAAGTCTATTAAAAAAATCACGAATAAATTGACATTCATATAATAGATCCAAGTTGATTGGAGAACTCTTCTTCCGTAAAGGGTCATATTAAGTAGAAGATCCACTCAAATCTAACATGGGTCTCCACTAAGACTAAATTATTGCTCAGTCTACATTTTCTAGTGAGAAGACAGAACATTTTGTTGAAAGAACGAATGAATGCGTGAATGAATCTTGAATTCAATGCACGAAATTACTTTAAGTTTCAAAATGTGGCGGAGAAAGCGACGTCCAGACATCAAAATAAAATGAAAGGCGACGAAGAGACACGTACCACATAAAATTCATGCAACTTGCAATCGATACCTAAACACGTCATGCCGACGTCACCAATGCAACGTCACTCTTCCTCGGCGTCATCCCTTACTTCATCTAATTCGTTGGGCCATGATACGTTTGCCCCCATTGATTAATTGAGTTTTAAAATATTTAACTTTTGGTCGATTAAGCTCTCCACCTGTTTTTTAGAAACATTGAATCAAGTCGTCGATCGAAAGTGGGTTATTGTGATGCGGATAAGCGCTAATTGACCAATGTGTCGAGGGCTTGATTGCACATTTTTCAAAACGTGAAAGACTCATCTAACCAAAATAAAATGTCTAGGGCTCAATTGAATAATGCTGCCGTACTTAATCTCTCTTCTTTGTCATGAAAGGCAAACGATTTTGGAATTATTTAATTTTTACTTAAGATGAAAGAAAGTTTTAGAATGATTCATGAGATGAGCACGTCCAGCTTAATTTGAAGCAGTGGTTTATATACTTATCATATCTATCTGCCTCTAATTCTTTATCATATATGCGATTGTTAGAAAAATGATAAGGGAGATACTTATAGTAGCCTCGGATCTAAGCAAGTCCATCAGAGGCTTTATCCAAGTTCTTGTGCGGATCTCGGGATCGCCTGGATGTAAAATAAAGAGAGGGTATTCCCTCCTCCTGGGAAAGAAAATAATACAAAGGGAAAATTATGAGACAAGGCATACGGGCACCTGCATGTTAAAATAAGGATCACATCCGTAAAACCTATTGTCCCTACACTCAAACAACCATGATGTATGTCATAGGTTGAATTAGAAACATTGAATATCCCATCACGCATTGTTCGAGCCTCGAAAAACATTTAATAAGTATGTAGCACTACTTAACTGAGTTTCGATCCCGTTACAAAAACGGCAAGATTCGCATATAGGGTTGTTCAGAGCTCTTCCATCATCTAACTATTTTTCACTGGATACGAGAGTCTCCATAACACGCGTACGTACCAACATCATCGCCAGAGCACATAAGGAATGCTTCTCCTTACGTTAACCTCGAAAGGAAAGACTAGGGCGCACCGTTTCACACCCGCTCTTTGAGCCAGAAGATGGTCACGATTATGACTTGAGCAACCCCGTTCGAATCCTTCGGACTCCGATAGGATAGTTCCTCCTACGGTGTCGTCTTTGCATCATAATGAATGACTGGCCCACTTCACGGGCTCACCCACTTGAGTTAATTGACATGTGGTGATTAGAGCTTTGGAAACGAGAGAGAGAGAGAGAGAGATCTTAAACCACGTGGGGTGGAAGGAAAAACCAGAAAGAAGGTTGTGTAAAATACTCCAACTCGTGGCAGCGTGTGTATAAATTTCTGCTGAGCCCCTTTGAGCTCTCTTCAGCAGCGGCGCACGCAAAACTCACTCACCCACACTACTCAAATAGCAAGAGGAGGAGGAAGAAGGAGGAGGAGGAGGAGGAGGAGGAGATGAGTGATCAACCATCAAGGCCGCCACCTGCGAGGCCCCATCCAGCCCCGTCCTTCGGCAACCAACCACCACCAAGAGGCGGCGTCATCAAGTCCATCGTCTTTGGCAAGAAATGAAACTGTTGTGATTCTCAAGCTTCTTACTTCTTGGGGGAGGGTGTAATTAGGTCTTCAATTATGTGAAATACATAACCTGTCTCCTATCTTATGGTCTATGTGTACTTAGCAGCAGTACACTTGAGTCGAGGTTGATGTACATATTATGAAGGGTATGCTGGGCGGGATGACCCAGATCCGAATGTTGTCGACACATGGTGTTTTCGTATTGTGAAATGTAATCGAGATCCTCCCCCAAATTAAAGCTTGTGATTCTCATACAATCTCGGATTCCTCTTGTTTTTTTCGGATCGTATCTGTCATGCATGTGCAGTACACATGTTCATACGTATTTGCTTGTGCCCGGGCAAGCATGCTGAACAGGTATGATAATCGGGTTGAACTTCGAAGCAGAATGTCTAACCAGAAACCTCGCTTAAGCGAATGATGAATATCGGCATGAATGCCTATACCGATGTGTCGAACCTCGCCAGAGGCTAATGCTCGAGAAGGATGGCGAATAAGCAACTCTTTGCTTGCATCACTCTTCTCTGTTCATTGTTGTTATTGTTGCTGCTGATTATTCAAAAAATTTAACCGGAAACCTCGCATAAGTGAAGGACGAATATCTACCGACGCATTGATCCTCGCCGGAGGCAATGCCAAGAAGGATTCCGAATAAGCAACTCTTTCTGGGAGTAACTCTTCTAAATTATTGTTAGTATTGATTATTCATCTTTCTTTTCTTTTCTTTTTTGAGAATTGTTATGGACAGAAAATATGAGTTAGCTCCGAAATAGGAGATGAAGATTGAGTATTTTTCATGCATCACATCATGACCCACCATGATATAGGAGATGAAGATTTCAGATAATGATTTTTGGCAGGTATTGGTTGTCTCAAGTTGGAAATTACCGCTTAAATAAATAAAAAAGTTATCAGTCTATATCAAAGGAGTGTGAGTCCAACTTGTCTTTCCCTACGACTTGGTGGATTATGTGGTTAGTGTTGTATCCTTGGAAGAGCTATGTTCCTTACCATTAGTGCTGATGCTGCATCATCTTTATCCACTTCTAATAATATCCTGAACATATAATTACTAGAAATTGGGATAATTTCTTAAGAAGATAGCGCGAATTCCACTCAATTGGCACGGCAAAGTTCGTTATCGTACGTTGAAAAGGATAGAAGCCTTTGCCTTCACGCCAGACCTTTTGTATATCGGAGCCTTCGTCACTTTAACTAACAAGACGAAAACCATGTGGGATATGGACCGATGTATTACCGTCGTTACAAAAGCCCGGCGTCACTTTAATGGTATACAAATATAGCCATTCAAATTTACAAGATTTAGTATCTCTACTTCCTAATATCTACAACAAATGAAAAGAAAAATACATTTGTCTGCGTTAAATTAACATGTCATACTATATTCATAACATGGACATATAAATGATCATTGATATGGCACATCATAAACGGATTAAATCATCGCTAGACAAGTATTGGGACGGTCACGTCCGCCTTTTTTCAACAAAATTTACTATAATGACCACGCGGGTCCCACCGGCCTTCCTGCATCATTTGGCAAGAGCTGGGGGAGTAAAAAATTTCCAAATATGTTGGACGATGATGGAAATGAAGCTCATCGTACAAGCCCCACTTGCTTAGCCAAGTTGAGAGAGGAAAGAGGACAAAGGGCAAACGACCTCCAACAACTTTGAAATCTTATGGACCAAAGGCACTCCTCCTCCCACGACACCTCGTGAAATTCGTCGAGCGTGA
>BCNH02000009.1:702835-718810 GCA_001662345.2 Metrosideros polymorpha var. glaberrima
TTACTTTCTGTATTTTTATTTTTTCTTTTCTTTTCTTTTCTTTTCTTTTTTTGCCAGCCCCTAAAAAATAAAAAAGTAAAGGAAAAAAAAAAAGAACAGAAAAGATAATACTTGACACAATCTAGGACACGATTTGCGCCAATATTTAGGACTAAATTGACACAGTTTGGAACTACGATTGTACATTTGCATATCTGGAAAGGTTTTAGGCGCTTCGTGCTAAATAAAGATTAAATATTTTGAAGATTCGTATGCTTTATAGAAAGTCAAATATTTAACATAGAACACAGAAAAGCATATCATACTTGAACAATTATTGTGATGGTAAACCTTTGACCAATTGAGCTGGGGACTATTCAGTGATATCTTCTTATAAATAGATGAGGAATCCATTAACCCAGCAAAACCGACTGCCTAATCCTCCTTTTTAAAGTAATCTTTATGGGTTTTTTTGGCCAATTACTATGTGGGAATCACATTGACTTTAACCAAAGCCTGCAACTTATTTTATTTTCTATTTGTCTTTGTGTGTCTGCACCACTAATTTTGAGTTGAGACGACCCTAATTGTCTGATTTTGTGTGGCTTTTAGCCAGCACATTGTGCTTCCTTCCCCTCTAACGACGAAAACTTGGGACGCCATCCTTCATCAAAGTCAAACGACATGAAAGTCACGTTTTTTTTTATGTCATCTTGGACTTTAAGATGGGTCGCGTTTTATTTTTCTTTCTTTTTTTGTGGTCGAAAGATGGGTCACGTTACTAGCCCTAATTTAGGGAGGAAAAATAGTTCTACTGGATAATGTTCATACCTCTATTGTAAAGATATATAAGCTCCTCAACCGGAAAATGAAAATAAAAACTAAAAATGAACTCAAAAAAATAAAGAACTCACTAGATTCCGTTTATTTGGTGGAAAATCGACAATCTAAAAACGTCTTCCTCAATGATCGTTGCCAAGGCTTAAAAAATTGAACAAACGAAAAGCATATAGATTTGTGGTTTATGATGATTACTTTTTGTAAATGATAAAAGCATCCATGTTTAAGAAAATGTTTTAAATTATTTATTTTTTGGCGAAATAAATTTGAGTAGATTAGTTTAGATCATGACCCAAGATTCAATGAATAGTCGATCCGGCAATAGTTAATGATGTTGGAAGGAACGAGGACATGACTTTGTTGTGGTGTATCTTTTGCTGCTCATTGACAAAACAAAAAAGTGGAGCAAAGAAACAAAATCTTTTCAAAAAGGTCGAAGGAAATACATAATATTTCGACCATAGTTGAAAAATCCAATCGACCTATTAACTAATGAGATCGACTTTAATCTATGATATTTATTTCTGGAATTCGATTATCACATGTCATCACAGATATATATAGTTTATGCACATTTAGTTGTGCAAAAACTCTAAAAAGAATATCGAAACATGGTAATTGAATTTCATGTTCGATTCTATTTGTATGCCAGTGTTACTTCAAAAGAAGTACTCATCCGACGTGATCGGTCATGAGCCCGAAAACTTACCATCTTAATTGGAGTTGGACCAATATGGAACTTTTTTATATAATAAAATATAGTTGTTTGGACCTTTCAATTCGACTAATCTTTATATATTTGCGCAAACCTCTTCGATCACGTGCATAATTTTATTTCTACAATACCATTTTTAACGAGGATGAACATGTAACGCATAGATTGTTAGGGGTGCGAATTGAAGGGTTTAAAAGCTCAAAGTGTACAAAATGTAGGACTTTAAAAATTAGGAGATCTCAAGTCTAATTTTAGGGCTAAGCTCTGGATAGATTTTTGTAGTTATCCATGAAGGAATCTTCATACAATAGAGCCAAATAATTTTTATATTCATGCTGGGTCCTTTTCAACTTAGATTTTCCAGGCTGGTGTAATTTGATAGAATCAAATCACTCAACAAATGCTTAGCCTAGGGTAGCTACAATACATAGGTTGTCGCATCTTGGACAATAGCTAGTAATAAGAAAGCACTCATGCATTCCCCAAAGTATATATAAATAATTCACAAAATTGGAATTTTCCGTCCGCACAAAATTGAATTTGTTGCTTTCTGATGTCGTGTATCTTACATATGCCATCAACAAAGGTAATTTGGACTTCTTTTTTTCCAATTATTCCACGCCTTTCAAATCCAAATTACTTAGAAAAAAAAAAAGCAGATTTTATTCCTTAGGAAGAGATAAAATTCATTATCCATGTCCATATTTTTTGCACTAACTTAAAGAAGTGATACCCCATCCACCGCGCAGAATACTTAGACAAAGAGATTTGGTCTACGCATACTAGGACAAATGGATTCTTAGGGTTTTCCTAAGTTCCAAATAAATAAATAAAAACAAAGAGAGGACTGGATAGGATGTTTATTTGCCTCAGATGTAACAATCTTAATGACACCAACTGTTACTCAAGTTTTAATTATAAATTTAAGGAAATTTTTAAACAATCAATTGTGAAAGAAATATTTATTTGCTGATAAAATTACCCAATCAGTTCTAAACCTATTACTATTGTATGGATGCCGATTCAATTATAGAAATATTTATTTACTGATAAAATTACCTAATTAGTTCTAAACCTAATGTATGGATGCCAATTCAATCCTAAACTTTTCAATTTTACCAATTTTTACCATAAATCTTTTCGCGAAATTTCAATATAATCATTTAGATAAATTTTCGCTAAAAATCGCAGATATGATAGTCTAGTCATCAACGGCTGCCCAACATTGCGCACCGCCATGTAGGCAATCTCCAGTGAAAACAACCAGAAAAACTACATTGGACTTTCGAACAAAGGTTTAAAATTTACAAATTTAATACTAAATTTGCCTCCATATAGTAGATATAAAAATTGATTGGACAATTTTCCCAATGTTCACTACCACTCAAATCCAGACTCCCTGCTTTTGAAAAAAAATATAGTATTGCATATATTTGAGAAGACTGATTTCACATTTGCAATGGGTCGATTGCGATGTGTTGACCACACTGTCGCCATGTCTAATCCACAAACAAATCCACCTTGGGTCATATCCATATTAATTATTGAGTGTGAAAGAAAAGTGTAAAATAGCACCACCATTCCACACGCACATGCTCGCTCGTCTTGACTTTTATGGATACCCATCTTTCACCAAGGAATTGCAAAATTTGCCTCTTGAGATGTAAAAGATAGGAAGAAGATTATTGAAAGAAGCAATTAATCATCTCCACTTGCCGGCGCTTGACAAAAGAAAAATGTGAGACACTCGAGGAGAATAATTGAAGGTTTTTATCGCTCTTTTCTTCCTTTAATTAACAATTTGAAGGACTTCCATGTTAACCCACATGAATTCTTAATTCTAAAAATTTGAGAAATGTGGCAAGTTGTAATTGATGAAATAATTAAAGATGTGGGTCGGACTCGGGTGCTCAGTAAGATTTCTTTTTAATCACATTTCTTGGTAAATCAATTTTTCTAAATACATTTTTATATGTCCTTCTAAAGACATAACAGATTGAATTTCTGGGCTCAATTTAAAAGTTAAAAAGGAATTTTTTTTTTATTGTTTTTTTTGTGGGTAGTTAGATCCTCCTTTCTCCAACCAAGAAGCATATCTGAGCTTATTCAACTGGGTCCCAATTGATCTGTCTTTCCATGTGTTTTTTTAGAGCTAAGACCGCCTTCCTTCCCCAAAACGTTGGGACCTTGACATATCCAACTACCAGTCTATTTCTAGAGAATGTATTTTCCGATTTTATTTTGTTTAGTATGTCACGCTTAAAATACCACCAACAAGAAAAGGTGATGACAAGTGACAAAGTGCACTAAAGAAAATTGAATTTATTGCCATAGTACTAAAAGGAAAAATTGAATGAAAATAACAAGAATGAGAAGAAGACAAGATGAACAAGACGAGTCACATGCTATTACGTTGTCCCACGTGTTACTGTTTCTTTGCACGCTGGGGTAGCATTACATTCCATCTAAGATTAGTTCGTCTTATATAGATAGGCAAACCAATGTGCTGATTTCTTAAAAGGAGGCTGTTTTGGTGAACCCATAAACGCCATTAGTAAAGTATTAAGTGGAGTGGAGAGCTTTAATTTTGCTATGTTGTACATTATCTTCTTTTCATCTGAGTAAATGGTTGCCTTTTTCAAGCTCGTTTGCGGGTCGGTTGAAGTTGCTAGATTTGGACATTTAGTAGGTGAAGTGAGCCCTTGAGATCGTAGGAGGATAGATACTTATGCAGTATTTGGGTATAGCTAATTCTAGAGTGAACCCTTAGGTGCGTTTGATAACTAACCAGAATTTTTAATTCTACTCTAAAAGTAATTCTGGAGCAGTAATGCATTTGGTAAAGAATAACTTCTGGAACAGTTTTCTACTTCTGAATGAGATTTGTATTTGGTAAAGAAGTGATTCTCTAGGATTAGAAGCAATTCTTGCCAGACGTAATTCTTTTCTATTTTCACTTCTCATTTTCCTTCTCACGCTCGTAGGCCACTGCCAGTCGCCGCCAAACCCCCGTCGTCGCCGATCGCTACCCCCTGCCGACCGCCTGTCATCGCTAGCTGCCACTTGCCGCCGTCAATCGCCAACGCCAGTCGCCGCCCGCTGGCCCTAGCTGTTGTCCCCGTCCCCGGCCCCAGTCGCCGAACGCCAACCACCGGACATGCGATCATCGAACGCCGGCCGCCAGACCCCCGTCGCCGACCATGCGACCCCCATCTCCGGTCGCCGATCATCAACCACCCGTCGCCGAACGCCAGCCACCAGACGCCATCACCAACCGCCAAATAGGTGGTCATCGAACGCCGGCCGCCAGACCCTCGTCGCCGACCGCCGGCCCCCGTTGCTAGGCAACTGATCCCCGGACACCGTTTGGTAAACTTGCCAAAAGCAGAAATAAAATGAGGGTGCGTTTAGTAAATATAATTTCTCATTCTCTACTAGAATTAATTCTGGCAAAAATAATTTTTATGCGAGCCCTTAGGCTCTAGTGAACAAGTTTTGCAATCTGGATAGATCATTGATCCCAAGGCCTAGGTAGATAGGGCAAAATTCATTAGCGCAGATCCGCACGCAATCCCAATGGTAAGAAGCTTAAGAAACTATGCGATCAATCGAGGAAGGCCCGTCGATCTTCAATAGGCAATGCCTAAATAAGTCATGCCGCCTGAAAAGGTCAGTCCAGTTCTTCCACCCGATACATGTTTGATGCGTTCACCAATTCATCTTTAAATCTCCGTGGCGACTCACAAGCCAAGAAACTATTGAGACGTCGGTCGCTCAAAGTTCCGGCACAAGTTTATAAAGAAGAGCGAACAGAAATGGAAATTCAAAACTTGATCTGCATTTAACTTTCTCGCCGAATGTTTTACATGTTCAGTGAGCTTGGGTTAGCACACAGATCAACCGGAACAAAAACCCTAAAAACTCAGCTTTTGCCCAATTGCACTTTGGGAAGGAATTAAAAGAATCTGTACACTCTATAAACGAAATTAAAGAAAATGTATGGTTGTCCCGATCAAGAGAAGAAACTATCTTCGATGCTTCAATCTCTGCCAGCTAAGATTCGTCTCCGCTTATAAACTAATTGGTACCGATGCACCACTCCGTTGCAAGATCCCATCCTGTTTTCTTTTCCAAAACTCCGGTCTCTAAGCTTGCGCTTGTAGCACAAACCGCAAAATCTGCTCTGGTCCATGGATCCAGCCACCTGCAACACGTAGCAAGACGACCAAAAGTTTAACTTGACCACTAGCCATAAAGCTTCTAATCAGGTTCGAGGAGATAAATGAGCCAGCATCAAGGAGTAATCAGGAGCAGCATGCATTTCACACTACTCAAAACTTGAACAACTCGGCCAAAGATGATGAATGCAAAAACATACCAGGGATAAAAGGGCCATACTACCGGTATCATGGGATGCTACAAAAGCCAAAACAAGATTAGTAAATAGAAGAACGAGGCACATGTAGTAAAGAATTAACTAAACGAAACTAGTTAGGCGAAGGCAGAATTAAAATTCTGAAATATGTACCCCTTGTTATAGAACGGCGAAGAAATTTTTGTATCATTGTTGTCCCCTGAAAGCCCAAGAGGGGAAAACCCAGTAGTTCTTGCCTATCGGAAATAGGCATCTCTGAAAATCCAAAAGACGCTTCCCATGTTGTCCGCACTTGACTCGCTGCTGGCAATATCAATCTCTCAACACCAAGCTGGACAAGCAGCTGCAAGGAAAAGAAAGTTCAAGCCACTTATTCCTCTGTCTATGCATAAACATATCCTGCCGGAAAGCAGGCCAAAAGATGCAGCAACTAGAAAGTACCTTCTCCAATTCGCACATCAAAACACGACACATACCCTGTCGCCGAAATTGAAAAGAAGTGGCAACGAGAGGCATCTCTGCCAGCCTTGGCCCAAGAATCCTGAATTACATGCGAAAGGCTTTACTTATAAATTCAGACAGTCTATGAACACCAAAACGCATACAGAAAATTAGAATTGGAAAAAAGAAACCCATATCTTATCCAAGATGAGTACCTCACTGTCGCCACAGATGCAATTTCATCACCATTTTGCAAAACCATGAGATAAAAACCCCGAAAATCCAACCGTTTAAGCCTTGATCTGCAAAAATACACAATAGCACACGTTTACTCATACATACTATGTACTAAAAAAATGGCAAACGAAATACCATGCTAGTATGCTGCCAATCAATGTGATCATGGGAAAGAGAAAAGGCACAGAAAGAATAATGTAAAGTAAAAGAAAAAGAGAGAGAATAACCAACTTTCTTCCACCCATTACAGTTTTCTTTAGTACTTGTGGTGTATGTGACACTAACTTTATCACAAAGCAAATCAGGATAATGATTTAAAGAAAGCCTTTCATCTCTTCTTTTTTATTTTTTCCATTTTTCTGGCCTTGTTAGAAAGAACGGATTGGACAAGCCAAAATAAGCCAACTCTAAAACTAATTTCAACATGAGAAAGCTTACTCATTCTAGCTCTTCCCACCATAGCACAACCATCATGAAGCACAAGACCATGAAAAACCAATTGACTTGATTAAAACAGCAAAGTGACCCAACTACTCGTGATAATATAGATCTCAGTTGTTCGTCTGCACCTAAACATGAAAATCACAAATACGAAGAACCCTTTTTTAAAGTGCAGTTATAATGAGAAATATGTCGAACTGCAATGTCTATATCTCAAGCTAGAAAAACCATAAGGCTCAGACATTTCCACAATCCAGAGAACACTGCAAACAAAGCATAGACAACTGACCCATTTCTACTAGAACAAGTTGGCTATGCAGCCTATGCGGATGTTCTTTCGCTGCTGTGCTCTATCTAGTGCTGCATCCTCAATATTTAGATATTTAAGGTCTTGAATTACAGTTTCTTTAACACATTTTAGACATTCACTATCCATGGAATGATATCTTATAAACGCATCATTTGACCCTTGCCAATTTACATATCCAAAGAACACTGCAAATAAAGCATAGACAACTGCCCCTTTTCCATTAAAAGCAGTTGGCTGTGGGACCTATGCATATGTTCTACTGCTGTTATGCCCTATCTAGTGCTGCATCCTCGATGATATTCATATATTCGAGGTCTTGAATGATGGTTTCTCCAACCCATTTTAGACACTCACTGACCATGGACTGATATCTTATTACAGCATCATCTTACCCCTGCCACATTACATATCCAAATCACCCCACATTAGCAATGTTGTAATGGATCCGCACGATATTTGACCCATTATTATCTTTTCCCTAAACCAAAATAATTGCCCACATAAAAGAAACCATTGTTATTGACATGCAAGGTCCAGAAACAAAAGTTAAGAAAGCACTCTGGCTACAGATGGAGAAGCATCTCAGACCCCAACAAATCTTTGCTAAAGCAATTTAGGAAGGCCTTAGTCAACCCAGGACTAAAAAACTCTCTCACTGCCACCTCTAGGTGGCAATTGCTGTAACGTAAGGTCCTGAAGATTTTCACAGGAGAATGGAGATACAAGGCAGAATTCCCCTTTTCGAGCCTTTCAGTAACATTCTTACTGAAGAATAGCAACTATCTGCAAGACTATTAAAAAGAGGGCATCTCATTTCAATGGGCAACCAATTAGAACCTACCAGGTCATGGACACCATTTTTTCGCGACCAAGCTTCATAAAAAATGTGCTAGAGCAACTCTCTTCAGAAAAATCATCTCACCATCAGTAAATATAAGCATACTTGCCAAAATAGGGGCAACAATGAGCACCTATAATCCAGTATACGTTATCTTGCTTTCTAGATGACATTAGAAGTCCCTTATAGTTCTGCGTTTTGACGAGGGATACCTTTGTCCTGACTCGAAGGCAACTAACTCAATAAGCTTTTAAATGGCATTTAAATTAGTTGAAAAACTCGAGGCCTCCCAAAGATTGTTTTTCTATGCTTTCTAACAAACAAGTGGCATTTATAGTGGTTAAAACAAGAGGAGCCCAATGCATCGGTCAACCAAACGAGCTAGATCCTCGGTCCCATTCTCATATCTTTCTCGAAATAGTTTTTTGGGTTTATATTTGTTGATAGCTAAATGACTTCAATGCCAAGCAGTTCTAAAGAAATGTCATGCTGATATGCATGTAAATACACCAAAACGACAGAAAACAGCTACATGATCTGGAGATCATTTCACAAACCACAGTTAATCTGTTAAAAAAGATCGCAACATATAAACGCCACGAACAATAGGAATCAAGGATGTCACTTCTTTCACACTTTTGTTGTCGTGAAGGCCAAAAATAATGTCAACAGCTGCTTCAGTTTTCTCTACCACTTAGCACTGAATAGCCATTATGCAAGTAGAAATTATTTCATCCATGTATGTGTTGCACACAATAGAAAAGGTAGTCTTACACAGAGTTGAAAACAATATCGTTGATCAGATCCCTATTGGTGTGAAGCTCAGTGATGGGCTGGAAACTCTCTTTGATGACCTTAAGAGCATGGGATATCTTCAGAGAGCTGTAATTCCTTGTGATGTTGCATGCTTTGCAATCATTTCTCATGGATCTCATCAGGGTCCAGGTCAAACCATCCACAGTAGTGGAATTTGATATTCCCAGAAGCAAATGAAGTTGCACATATAACTGGTAGTGAAAAAAGACAGGTATATAAATGAGACTCTCGGTTAACTGGGGGACAGAAAGAACGAAAAGCATCCTCATGATAGATGGTGCATGCATTCAGTGATTATCATCCTTCTAGTGTTGAGTAAGTTATCTGAAACAAATCATCTCGTTTGCTACCAAGAAAATGCAAATAACTAAAGTCAGGGTACCTTATAGCAAGCATTACTGCAGAATCTCTCTGATGGATAGCTTGAAGGATATAATGACCCCACTTTGTCCAAGCAATTCACATGATCTATAGAAAAGAACAACAAGGGTTACCATGAAGCACTAATAATACTGCTAAATATGTCCTCAAGGCATGACTTACATTGGCGGGTGCACTGGAAGCAAGCATTAGTCATTTGCTGATTGCCATTAATGGAATCCCTCACGCCACACAAACCACAACAGCAAGATGGGCAAATCCATTTATCATTTGGACCAACCTAAACAATGCAACGAATCAAAGTTATGAAAGGAAACTTGTATCAACATTTTAGGGGAATTCAATCACATTTATGTAGGAAAAGGAACTACAAAGAGTATTAAGGATTAGTCGATGCCCTACAACAAATGCACCAAGCATTACGAACTTGGGAATTCAAGAAGGTAATTTCTGATATTCTCAAACGGGCACATCTGGAAGAACCTCAAAGACGTATTCAGTCCAGTACACTTGCTGATCTTGTAGGAAAGACTTGAAACGGAACATACTGAGTGGCAACTTTGTAAATCTGGATATTTGATTAAGTTTGTCAAACTTACAAAAGAAGTTTGCCAATGAATCTTCCTCTCTAAATAGCTTTCCCCTTGTGACATTCTTATTAATACTCAATAGTTTTACCTTAATGTTTACATAAGATATGTGAAAAGAAATACATTTAGCACAAGAAAGAGAGCAATCTTTAGTAAGGACCTGCCTATAACAGGGAGGCAAAGAGGCTTTAGCACACGATCTACAGCAGAATCTGTTCATGAAATAAGATGGCGAAGAAGCAAGCTAAAAACCTTAAGTTGGAGGCAACCCAAATGATATGAGGAAAAGCAGCTGTGGCATTGGATTAGATCTCCAGCATAATGACAAACAAAGCATATGGTATCGCTTTGAGGGAGTGCAAGATGTGCCCTCTTCCTTCTGCGCTTTCGGGGACTAGAGACCATATCTTTGAGCCTGAATTTTTTTCCAAAGCTATGAAATACTTTAGTCTGCCGACGGCGATTAGCAAACAACTCGCTGTCTGCTTTGAAGGCATCAGTACCCTCTTGGTTTGATGAAGGCTTTAGGCAAACATCAGCATGCTGGGCCTCCTCGGAGTACTTATTTCTCCGAACTGATCTCTTCTTTTTATTACCAACGAGTAGAAAAGCCTTCCTGCTCAACTGCTTTTGTTCCCATTCAGGAAGGAATATACCAACTTTCTGCTTGCCTAGCTTCAACTTCTTTAAATTTCTGCTCGGTGACAGGTTATTTTCCACATGAGATCTTGTATGGACTGCAACAGTAGGTTGCCTTGATTCATTCAATGACAGCCCACGACTGTCATCATCAGCATCCAGTTTTGACTTGTGATTTTCTTTTATTTGTACATTCCTGAGCAGTTTTTTATGGATACGCCCACCAAATGCGTTTACTCTTTCCCCAAGTAAACCAGAATTAATGCGGGAGATTCTTGCACAATCCACTTCCATTATGACATTAGTCTGATTATGATTTGCAGTGTGGTTTCCGCTGTACAAACTTTCAGAAGGAGCAGCATTACAGTCAGCAACAGCATCATCAGCATAGTCAGGATTACCAGATTTTGATCTCAACTTCATTGTATATATTTGCTTTTGGGGTTTGTTGGGGAGGAATTCTTCTCCACTTGGAGCCGATGTAACAACATTCGTTTCCTTTTGACATTTTAACTCCACAGGGGAATCAATTAAATCACAATCACTTCTAGCTTTTCGTCTTTCCATTCTAACTTTGCACACCACAACTTTTCTCCGAGGAAGACTCTTCATGCTTGATCCCCTTCCAAGTTCATAGGCAGCATCCCGTAGGTACTTTTTCCACATACTCTGAACCCCACAAGTCCACTCCGAAATCATCTTCATGAACCCATAGTTAGCCTGCAGCTGGAGCCACAGCCTCTTGATATAATTGGAGGAGGGCATGTTGACTTCAAGCTCTTTTACCACCTCCAGCAATACCCAGACACCACGATCTGTCCAGATGCCTGAGAATTCATCCCAAATGCAACTCACGCGCAAGTTACTCAAATTAAATTTGCACTCATCACCTTCCTCGGGGAAATACACAGACCTCTCCAAGGCATCTTCATTACAGTCAAAAATGACACCTTCCCACCATGCATCCTTGTAAAAGGCATCAACGCACACCCCAAAACCTAACTTTGTTTCACACAAATTTGCATGAGATGTCGAAGGAAGGGGTCTGATATGCCCACGGTAGGTCGTAGAAACATGCCGGCGGCGGTGAAGGCCCTCAATTGCCTCTGTTACCGGAATGCACTCAACAAGCTTGGCGTTGCCTGTCTCACTCAAAAGTTCATCATACTCAACTGTTCTGCACAGATTTGAGATGCCAACCACCTTTCCCTGGTGCCATGACCCCAGTAGTCCTTCCTCAAACTGGCGAACCTGAAAAATCAATGGTTTTTATTTACATAAGCATCTACAAGAACAACACACATAAGTTAAGAGCTAAATAAATTAGCAAAAGAAACAAATGAAATCAATAAATTCTCGTATATGCTTAGACTGAAAACATGCTCGTCCAAAATACAACTAGTGCTTGCCAAATTTGATATAGCTGTCGGTACGAGATACAATTAGCTTGCGCTCTATAAATCTTTTTGAACCAAAGGGTTGCAAAACATGTGATACATGGACAAGGTCCATCGTACTGAGGCCAATGGAAGACCTTGACTTGGTATATTTGCTAGTGCAAATACTCATATATATCTAGACTTAGTAGTTTTTTAAGCAATTCATTATCGGTTTCTACTCAGAATACATGAGTCAAACTACATACGAGGGAGAGAAGAGCGTGTTATGGTAACTTTGGCAAGATAAATTTCCAAGGTTATCAAACAGATAAAGCGCCTTCTGAATCTGTTATAACACTAACAGAATGTGTTTGTGCTCTACCATTGCTTCAACTTTTCACAAGACGAGAAATCAAACCAGATTACTCTTTTCTCTATGCAATGAACTTAAAACATAGGTAACACTCTGTAAACCAATTCAGAATGAACTTTGAAATACAACGAAAGGACGAGGGGAGGATGCCAGCCGGAATGACATTAAAAATTCAACATCCTAGCTAAAATTTAGACTCTACTAAGTCTATAGCTATTAGAGATATGATAAGAAACAAAATGGAAAAGAATGCCTATAAATCCTGAAAATCCAAACATTCCTGAACTTATGTCTTGTAAACATTATTTAGATTGTTTGTTGCCACAATTTTCAGGACTCCGCCACTTCAGCTAAGTTGTTGCGCTCAAACCAAGTTGCACGGCGAACAATTAGCATTCGCAGGGGAGTGACCTTAAACTTTCATCTTCCACCTCAGTCCCCTCCACAACAAAAATTCGCACTTTTCACCCAATCAAGTAACACGAACAGTTGCGCGAGTCAGCTAATCGGTAATTTCGAAGAACGCCATCCGCAATCTCGCAACCAAATCGACGACCACACTAGCATTGCGATTCCAAGATTAAGCAAAGCAGGCAATCAATCGCAGGGGAAAGCTAAAGATTCGCCGCGTTCGTGCAATGCCTGCGGTCCGCCAATCGATCGAGACACGACCTAACGACCTAACGATTCTAGCGGGAGTCCCCGGGCCCCCCTTACCGTCGGGGACCGGAGCAGCGAATCAAACGGCGCAGCGGCGGCGAGCGCGATCGACGGGACTAACCTCGACTCGCTCGTTGAGAAGCAGCTTCCTCTGATCCATCGACGAGATCGAGAGCGATCCGAGGACGAAGGTCCCTCCTCCGCTCGAGTCAAACAGCCACTGGAGCGATCTCTCTCTCTCTCTCTCTCTCTTTGGAGCCTCAATTTGAAATTCTAGAGAGAGAAGACGGGGGGCAGGACAAGGAAAGAGACTGCTGTGCGCCTGCGCCTGCCAGAACAATAGGGTTTCTTTACTCCTGGAAGCACGAGGGGCGTTGATCTCCTGCGCCCGAACCACCGAGCGCCTTCGCATCGGACGGTCGAGAGAATGGCGCACCGCTGCTTCGCACGGCTGCGATGGAGGCTCCGGGCTGACCGGGGTCCGGGCGCAGGTCGTTCCTATGGGACCGAGCTTAGCTTAGAATCTGCCGGTGGGGACACTACGACGCTTCTTTTTCTCCCCCGAAGGTGGCACGTGGCACGTGCGAGAGCGTAAGAAAATCGATTTTTCCTTTTTCCTTTTTCTTTTCCTTTTTCGGAAAAGGGGACAAGGCTGTATTGCAAGGGAAAAAGGTTGTCCAAAACAAGATTTTGTCGCAAAAATCGACGTGATGACGTAGGCACGTGTTTTTTTTTCCGGGCGATAGGAAAATCCGTGACGTGTGTCTCTGATCGGTGGATTGTTAATATTGACGTCATCCATGCTTTTTAGTAAATAGCTGGTAATCTATCGATTGAAAAATAAGATCGTGCCGTCGAAAGCGACAGAATTTATAGGGAGCAATCATTCGGCGAATCTACTGTTTGTGTTAAACGAAATTGAATCGACGGATTTGGTGGGACCCGCGAGGGGAGCACACTACTTTTTGGTGACCGATATTCAGTCCAGTACATAGGGCTCGTTTGATAAATCTGAAAGAAAAAAAAAACGACACGAACAGTTTATAAACATTAGCTCAATATGTCATGCCATTTTTAGATTTTTAAATTCGTTCGATATGGTCATTAAAGCATTTCTAAACTTTCAATCTAATTCTTAAACTCTTAATTTGTTCAATCTAATCCCTTAACTTTCCATAACGAAGTCAATTCCTTCGGTTCTATTCATAAATTTTTATGATGACAATATTACCCAGATGGTAGAACATCTTTTCATTCATTCCATTTCTAAAATCAACAAAAATATATATGTTATCTTTTTATTAATTTTTTTACCTTTTTGGTCTTTATAAATATCATTATAGTTCCATGTGCTATGTCGAATTCATATTCCTTTTATATTAAAAATAAATGTTTTCGCAAGAATATTTTATTGTGATATTAATTATCTATATATTTCTCATACTTATATTAATGTAAAACTTGTTCTTAATTTTTTAAATAGATCAAATTCTCAAGTTTGTGTTTTGTGCTTTATTAAATTTAGTTAAATGTATAAACTAGGAAATTAAGAAAAGAAGAATATCAACCCAATACACACTAAATGAGGTTCTACTTTTATTATTGTAGAGATCGTGAGCTGAAATATACTTGAACGGAACTATCTAATATTTATAAGGCCAAAAAATAACCATATTTTTTTTATTGATTTCAGAAACAGATTGAAATGAAGAGATATTAGAAAATCTTGGTAATAGTGTAATTATGAAAACCTTTGACTTTTGAAGGAAACTTAGGGGAGTAGATTTAATAAATCAAAATTTTAAGGACTATATTGCACATTTAGAAATAGTTCAAGAATCACATTGAATTACAATCTAAGAATGACATTGCACATGAACCAAAATTTAGGAAGTATTTACGTCATCTTCCCTTGTTTAAACTTAAATGCTAAGTATTAATTGTTGAAGCCCTTAAGTACTAAAAAAAAAAAGTAAAGATTGTTGGATAACCGATGAAAATGAAATAATATTCTGTAGTATATTCTTACTAAACATGAAATAGTAAATAATGTTGAAAAGTTTGAAGTTTTGACCACATAAATAGTAAGGAAAAAGTCGCCAAAAACCTCAAACTATGTTCATTGTGAAATATTTACCCTGAACTTTTTTTGTGGCATCAAAAACTCCTAACTATGCCCATTGTGACACATTTACCCTAAATTTTTTTTGTGACACAAAAAATTTCAAACTTGTATCTATGTGACACATTTACCCTCTGTCAAGTTAGATGACTATTCAGCCAAAACAACTTCTTTTTTATCTCACTTAAGACGATCCATGTCAACACTATTTGCATTACGGTATACATGTAGATAGATTTTCTACGGTTCTATTGACAGAACTTTGACGAAGGGTAAAAGTGCCACACAAAAGCAAGTTTGGAATTTGTGGTATCACAGAAAAAAGTTTAGAGTAAATATATCATAGTATGCATAGTTTGGGATGTTTGGTGAGTTCATTGAACATTTTACCACTTACCCAATTAAGTAAGATATTCGTTGCTTACCACATTGAGTGATGTTTTTACTTAAACGATCAATTAAGTTATGTGTAGCTAGAGGTTATCAAACGAAATTTTTTTAATTTTTTAAAATTTTCATCAATTAACATGGTTATCAAATACCTCCTAAGTTTATGAAGCAATTTCACAAGAACCAGCTAAAACCTACAATTAAATATCACTCGAAACTAGGGCCGGCAATATTAAGCACGATCAAAGGTGTTGGCCAGTGGCGAAGCTCGCCGATTTAAGTCCTTTTTTAGATTTTTAGGACTGAATTGGCACAAACTTAAAAGGTTTAGGACTAAACGGGCACATATTTAAAAAGTTTATGACTGAATTGGCAAATTTAAAAGGTTTAGGACTGAATTAGTAAAAGTGCAATAAGTTCATGACTTTTTTGACAATTTTTCCTCTCCT
>BCNH02000009.1:718834-790636 GCA_001662345.2 Metrosideros polymorpha var. glaberrima
CCCCCTTTCTTCCCCCGCAAATCACTCCCACCAAAACTCAATACTGGTGTTCATAGATAAGGGTGTTCATCTAATTTCATCTAATATAAGCAGGCAAAACTTACTAATTTTCACCGTCTCCTACGTCCCGATCGCTATTGCAACATGCCGAGGCGTGCTCCACATAGCTAAAAAAAGTAACTAGTCCATGCTCAAGATTGGAAACTCCATGCACTTTTGCAGTGTTGAGAGTTAGGGTTTTCGAGAGAGTTGGAGATGGTTTGGGAGGAAGAGGGTCAAGAGTTAGCCGTCGTTAGACTCTTAGAGCTAGGAGAGTATTTACAGATAGGTGTGGGGTTAAATATACTAAAAGTCCTAAAGCAATTGAGTCTCGAAACTTTCAAAAAAGACAACGAAGTCCTAAAACGTGTCACGAAAGTACTATTAAGTCCTACAACTTTCAAAAAATGCAATTACCAAAGGACTGGATCGGACTAATTTGACAAGTTTTAGGACTTGGTTGCATTTTTTGAAAATTTCAAGACTCAATTGTACTTCCCGATAAATTCTAGGACTTAATTGTACTTTTTGAAAGTTTTAGGATTCAATTGCATTTTTGAAAGAAGTTTTAGGACTTTCAATGCACTTATCCCGATACGTGGGCAAGCTAGCCCGATATGGGCGGCGTTTGGATGCAGTCTATGAGCTTCATTAGCAATAGATTCTCTACGACAATGTTTGGAAGGGGAGGGAAAGGGGAAGCAGAGAGTGTTCCTCCCCCCATTTCCTCCTCCCCATGATGTTCAAGCGTAGCCTCGAAATGATTTGTAACATTCCTTGAATGATCTCATCTTCTGGTTTACTTATGGGCAGTAACAGTTGCTCTTGACTTCGCGTGCGTATGTGTAATCAGCAACACTTCCATAAGGATCATAAGTCTCTTTGATAGAGTATTTCTCTATGTGTAGACAGTTTTGAGTGCTAAGAGTAGGAATTAAAAGTTGTTTATTCGTGATTGAAAATTCGTCACTTGGTTTATTGATTTCTCGCCCTATATGGAACAGTGATCATTTTTGGCATGTTTTAGCCATATAGTTGGCAAGATTCCAATCGCAATCAACTCATTTTTCTACAATAAGTTAAGCATAACATCTTCATTCACCTCATTAAGTGATTTTTTTTAAATTCAATTATAGTCATTGCTAGTTATGGTTATCAAACAAATTTAATCTCATTAAATGTTGAATTTTTTTAATTTTTGCATTTAATTGGATTATCAAATGAGCAATTATGTACTGGACAAAAAAAAAACGAGCACTTATGTTGTAATCAAAATTTGCTACTCTGCACTACCTGCAACCTAAAGTTCCAAGCTCAACGATCCTGTCATTGTAGACCCATCATGCTAGCAGGGGAAAGTTCTAAATAATGACCTAAAGTGCCTTTATTTTCTCAAATAAGAGCATGTAGTGGACTTTATTTCAAATAAGGGTTTGAAGTGCCCTCATTTTCTCAAATAAAATCTTAAAGTGGACCATGTTTCAAATAAGAACCTGAAATACCCTCATTTTCTCAAATAAAAGCCTAACATCAAGGACATTTTTCGTCTTTTTACTTTATTTATTTATTTTTTTCCCTTTTTCTTTTTTTCTTTCCTTTTTCTGTTTTCTTTCTTCTTTTCACCCATGGCCATCGCCAGCCATCGGCGATGCCCCGACAGGGAGTGACAGGCCGCCTGCGGCCGATGAGGGTCGCCTCACCCTACCTTGGCAAGGGTCGCCCTCGCCGACCCTCACCAAATCTAGTGAGGGTTGCCTCGCCAGTGGTTGGTCTAGCAAAATGAAGAAAGAAAACAGAAAAAAAAGAGGGAATAAAAGAATGAAAGAAAAAAGGAAAAAAATTAAAAAAGTAAAAAAATGAAAATGTCCTTGAAGTCAGGCTTTTATTTGAAAAAATGAAGGCGCTTCAGGCCTTTATTCGAAATGAGGTCCATTTCGAGCCCTTAGTTGAAAAAATAATGGCACTTCGGACCCTTTTTTGAAATAAAGTCAACTTCATGTTCTTATTTGAAAAAATGAAAGCACTTCGAAACCTTATATGGAATTTTTGCTGCTAGCAGTCAAGAATCTCTCCACATGAGGTATGCCACAACTTAGTAATGCCACATGAGCCACTCTGAGGTGCACTCACGATGTACGTCAAGCTAGTGATATCGCAAAAGACATACGACCCATTTATCAATAGACCAAATAAGAAAAATGTCATTACGAGTACCATAACTTTCATACTCACTCACTTGAGTGTCATAATTTTTTTTTTTCAATCACGTGAGTGCCATAATTTATTTACAGCACTTGAGTGACATAACTTTCTCTCGGTCATATAACTTTTTAATTGATTACTCGAATGAAATAACTTTTTAAAAATACTCCCCACAATTATCATGCATGCCGTGTTAAATTTTCGACACTTGGGTGAATATTTTTATTTTTTTAAAAGCACTCATAACAAGTGCCATCCTTTCTTAAAAAACCCTTCCCCTTCCCTTTCTCTTTGGCTTTTATTTCTTTCCAAAAAAAGTTTGTTCTTTTTTCTCATGTGACGTCCACCTGCCGCCACATTAACGCTGCATGTCCAGTGTCCACAAAATTAAAAGTTCCAGGTCATAATTTTTTCTATTGTTAGATAAGTAAATGGAATTGTTTAATTGGACTTTTTGGCCAAATTTTACAATTTGATTGTACTTTCATGAAAATTTCAATGCTCTTGCTCCATTCCACACAGTTAACAAAGGGAGAGAATCGCCACGTAATCTAGCAAAATTAATTATCCCGAATTAGCGGGATGATTTTTTCCCCTGCACAAAGGGCCACCATCCTGGTCACGCAAAAGCACTGAATGAGAATTCCACGAGAATTCGACGGAAGTGCACCCCAAGAGCATGCGAAAATGAATTTCAAAATATAGGGCTAACTATTACAATTTTTTTTTTTATAGATATTGGGTAGTAAATATTAAGAATAGGAAAAATTCCAAATAATAATCTAAAGTGCTTTTCTCAAATAAAGGCTTAAATTGGATCTTATTTTAAATAAGGACTTGAAGTGACCAAATTGTCTCAAATAAGGCTTTTTGGCTGACCGACGACTATTCCAACCGTTGGAGAGGGGCATTTTGGTTACATCATTTATAGATTTATTTTTTTAATTTTTTCTTTCCCTTCCCTTTCCCTCTTCCCCTCCCCTGACCATCGTTGTTGACAATGCCGATCTCAAGCGAGGGAGCTTAGTTGGTATTTGGACAGAGAGCATGCAAGCAAAGGAAAGAAAGAAAGGGAAGAAGAAAGGAGAAGAGGGGTTTCGCGCATACACGCCACGGGACCTCGCCAAGCTAGATTTACTACATATTGTAACACCCGATACGTGCTTGCGCCCTTTGCTTGTCTAATCAGAGTAGTTTTCGATTTAGGGCTCAAATATAGAAGTTTTGTGAAATTTGAGCCGTGTAGTCTGATTTTTGAATCATTGAGCTCGATCTGGCGAGGGAGGGCGTTCCTCGGGTGAGGGCAGCCCTCATCGGACGCTGACGTCATCGACGAGGATGGCCAAGGGAGGGGAAGAGGGAAATGGAAAAAAAGAAAAAAAGAAAAAAAAGGTAAATATTTAAAAAGGTAAATGACGAAAATGCCATTCAGTCAATAAGGTCAAACCCTTATTTGAAACTAACATGATCACTTTATGTCATTATTTGAGAAAATGATGACATTTCATGTCCTTATTTGAAATAAGGTACACTTTGGATCTTTATTTGAAAAAATGAGAATATTTTAAGTCTTGATTTGAAATTTTTCTGAACATTAATGGAAGAAGAAAGAGATCATTAGAGGAGAAAGGAATATTGAGAAAACGTGACTACTCACTTTCCCTCACCCTCGCTACAAAATCCCCCTCAAAACTGGCGGGAATCTCTGTTTCTTTCCCTCCTCTCTCTCTCTCCTCTCCGTAAACACGAACTCGTGCGCTCGACTCACAGAGAGCTACACTGAGTAGAGGCCATGAGCACTTCCACCAGGAAACGGCCTCCGACGAGCCAGCACCCCTCCCCGGTGGCGCACCAGTCGAAGCACCAGGCCACCGCGCCGCCGCAGCAGGCCCCGAAGCCGACCCTCGAGGAGGAATTCTTTGACGAGGACGTCTATCTCGACGAAACCCTAATCCCCTACGACGACGAGGAGTCACTCATCCTCCGCGACATCGAGGAGCGCCAGGGCCTCGCCTCGCGCCTCGCCAAGTGGGCACGCCCGCCCCTCTCCGACGCCTATGTGTCGCAGTCGAAGAACATCGGTGAGCGTGTCTTGGTGTTGGGCTATTGAATTCGGTCGTGTCATTTCGGCTTAAGGGTTTGTTCGGGTTTCAAGTGATTTCTGTCTTGTTCGTTCAATTGTTTTGGGGATCCAGTTTATCAGCAATTGGAGATCGATTACGTGATTGGGGAGAGCCATAGGCAACTCTTGCCTGATCGTTCCGGGTCTGCTGCAATTATTCGTATTTTCGGGGTCACGAGGGAAGGTTAGCTACTTTGCTTTGCATTTAACTTTTGTTTGTCACTTTCCACGGGGTATAGTTTCTCATGTACTCAAGGTAATTTCTTTAGTTAAAATGAGTCTTCGTCAGGGCATGAGTCAGTAGTCAGCTGTATGACCCTCTGTTAAACATGGCATGTAGATCTCAGTAGCCTCAACAAGTGACAGTTTCTTTAAGGTTTATCCTTTTTTTAGCTTCCAATGAATGTTATAGTGGGTTAATTTTTTCTAACCTTGTTCGGTAGGGCATAGTGTTTGCTGCAATGTTCATGGGTTTGAGCCGTACTTCTACATTAGTTGTCCTCCAGGAATGGGCCCAGATGATATTTCCCGTTTTCATCAAGTGCTCGAGGTATCTTCTGTCATTCGACAAAGATGATTTGCTTCTTCAATTAAATAGCCTTTTTTTCTTGGTTTGAATACTCACATATGACTGTTCCTCAGGGAAGGATGAGAGATGCAAACAGGAATGGCAAAGTGCCTAAGTACGTTAGACGTATAGAACTGGTGCAGAAAAGAAGTATTATGTATTATCAGCAGCAAACTTCTCATCCTTTTCTCAAGATTGTGGTGGCATTGCCAACGATGGTGACCACATGCCGTGGTAACATCTCAGGCTTGTTTTGTTTGAGAAACACTCTAAGGAATATGTTTGACTGGATGCATGCTTCTTCTTCTCATGTTTCATTGTGAAAATTTATCACTTTATATTAAAACTTTATTTGGGGTAGAAATTTGCATGCTTATACAAAGTAGTACTTCCTGTTGATTCGAGATTTTATAATGGCAGGCATTCTTGACAGAGGTATTCAGATTGATGGGTTGGGTATGAAGAGCTTCATGACATATGAAAGCAACATCCTTTTTGCACTTCGTTTTATGATTGACTGCAATGTTGTTGGTGGCAATTGGATTGAAGTACCTGCTGGGAAGTACCAAAGGACAGCCAAAAACTTGTCTTATTGCCAGTTGGAGTTCGATTGCTTGTATCCTTGGACATATATGGTGACTTATTCAAGGAAGGGGAGAGTTCCTTCATTTTCATTTATGAGTCAAGGGTTTACTTGTGTCGTGGTTTCACTTAACATACCTGCTCAGGTACTCTGAACTCATCAGCCATTCCCCAGAAGGTGAATTCTCTAAGATGGCTCCTTTTCGCATTTTGAGTTTTGACATTGAGTGTGCCGGTCGAAAAGGTCATTTTCCAGAGCCTAAGCATGATCCCGTTATCCAGGTCTGAAAATTTCCATCCCTCTAGTCTGCAAAACTTTTGAAAGTACAATGGCTTAGTCATCGCAATCATCTTATTCGTCTATTTCGGGAAACTGTTGGTGTCTTTTAGGTGGCCAATCTAGTCACCTTGCAGGGAGAGAGCCAGCCGCTTGTGCGAAATGTGATGACCCTGAAGTCATGCTCTCCGATAGTTGGTGTTGATGTCATGTCATTTGACACAGAAAGAGAAGTCCTGCTAGCTTGGAGGGTATTGGACTTGTCTAGAGTTCTTTTCTCCGTTGTTGTAAAAGGATTTTGTTGTCTTGCTTAAGGGTGTATATTCTAGATCTATGCATGGTTTGAGCTGCTTTAGCAAATTATCTTTAAAAAGTGTCTGAGACTGTTATTTCTTCCTGCATTCTACTTTTATATCTCTATGGGTTCTTTGCCTTCTCACCTGAAATTTCTTTTGGTCATTTGGTTGGCTGGATGCAATTAGACTACATGGTAGTAATCTTGTATTAACAACTTTGCTTGCAGTCAATCGTCAAATGTCAGAGGGTCATTTGGTCCCCCCCCCCCCCAACCCAATCATGTTGTCTTTGTATTCATTTTTATAAAACACTTACCATTTACTATACTTGGCAAGGCAAGTTATGTTATCTTTAAATTCATTTTTCGCGTTGGGACATAATATGATTTTCTTTAGCAAGTATAGCCATTATAATAAGCCTCGGTTTGGTTGCAGGATTTTATCAGGGAAGTTGACCCTGATATTTTAATAGGGTATAACATCTGCAAGTTTGATTTGCCATATCTTATTGAGGTTAGTAAAATCGAGAATCTCCAATGTCCATATTTATGCAACTCGCTTGGGTTTTCCTGTCACTGCTAAAGTTTACTACTTGTATGAATCAGTTAGGATTGGTCAAGTCTTTGGACCTGCACCTTGAAGACAGTTAATCTTTGAAAATATTGATGGCCATAATTGGCTTAGAGTTTTTCAGGAAATTACAATTCCATTGTCCTCCTGTGACAGCTGAATATGAGTCTAGTAGTTCATCTTAGCGGAGATGATGGTTTGTTTGTTGTGGATATATATGCTTTAAACCTTATTTTCATGGATAATGAGTTCTGGATATGAATAACTATCTTAGCCAGAATAATGATTCTTAGGGTTCTGGTTTTGTATGCTATTATTGTTCTATTAAAAATGGAACAGGCACTGTAGCAAGTGTAAGCCCAGCAGCTTCTAAAGTCAAAATGCATCTTGTGGTTCCCTCTCCTCTGTCATTGACCTTTTCCTGTTACCTTTGGATACAACATGCTAATGCACCAACCTGCTTTATAGTTGTTTAAAACTGCGGTGCAATTGCACTACATGCGATCTTTGGCTGGTGACCAACCTTATATTTTCTGTGCCTGCTATTCGAGAAAATAAATGAGGTTTCAATTTTCTCTCATTATCATTCGGATGTTGGACCAAATTGATGGAGTGGTCAGCTTGATGGCTAGTGGGAGTTAAATTTGAGGTTTTTTTTTTTTCAATTCTTTATATATTACTGGCAGCTGAGTAGATTTATGCTAGTTCCTGAATCAAATATTGCTATAGTGCCTGTCATCAATAATCTGGTTTCCATATTATGCAGAGGGCTGAAGCTTTGGGCATTCCTGAATTTCCTATGTTGGGCCGCGTGAGGAATAGCAGGGTCCGTGTAAGAGATACAACTTTTTCCTCAAGGTAATTAAGGCTTGACATCAAGTTAGCCACTACATTGGTCTGGTCTCTTTAAAATTGAGTCGAAAGATCTAATTTCAAAGTACTAGAAAAAAATAGTCGTTTTAGTATTAAGCGACAATGACAGTTTGAATGGCGTCATTTTCACAATATAGTTGCCAATGTTCTAACTCATTAAAGGAACAAATGATCAGCTACTACTTGACTTGATAGTTACACATAGGAAATGGCGATTCCACTGACAAACGGTACCTAGTTCAAGGGTCAAAGCAAGTTCCAGAAATATGACCCTCGAGCTGAAAACACCAAAAATTGACAAGTACAATATCTTAGTGAACAAACAAAGTAGCACTCCTAAGTGCAAAAGTAGCACGAAAAAGTCAATGACAGTTGAAACAACAGTTATTACTTCTTGACACTGGGAATTGACTTGGATCTGCTCCAAAACAAATTTTCTGGCACAATTAAGTTGAGGTAGTGCATGTGAATGTATTCTAATGTGCTTTTAGTTTAACTCGTTGGGTTTATCAATATAAATTTGCGGAACTTCTGAAAGTTCTGCAGGAGTTGATGTCACTAGCCAGTGTGGCTCATTAATGCTTCTTTGTATCACAGGCAGTTGGGAACAAGGGAAAGTAAAGAAGTTACCATTGAAGGGAGGGTTCAATTTGACTTGCTCCAGGTACGGTTTCCAGAGGTTTTACCTGAGTACCTAGCTCTTTTCTGAGGAGATATATGGATAACCGAAGTTTTCTCTGTTGCGATAGGCTATACTACGAGATTATAAACTGAGTTCTTATTCGTTGAACTCTGTTTCGGCACATTTCCTTTCTGAACAGGTGAGCTTCAATCTCTTGCTAAAGTTTAGGTCAGCATTTGCTTGGTGTCTGTCTTTGTCATTTGGCATGTGCATGATCGAGATGCATGGTAGTTTATGTGGTTAGCAGAAAAAGGTTCTGTACTTTTTGTGCAGTTGGAAGTAACCGGTGATTGAAATGTCTTCATTAGTTTGAGGGGCTTCTTTTTTGGTTTGGGCATCACAACATGGTGTACATTCTGGAAAGATGTTATAGGGATAACATAATTTTAAAGATAATGGTGCAAGGCGAATTGTAGTATCAGCTTTGCAGATTTACATCTGAGTTCCCTTATGCTCTAGCTTAAGGTTCACCAAGCATCTTCATGATGAGGGAAGACTTGTATCGTTATGCATAGTTTGATGAGCTGAAAACAAAATGTGATTTCTATAAGTTGTTCAATGCTTGCCATTAATAAATGCATTGTTAGTCTAAGGAGCTGGATTATTTTCTTCCATGACTGATCTCTTCTTTAACAGTTTTACTTTTGAGACTGCTTTTTCTTGAGGGCCTCAGCATTACCAGTCTCACGTCTTTGAAGATGATTATTGAGGGCTACACATATTTAGAAGTTAATTTAATGTGTATTCTAATGATTGGAAAGTTCTTTCATTGGGTTTGACCGAGCTCTTCACTCTTATAAGGAGTGGTCATAAGATTTAGTTGATTTGGTTCTTTCACTTATCAGTTCCTTATATAGTGAGCTAGGAAGCACAATATTTGTTAGCTTATCATAGCTCATGTCCCAATGACAATGCTTTTCATCCTTGTGCTTTGGTGGCACGCATGGTCAAAGAAAATATTTGTCAGTGCACCGTGTGTCATTCTGTATGAGATTATATCTGATGCATCAACGATCATATTATCTCATTTGCAATATGATGCTTCCACTAGAAGGAGTTTGAAGAATTGTTCTTCTAGGGATCTAGCTTTCCATAAGTTAATTAAGAGAACAAATATCAACTGTTATTTTTGTAATTGAACATTTTGTCCCTTCATAATTTTCTTGGAAGTAGTCATACTATCTTATACGAGTTCATGCCACTTCTTTTCATGCAGAAAGAGGATGTTCACCATTCAATTATATCGGATCTTCAAAATGGCAATGCGGAAACGAGGAGGCGGCTTGCCGTATATTGTTTGAAGGTACAGACATTCTTTGCCGTATATATTGGCTTGGTAGTATTCACGGTTTTAATATAATACCAGAATTAGTTAGTAATCAGCAGGCGGTGGAGCTTGTGGCTTCTCAGCCGCAGGCAAATCAAATGCTGTTGCCATTTTTTTCCCTATCTAGTGTGATGTAATGCATTTCTCTACTTGGATGTACATTTTGATATACTTTTTGTTTGTTTATTAAGAGTGGTCACAGCCTATAACAGTTGCCTGTCAAATCATGGTTAGTTGGTTTATATCCCAGCAGAATTATGTGGAAAATACAGAGTGCTTTCATGGTGCGCATTAGAAGTGTCCTGTAGATGCATAGTCTTGTTAAGAAATTGCTTGACTGGATTATGTAACCATTCGAATCAGTTAAATTGCTTTAGAGCATTGATAGATGGTCCTGACGTGAGTGTTTTCTTTGTCTAACTTGTTTTTTCCCTCAAGTTTTACCTTTAGCCCTCTAGAATTAGATGAGGTATGATTGCTGTCAGGATGTAGATACTGTCAAAAACATCCATCTATCTTCATTTACTTTTTTACTATAGCTTTGCTTTAGGAGACATTGCTTGCAACTAATGCATCAACTGGATGACATTTCTTTTGATCGCAGGATGCTTATCTCCCACAGCGGTTGCTGGACAAACTGATGTTTATTTACAATTATGTGGAGATGGCAAGGGTCACTGGTGTTCCTATATCTTTCCTTCTTTCCCGGGGGCAGAGCATTAAGGTAATTTATTCTTGGGTTAATTGATGATTATTTCATTTCAAAGATTGTTGCTGATGTCAGAAAATCCTACCATTTCATTGTTGCAGGTGCTTTCCCAACTTCTTAGGAAAGCGAAGCAGAAGAACCTTGTTATCCCAAATATGAAACAGGCAGGATCTGAGCAAGGAACATTTGAGGGTGCTACAGTGAGTTGGTCTTTTAAACTTCTCTATCTGAAAACTGCTAGATAGTTTTAGTATACTGTCAATTAGTCACTTTTCTCACTAGCTAATAGTTATGTTGCTCTCACTGAGCTTTTTTAGGAAAACCAACTTTACATGGCTTGCAGCCTGTGACAATTCAAAAATAATTCATAATTCTTGATGGTCCATGATTTTTTAGGTTCTGGAGGCCAAGGCAGGTTTCTATGAAAAGCCAATTGCGACATTGGATTTTGCTTCTCTGTATCCATCAATAATGATGGCCTATAATTTGTGCTATTGCACACTGGTGATTCTTCTTGCTGTGGCTCGTTATAATGCCTTAAAGCTATTTTAAGACAAATTGATATAAGGAAAATTAGATTTCATTTTCATCTAAGGTAGAAGCATTTTGTGGTATTTGCAGGTTACTCCTGAGGATGTTCGCAAGCTCAACCTCCCACCAGAGTGTGTTAATAGAACTCCGTCTGGTGAAACATTTGTCAAATCGAGTCTGCAAAAGGTTATACCCATTAGTGTTGATAATCTCTATTCCTATTGAATTTACTATTGTAATTTTTTGGAAGACCAAATTGCATAATTATTATGGCAATATATATGAAAAAAAAATCCTTGCAGGGAATCTTGCCAGAGATCCTTGAAGAACTACTAGCTGCTCGTAAAAGAGCAAAGGCAGACCTGAAGGTAATTACATTCGTTTTTGAATGATTACAATGACTGTAGCAGTCTCTCTTCTGCACTGTCATTGCAGCTTGTTTAGTCAATCTCCATGCTTTTAACCAGGAAAGTATGGATGTCAACCATCTCCACACGATGGCATGTTTTAAAGTGATTACATTGCATGAACATGATTTCCATCTAGCATCATGTATACAAGATACTAAAAGCACTAAAATGCATCTTTATTGCCAGACCTTTGGTAAAGAACTCTTTTTTGTGGATTATATCAGGAGGCAAAGGATCCACTTGAAAGGGCCGTGCTAGATGGTCGGCAGCTGGCTTTGAAGGTTCACTTAGTTGTTTTTTTTGTCTCCAATATACCATAATGCAAACCATCATAGCAACTGCCAGCAGTATGACTACTGTGATTTGCATTACTTTTCAGATTAGTGCAAATTCTGTATATGGGTTTACTGGAGCTACTATTGGTCAGTTACCCTGCCTCGAGATATCTTCAAGTGTCACAAGCTATGGTGAGGTTCTGATAATATAGTTCATTGAGGTTTCAAATAAATAACTTGGACTCATATAAACTATGACAATCTTTTAATTGAAGGTCGGCAGATGATTGAGCACACAAAAAAGCTTGTTCAAGATAAATTTACCATGCTTGGAGGGTATGAACACAATGTGGAGGTAGTTATCTACAATATTTTCTGTTTTATTCATTATCTAGTTCATTATAAAGCTGGCCAGAGCTGTATATAGAGCATTTTTTTTTTTTTTGTGTATTAGTGTTCTAGCTATAATACTTCCCCTAGATATTTACACCGGAGATTCCAATTTCCTTAAAATGAAAATTTGTCATTTGCACTTAAGTTGGTGCTTTCTTTTGTTTCTCTAGATATTTCGATAATAGAAGATCTGTGATATTCGAAGGATTTGAATCTGCAGATTCTGTTTCTCTCATTCAAGTCTCTGATAAAAAATGTGAAAGATGATCTGTCATCTTCATCATTTTGGACAATTGTTTGTTACCCTGCAATCTTCATCTTACCATGAATTCTCTGTGGCATCTTTTTATTATTTGGCTGCCGTTTCTACTAATCTTTTTGTCTTATGTTCACATGTGTTGAGTGGTTTGAAAGAGTCTAAAATGTTGAAAATGTGACTGCTCTCTTTTTTTTTTGGTCAACAACTGCTCTATGATTTTGGGCTTTATGAAGCTCTTTCTTTTTTGTGATGGTGATGGAGCTTGATTGGTACTTCTGTCAACTCATGAATTATTAATTCTTTGGACAAACCTTCTTTGATCTTTGCATTTGGAGCAATTTGCTACTCTCATAACGAACTACTTCAAAAAAAGAAGCTGCAGTGCTGGACCCAGTCTACTCAATTTGATAGCTGGTGATCGATGCAATTTGGAAGTTTCTAAGAAAGACCTCAATCTAATGAAACAACTCATGTTAAAGCGATCCTTTTGATTTTATAAAAGCAAACTCGGCACTTTATGAACTTGATCGTGCGTATTGCATATTACATCTCCTTATAAATTCTTATTCGCAATCTCTACTATGAAGCAGACAGAGATCCTAAAGAGTAGATGCTTCATGTCTTAATGGAATTGCATTCTGTCATCAGGTTATTTATGGTGACACAGATTCAGTTATGGTGCAATTTGGTGTATCTACAGTGGAAGAAGCAATGAAATTGGGAAGAGAAGCTGCTGATTATATTAGTGGAACTTTCATCAAGGTAATATATTCACGTGATTGACCTTACAGCTTCACAGTGATATGTATACATTTAGTAGCTTGCTTTGATGTATCCCTTTTTCCAGTAGAATATGAGTTGATTTTTGCTGCTGTGTCCCTCTTTAAAAGCTCCATCTTGTCACAAATAAAAGATTTTGCAATCTTTCAGAACTACAACCGATCCTGTCTCCCGTCTGTCCCAAATTTCTATGGTTTGATTTATCCTCTGGCAAAAGAAACTGGCCCACTAAGTGATAGTGTCCAGTGGAACCAATCATTTCTCACACGAAGAAAGAAACTGCCCCATCTTAAGCAAACTGCAAACAACTGAGGAAATGCCCCATTCTGCAATTCTTTCGAGATGAATAATTGCCTGAATGGTGGTTCAAGTTAACTTCAAGCCTAACAAATATTACGCTTAAAGGAGCAAAAGATGAAGAAGTTGAAAAATATACCTGAGCACATGAATTTTTTCCAGACAAAATACTGATAATAATTTGAGTGGTTCATTTGATTTTTTTTCACTTTGACAGACATTTTACATATGCAAAGAGTATAAACCATAGTGCTTGGTTTTATCATATGATTTTGGTAATTTTAGTGGTGTGAAGATATATGCAATAAGGTCCAGGGATTATGACTCACATTGATAAGCCTTTTGTACTGTTAACATTCAATTTTGACTTAATCTACCAAAAACCACTGTTCTCATAAGATGGTAAAGGGGAAATAACGTCGATACTTGGATTCTTATGTATTGTCAAATATTAGAGATTGTGAATCAAGCAAATTGAGGAGTCAATCAGGATTTACATGTGAGTCACTTTTGCGCCTTACCAATCAGATAGACCCAAGTGGATTGGTGTTGATGCACTAAATAAAGGCTAAATTATATAAGGTTATGGGACCACTTTAAGTACTTCCGTTGTCCTAACATCTTCTGTGGCCTATATTGATATTCCGACAATATGCTTTCTTAGGCTATAGTTGCTATGATCTTTATTTAAGGAACTGCTTCTGGAAGGGAATTAGGTGTAGGAAGGGCGTTTTTAATGGGAAGATGGTGATTAGAAAGTTAATAAAGGATTTAGAAGCTGTTGCTTTTGTTGGGGTGTGGTTCATACTCCCCATCGACAGGAGTTTGGGTCCGTATTTTATTGGTAGTTTGGGCTTGGTCCATGAATAGCTACTGAGTGACCTAGGGCTCTCTCGGCCCCTAGGGTTTTCTTGTGCCGCCTATATATAATCTTTTTCTCTTGTAATTGAAAGTTGTAAAAAATAGAGAGGTAGGAGGTGTTAATTACAGTGGAATCCGCTACTGGATGTAGCCCTAATTTAAAGATGAACTAGGATAAATCTTGTGTCTCGATTTTTTCTTTCTTGCCTCTACTCTTTATTTTGTTGTGTTTGTGCGCCTAATCCTAACAACTTTGCTGTTGGCTCACAACTGCAGTTATTCACAATAAAGAATGTCTATACCAATAGATATAGTTTAATGTTAAGAAGTCTGGCATCATGTGCCATTTTTACAAACTTCTGCTGTGATTTGGCTGTCCAACTTGTGAGGAACATTGACAATGCACACCTTGGGATTATTTGCATGACCATTGGTTTCACTTTGGAAAGACTTCACTGTTGATTATTGGCTTTCAGCTAATGATGATTGGCTTAGCTAGCACTATATGAAGAGTCTCTCCTTGTTTTATGTTAACTTACTCTCTCTTTTTCCACTTCTTAAGCCTATCAAACTAGAGTTTGAGAAGGTCTACTATCCATATTTGTTGATCAGCAAGAAGAGGTATGCTGGCCTTTATTGGACAAGTCCAGAGAAATTCGACAAAATGGATACAAAAGGTAAAATCATGAATCCTAACTTTGTTACATTCTTCTATTTATTAAAACTTATACTAGTCATTGTGTACGATGGGCAGGCATTGAAACTGTCAGAAGAGACAATTGCTTACTGGTGAAAAACCTGGTAACTGAGTGTCTTCATAAAATACTCATCGACAGAGACATTCCTGAGGCAGTGCAGTATGTCAAGAACACTATTTCAGACCTTCTCATGAATCGAGTGGATTTGTCACTTTTAGTTATTACAAAGGTGAAAAAGAATTATGGTACCTCAATGTCATTTAACTGCAGTGATTTTACAGACCATAAGATGCCATTTCTTTGTCTTTCATTGTGAACTTGATTCAGATGCTTAGTTACCTACTTACATAGAGTTTCGCAGGGTTTGACAAAGTCAGGAGATGATTATGATGTAAAGACAGCTCATGTTGAGCTGGCTGAACGCATGCGCAAGGTTAGCACTGTTTGATTCTTTCCCCTTGTTACTTTGTTATCCCTTATTCATCAGTTGGACTTGTTAATAAGCTGTAAAATTTCTAGATATGAACAATTTCATCTATGTTTCAATTCCTTTTAAGATTCCTCTTGCTCCTTGCTCTGTCTCAAAGAATCCAAAATATGGGTTGAGGGATAGTGTCAGTTCCCTTTTCCATGGCCTAATTTGTTTTCACACCCATGGCTATCCCTCAACTGTCTTTTCTGTCACTTAGTCAATCTGAGAGCGAGAATAGGGAGTTATTGAGACTTGCTTTGGTGCAGATGATTTACTATCACTTTCACACTTTACAAAGAAAACATCATCAGTAGTCCATATGCTGACTCCCTTTCTATGATTGCCAATGAGAATTCTTTCTTAAGGTCTTGTAGTGCCAATGATAATTCTTTCATAATTCATTTATGATGTAACATTTAGTTCCTTTATAAAAACTAGGGACTTCCCTTGAACATCTAGCCCATCATACTTCTTATGACCTGTTAATGTTCTCGAGTTGATAGCATCCCTCTCTTGTAAACAAATATGCTCAGGGCCTCATGGTGCTTTAGTATTGAATTTTTTCTCTGCTGATTAAAAAAACTATCAACAGCCTGTAAGTATGATATCTTTATCCGTGCATAGTCGAGGACTTACAGCATGAAGTCACAACAGTCTTTGCCTGCCAAATATCCTTTCTATGGCTTTTCTAGTACTCTGCTTTACTCAAGAACTCCTACCCTATGTTCTTTTTCATGTTCCATTAGGAAAGCTCCTAGTATGTTTCAGGATATGTCCTCTTATCTGTCATACCAAACTTTGCTACCGTCAGTTGTCTGTGGAGTTGGTCTTCTTCTTGAAATGCAGATCCAGTTGCCTCAGGTGCTTGAGTTAAAAGCAAAGATTACTTTGGTGCGTACCTGCTATCGAGAAGGACAATATCAGGCTCCCACTTAAGGGAATTTCTATTGGTTTTTTTTGCCACCTTAGGATAGCGAAAATGGACAAGGAACACACATATAAGTTTGTTAAAGCACTTTTAATCAAGGTAGTTGTTAGTTAATCTCTCTTCCCACTGTCCAGCTTTTTTTCATATTGTCAAATGATTAGCTTGGGTGCCATTTACTATTCTCCTTGAATGAAGCTCCTAAAGGAAGTGCATAATACAAAAGGGAAGAACCATGACTTTAGTATAGCATCTTTGGTGTTCCTCTTATTTGAAATTAGATTCCCCTTTGCCTTGATTTATGTCAAGTTCTGAGATTGCCTAGATCTCTAGAACACCTCTTAAATTGACAACATAGTTAATGTCTTTTTTGGATAAAATCAGCTTGTCTTTACTAATGACCCTTTGCCTCTATCCATATTCATTTTTGGCTAGTTAAGAAGTTACTTTCCATGATATATATCCATTTCCTGTTCTTTGGAATTTTTGGAGTGTAATTGTTCTTTTTTGACAGCGAGATGCTGCCACTGCTCCAACTGTTGGTGATAGAGTACCTTATGTCATCATTAAAGCTGCAAAAGGTGCCAAGGTAATCAGTGGTTACATTCTTCCTTTCAGTGTCTTTGTTCATGGTTCGGTATTTCTCAAAATAACTTGGTGACAACAGGCTTATGAAAGATCTGAGGATCCTATCTATGTGCTAGAAAACAACATCCCAATTGACCCTCAATACTATCTAGAAAATCAAATTAGCAAGGTAATTTTATTGGTCATTCTGCATTTTATCATGAAAATCTCTCATTCACTGGTCATGGGGTTTCAATTTTGCAGCCGCTTCTTAGAATCTTTGAACCAATATTGAAGAATGCTAGCAAGGAACTTCTTCAGGGAAGTCATACAAGATCTATTTCCATCTCTACTCCTTCGAACAGTGGGATCATGAAATTTGCCAAGAAGCAACTAACTTGCATTGGTTGCAAAGCTTTGATAAGGTATTGATTTCATTTAAGTTCTTTTGCAGCAATTTCTCGTGTGCTTGTATTTTTCTTTTCAGATCTCATTGATCTCTAGGTTTCTTTGCCCTTTAGTTTCAAAATCTCAAGTTTTAGTTGAATATGGTAAGCTTCTGTTCTTAAGTTGTTTTTCCTGGTTAAACAGTCCTCTGGTTCATCTGCAAAATTGTGTGTCAAAGATGGTATCACATTCTGGGGTTATTCTGTGAATGATGGACTAGAGTCTACATTAGAAAAAGGAATGACTGGAATAGTTAAAGTCAGCGTGTTTCTCCTGCTAGACTGCCTGTAACATCTGTGAGATCTTGAATTTAGTTTGAGTAATCAAATACTTGATTAACGAAAAGCTAGATTTTGCTCAAAACTTACTTTATATATTTGGACTAGTATTCCTTAATAAACATGAGGAAAGCAGAATGATCTTGCTATTGGCTGCTGCTCCAAGCTTTAACATCACCACACGATGCTGAGATAGCCATAACCGCTCAAGATCAACAAATAGTTTGACATATGCACAGAGCAATCTGTCTCATCTTTCTTAAATTACCCATTGAATAAGGAAGTTTGGTAATTTTCCTCCAATTTTGCAGCACACATATGCAAGTTACAGTATGCATTCACTTCATATGGCATACTTTATCTTTCTTGTCCGACAAATGAGTTGCTTTGTCAGGAAAGAATTCTTTTGGGCTCCCTTTTCATATTTTGGGACCTGAAACTGGCAAAGTTTTTTCTGTCGGGCTTTTGTACTAATAGATAGTTAATTTGCAACGTGTCTTCAATCTTGTGTGCCAACCCTGAGTTATATTGCTCCCGTCCACCATACCAGCAATGCAAATGGAACTCTTTGTTCACACTGCAAGGGAAGGGAAGCTGAATTGTATTGTAAAACGGTATCTCAAGGTAAGCATCTCTGCTGATGTTATATTTCCTCCCTGCACCTTAGTCAGATATATAGCACAATTTGGTTACTTGCATAAAATGGTTGCAGTCTCTGAGCTTGAGGAGCTTTTTGGAAGGCTCTGGACACAGTGCCAAGAATGCCAGGTTTCGCTTCATCAGGATGTACTTTGCACAAGGTTTTACTTTGTTTCCTTGCGCTAGTTTTTAAGATAGCTTGTTTATTATTCACATAATTGATGTCATAACCTTTGCAGTCGGGATTGTCCCATATTTTACCGGAGAAAGAAGGCACAGAAAGATATGGCCGAAGCCAAGTGGCAATTAGATAGATGGAACTTCTAAAATATCAACAGGCTTTTGTAGTCTTCCTTCCATTGCCGACAAATTTTTATTACCTGGTTAAATGTACTCAGAGATCTCTGTGGTGATGCCGGTGGACAAGCCGGGATCCGCATGGTCAAGATGAGGGAAAATACAAAGTTGCTCCTTGTCTCTGGACTGAAGGAAGAAGGAAGAAGTTTCTCTCTCAGGAGAGATGGTAGATGGAAAATTGCCGCTGAGGTCTCAGTTACTGACGCCTCCAACAAAAATATAGAAAAGCGATTTGGCTGCGGCCATTATGGGTAATTGATGAGGAAAGTTATGCCTCATCTTATTCAAAAGGTTAAGGAAATAGCCTGTAGGGGGTTTTTGACAGAGTAGAGTTCTGATTCCCAGTTGTGGGCAATGGGATTGCCATGTATATGGTGTTATTATTATCCTCCCAGCTTTTCTGTGATCTATCTTTGCATGTATCACCATGGGGTGCAAAGTTAATATGCCTCCATTATTGTACCATAACAAAGAAAGGATTAGCAGCTGGAGTTTTGTACGAGGCAATGAGACTGGAAATCTCAGTGTGAGCTTGTCATAGGCACTTGTAAAGCGAACGCCGCTATGGACGTGTGTGGCTGCAGAACTTTCCCCGCTTTGTAAATGGTTTTGCATTCAACTCCTCTTCAGATGTGTGGTTATAAAGAAAGCTACTGGAAATGTTAAGATAGGGTAGGATCAAATTCAAAATCACCCAGATTCATCACATACTATCAATCGTTCAAGAAAATTCAGAATGTTAGAGCGAAGATACACCTAATCTATAAAAAAAAGTTAAAGATCCACACAAAGGAGAAAGACTTCACAATTTGCTTAGGAGACGCACTCAATAAGCAAACAATTTTCACATTCACGACTAGGTTATCCATTTCGTAATTTGAAATCTGCTCATTTTCACTTCTGCTGCTCTTACTCTCTTCAATCGTTACTGCGAGTAATGAGACAAGTCCATTGGACGATCCGATGCCAAGGCGAGATTTTCACTATTGCTCTTGCGAGGAAGCCCAACTATTGAAGGTGACAACTTAAGTATACAGTCTCAAACGGGTTGTAATGGGCTGTCGGCACAAAGGACAAGTCGAGAGTGATGCACCGCAGTCCTTGCATGTCTGTAAAGGGATAAGGAGACAACAGATGTAAGGTTCAATATTCATAGCACTACAGATAATATCACTCTCTATCTCTCTAACATGCGAACTATTCATTACTTCCTCATTCAATAGTAGTTCGCACTTCTTTTCAAGTCTAGTTAGCCTTCGACAAGAATAACATCTCCTGACCCGTAGATGCTACTTCTGCAGTATTCTTTTCCGTTTAGAATGAGAATAGTCCAACTGTTCGTCAGAGTTAATTTTGTGGGCAAACTCGTGATTATTCAAATACTGTCAGATTTCTGGGGCATGATAAACAGCAATATTGTATAATAAGCTCATTGGTTCGCTGAGCCACAGCCAGCTTTGACAAAACCAGTTGAATGAGAGCCGGAAGTTTCTTTGGAAAATATATATTTCTTTAAGAAGTACCTAACTTTGCACAATTATGCTGGGTACAGCCAATTTTATGCTTTTAGCTTCATCATCTGAATCAGGGAAAATTCTACTCTATTAGATTCTAGCCTAAAAGTGAGATAGCAAGTTCAGGTGGGAAAAGGTTATAACAGGTGCAAACCTGTATACTCCACAAGTCGGAGGCCATATAAAGAATGATGCTAATTGCTGAATAGAAAATTACTCACCAGATGGCCACATCCAAAGGCCATGTCCTTTGGATTTGTAAGGCAAATGGGGCAAACCTTGAAGAACACAGGCAGCTTAGTTCAAACTTAGATTTAACCAAGAACCTGAAGTTCACAAAAAAAAGGGTCATTAAATGATACCTGTTCTGCCGGAGCTGCTTGTTGAGTTTTTGGAGAACTATCTAGGTTTGACTTATCCAAGCTGTCACCACCACTGACTTCAGGTGGGGGTGGAAGTGGCCTCGTACGAGGACCAGTCACTGTGTCACTGCAGTATAAGCAGGATATATTGTTATTGCAGGCCTCAATGCAGTGTAGAAACAAACAGCTGCAGCTCCCAATCTTACTTGACATGCGAAATGCTTTGAGTGGCTCTATACTGAAAGGGAATTTCCATGAGAGCAGCAAGAGCAAAGGCGGTCTCTTTCTTTGAAGTATCTGTGTTCTCAGACATGATTTTGGTGAAGTTGACAAACTGCATCATGGACAAGGAATAAACAAGAAGGTTAAAAGCAACAACAAAAAAACCCGTTGTGGATTATTCGAAAAGAAAATTTTAAAGTTAAAATGTGTACTTGGTCCACCAATTACTACTGTCAGAGAGGAATAAATCAAACCATATTATAAAAAAGTTCAAAGAAAGGGAACTTCACAAAAGGTGGCTGGAGATCCAGAATTACTCCATAGCAAACCAAAAGACATAATCCACTGTGTAAACATCATTCAACAGCAGTCATTGGCAGTAAGTAAGCCACACATGTCTGGCTAGAATTTGTATTCAATAAACATCCCTCGATACAAACTATTGGAATATACATTTAACATACTTAATTTACTTTTTCTGAAACTCCTTATTTTGAATTATGCAGTTCTCTTGCTAGTCTTATTATGTGAACGACCATGGCGTTATTGATGCAAGACTTATAAAAAGAACTTGGATAATTGCAGAAGGCATCATCATTTGTGCTCTCCAAATCAAATACCCTCCTCACATTTGGAGACCTACCTTTTGCATTTCCCCAACCTAAATAAAGAAAAATACTTTCCCTCATGCACATCGTGAAATTCACACCCAAAAATTAAAACAAAGGTTGAGGATGGGGCAATTTGGGAAAGAAAATGGGGTAAATTGCGACTTAGCAAAATATGTGTGGAAGGGAGATGCAACTTAAAACCAATGGAAAAAAGCCAGCATGGTAATTGTAGGTTTTGAAATGTGAGGAAGGTACTTGACGGAAGAGCAAACTTCAGGATGGTATCAGTAATTTTCCCCACAGAGATCTTTCAGTACCTGAAAGTTATCGAATGCACGCTGAGGGATATTATCATCAAATTGCTTCATTGCATCCCATGGTCCATCTCCCACACCAACTAACATAATGGAGAGAGGATATTGGCTGCTCTACCAAAAAGACACAAACAGGATGTCAAGGAATGTGTTAATTGCAAAGTTGGAATATGTGGCCTTCCTTCACCCAGCAAGACAGCAACAAAAACACGCAATTCCAAATTACCTGGCAGCTACTATGGAGTTTACAGTTGCCTGTTCTTGTGGGCTGAATCTCCCAGGAGGTACATCAGGACTTCTAGTAACCTATGAACCACAGTGATGGACCAATAAGCATGAGGAAAGAACTTGGTGATAGAGCAATAGAAAGGATGTACATAGTAAAGGATGCAAGTATTGAGAACCTGTCCATCTGCAATAATGACAAGGACGTGATATTGCCCGTTGCTTCCAGCCACAATGTCAATGGCAGCATCAATTATCGGCGCAAATGATGTGGGCCCTATAGACAAAGGTAACAGAAAGATTTAAACACTACTGCATGGGAGTTTCTATTATTTGGACATTCGACTGCATGAGACAATCTTAAAGGATCCATCATAAACTCTTAAGCAAAGGACAAATTTCCTGCACGAGACCAACAAAAGAAACATGTGACAATGTGAGGGCAATAAACCGTCCAAAATGGGGAAAAGAGAAACTGAAGAACAAGTTGATTCATGGGAAAATATCAGTAAATAAAATGGAAGACTATCACGGCTAAACTATGGCTCTGGAAGGAACTGGCAGTATGTTAAGCGAGACAGCTATTTTATGACCTAAACCTAAAAACTATTCAAAATAATAACTTGGTTTAAAAGTTGGGAAAGTTTGGTATGGACGTTTCAATCTTTATTTCTTAACCACGTGGAACCACCTAAACCTCTTGCTCTCCTCTTGGTATCTTAATAATGCTATTATTTGGGTCATATTGACAACATTACATGCTATAATCTGATTTCCATTTGTCCTGCCATATCAAGTCTAACGTAAAATGAAAATACTACTGATTTAGACAAGCTGTTTTATTATTCTTTGCAATGATTAACAACATTGTACTTTGCTCAAACTTGCAGATTTGACTATTTCAGTTTTAATAGAAGATGAATAGACTACAAAATATTTTGGCCTAAAATGGGAACTATCACATAATAGAAATGATAAGCAAAGCAGGAGAAAACCTGATAACTTTAAGTGTGGGACAATCTCTCTATAACGCGCAAGCGCTTCCTCAAAACCACAACAATAACGATGATCAGGATAAAAGCTGAAGACGGATTGATCATGTGTTGATGCTGCAAAAAGAAATGTGATGAGAAGAAAGCTTCAAGGCAATGATAAAAATTCCTACCAAAGCTACAAATTACTGACAGCACTGACCATCGCCAAATCCAAAACAAGGTATGAGTTCATCTTCGTCAAAAGGGGACAATGTTCTGCCAATTATAGAAATTGCTTGCTCATATGGATTAGGCGTGTTACCAATGGCATGAAGACTTCTTCTCCCGAAGGAATATCTGCCTACAATACGAAATTCATATTATTTATCCAATATATAGTTTCATAAAACCTTAACGCTTTGGATATAGAGAATCACCTGACCACTCATTGCTCTTTGTGAAATCAATACCGAGGATTAAATTTGATGATTCAAGGCCAGCATCCCTCAATGCAGTTGTGACCTAAAACATGAGCATCACAAATCCCATTACTGTTTTATTTTACATCTTTACAATCAAAACAGCCACAGTATGATCACCATAGTTCACATACCCATCTCGTTTCACGGCTCCACAATCAAAACAGCCGATTAACAAACAGCGAATAGGATAGACAAGAATCACAGATAAAAAAGAATATTAACTAGGGAATAACGAATTAAGACTTGGCTAAGATACTGTGGTAGAATTTTCAACCCAAAAATTTAAGTAACTAGACGGAGGGCAACTACATGCATATAAGGACAAACTTGTAAAACAAGCGACGTAAATTACTTTGGCAACTCATGTTAGTCACTGCAACTCAAGTACATAAACCACATTAAACTTAAATTTAACCAAAGTGGTACCGGGAAACTACATTGGCAGGCCCAATCACAACCCAGCCAAATCTCCTCGGCACATAAAAGGCAATTATGAAGAGAGACAGCGAGTTCACGATCCTCCTAAACCTTAATAATTAATGGAAACAAACAAAACAATAAACACCTCATCCAAGGAGCTGAAATTATCTCCAAAGTGCATCGATGGATGCTTATGTCCATAGTTTGAGTCCATTGAGCTTTCTGCAAAAGAAGGTGGTTGATGCAAAAAATCATCTTGAGGATCATATAAGTTTATTCGTCATTGGCCATTTCCAGAACGACAGATTTTCCTATGAAAAAGTTTCTATATTTATGTTTTGATCAGTCATGATGTAGATGGTGGCACTCTCACAGGAATAAACAAAGACCAATGAACTATTTTAAAATTCAAGCATAGTAAAGCATAATTCTTGTACAATCTGCTACATGTCGAGGAAACAAATTACAGCATGGTCATTGAAATTCATTATCCGATATCTTGGACCATTAAATATTTCTTTCCCATAGAAACAACACAAGACGCCATCTTTCTCAATAACGACATAGAATTAGCAACTAAAAGTTATTTACAACCAACGGTTAAGGAGACTGCAGATTCACTTCAAGATGGCTCGCTTCCTTCAATGATCTATTCCCTCAAAATGATCATATATCGTTCAAAATTCCCCAATAAAATATCAACATTCCATGTAACTTGAAACTGAAGAACCCGGACCAGCAAAATCCCAGCCCTACAACATATAAGGATCCAAATCTGTCGTACTCGATGAGTTTATAATCGAAGCAAGCCAACAAGTCAACTAACCAAGCACAATCACAACAGTTCGACCCATATGATCTCAAAGATCCTCGCCACGACCAACAAAATTATGGAAACAGAATCAAGTTCAAGTTCAAGTTCAACCCTCTGGAAAAAGTGAAAAACTTTTCCATATGCAGTGGCTCAGTTCAGTCTATCTTAAAAAGGGTCTTGAAGGAAGATCCTGAAAAGCACTGTAATCAAGAATTCACAACAGTACCATCGAAAGATCAAGAGACCCCCGTAGCAGAAAGCAGATATTGATATAGAGAGAGAGAGAGATGCACCTGTTCATGAGTTGGAGATAAGCTAAAGATTCACAGATATTCAAGAGCTTCCTCTCTCGATTGAAGGGTCTTCGGCAGATGCAGAGAAAGTAGCGTTCTTTTGGCACTTGGACCAATTTGTCTCTCCTGATTTCTTTTCTCTTCGGAGTCTTCCCCTCCTTCCTCTTTCTTTCTTTTCGGTTTACTGTTCTCTAAAATAACTTTTTAGGCTGCTCTGCCCCACGTGTAAAGAGGCCCTTCCTTTTCCGGACATTAGAGACCACTTTAATTGACCTAATTGAAGTGCCAAGAGTTACAAAATTCATCCTTAATGAGATTAAAAATTTATTTACTGGACTCAATTATTGACTTGAAATATCCAATTGAAGGCCCCTTCGAGAAAAACCCACAAACAGATACTAAAAAATTTAAGTATTGATAATCTTAAGTCTTAAAAATAAGACAAAAGGATTATTTAAATTCCGTTTGTTTGGTGAAAAATGAAAAATAATCATTTGCATTGCTTGAAATAATTAGTTGACAAAAAATATTTTCATTATCGATAATAATTTGTGTCGAAATATTTTCATGAATGATGAAAATATTCTTCAATTTTATTACTAATATAAACAATTATTTTTAAGAAAATATTTTCAAAGCATTCATTTTTTACGAAATAAACAGACTATTAATAATAATTGAATTCTGAATATTGAGTAATATTAATTTCTTACTAAGCACCAAAACTTGTGAATATCAATGATAGGGGCAATATAATTGACAAGATCTTGATTCCTGTTTGGATCAGAGCTTCTTCTCTATGGTGTCTGATGAAGGTCTTCTGCTGATGCAGAGAATATGACCCAATTTGTCTTTTCCGATTATTCTCTTCCTCTTTTTCCTTTTCATTTTCGTGTTAAGCTAACTAGACACGCTTCCTTTAACTTGTATCCTCACGCATAAAGACCTATTGAATAACCCAATTTAGTGTTCAAAATAAAAGAAAATTAGATGATATAGCTTCCTATTGACTTAAAAGATTCAATTAAGGGCCTGCTTCATAAGATTGAAATAGTTTAAGGACTTGATTATAAATGTTGACGATATTAAGGGTTGAAGATGGGAATAAAATGTTATTAGATAATAATAATAACCGAATATTGGATTTGGAATAATATTATTTTCACGAAATAGCATCGTTGGATCGCTAAGGCCGACTTTCGTCCCTACTGGACGAGTGGATCTTGCAATCAAGTTCCCTTGTGGAAAGGTTGTCTCTCAACAAATAAAAGTTACTCTAAAGATAATAAGCTAATCTTCCTCAAGAATTCACATCAACGATAAAGAATGCCATCTTGATGTCGACTCTTTGCCACCTGAGTGAATTATTAATAGGTTTTAAATTTGTAGCAATGTAATTGCAAGATTTTAATACCCATTTGGCTGCCTTTCTTATTGAATGAATTATGTATTCACTTCCTCACTTCGCAAATCAGGTGACTTTCTGACTTAACTAAGTCAAAGCTAGTTATAGTTATCACAAGTGATTAATTCTATTGAGTACTAAATAACATTAATTCTCCGCACTTATTTAAGCCCTCAGTCAATATTTCATTTAGTATTGTCACCGTCTGACAAAAACCCAGCAAGTTTGTCGTTTGTAAGACCACGTCACCGTAGAAAAGCCCTATGATTTGTTAAAACTTTGGTTACAGGAAGTTTAGAAACCACATTATTCTATATTAGCCTACTTGAAAAAGAATCATCTTTTACTTTGTCTGTTGAACACGACATCTCTTGCAGTCTGGCTACGGAAAACACCTTCCGAGTGTAAGGCATGCTGATATACAATCAAGGACCTGATTTTGTTTCGATCGCAAAAACGACACGAGTTTCGGGTCCTAAAAAGCACGAGCAACAACTTTGATTCTCGCTTCATGGACCTTTCGAGGCCACGGCATGATTGAGTAGTTTGCTCACCAAACCATCTACTGCGAACATGAAATCTGATTTAGAACATCACCCGTTCCCAATGAAGAAGCGAGTGTCCATTTCCAAACTATTGGGGTTTGATTGCAAGAAAAAAGCAGTTAACAAATGATTCGCTTCACAACTTCGATAAGAATAGTCGATATGAACTTACTCCAAGATACCGCCGTGGCTTCGCAATCGATGCTCAAAATGCGCTCTCGCGACATGAAAGATTCATGATACTGATTCTCTCTTCTTTACACGGGCAAGAACTGGGGGACCAAAGCCCCCCTTGACCCTCTAGTATTACTTCTACCTCCTAATCCCGGTGTCATTCATGCCAATAAGCTCGTCTAAGATTATAAGATTGTAAGCTGATACATTGAAAGAAGGTGTCGTAATGCGGGTAAGTTTTGTCATCGATAAATTGATCATATATAGATGAAAGGCGCGAGGTTGGAGCAAGAAACTATGATGAATGATGTGAGGGGCTGGTAAAGGATCTATCTAAAAAATTATACATGTATACTAGAAAAACTGTTGACGTATTGTTTGAATGGTATATATCAGCATTGTATAGTATAACACAGAAAAGGTGACAAAAGGAGAGATTTAAGTATGACATCTACCACTGCCCCAACGAATCAACTTGGTCTTGGTGCTGTAATTGCTTTTGAATGGAATTGGGAGAGAAAGGCAAGGAGATCAATGGCTGATGATCGGTGCCCCCGAAAGGGCGAGGCTGAGACAAAATGCTTGCGGAAGAACAAAAACCGTTACTACTGTTATTATCGCTATTGGCGAACCCCATGTTGGCGCCGTGATCTTGAATCTGATGATCAAATGGCTGTTGATGCATCCGATGTTGCTGTTGCGGTTGCTGTTGATCCGACGATGAGCATGATCTCTGCTGTTGTTTGGGGACATTCAGCTTCTCACCCTCGATCTCTCTGTACTTGTTGAGGTATGTCTTGAGGGGGACAACATAATCCTCAAACCCTAGGGTTGTGACTGCCCAGATGATGTCGTCCCCATTGATGGTCTTCCTCTTCTCCCTCTGGCACTTGTCCGACGCCTCCCCAGTGACAAAGCTGATGAACTCTGACACACATTCCTGGACTGTCTCCTTTGCATCCTTGGAGATCTTGCCATTCCCAGGAAGCACCTTCTTCATGATCCTCCCAACGTTGGCAATCGGCAAGAACCTGTCCTGTTCTTTGTTGCTGTGGTGGTGGCTGGTCTTCAAGCAAGGGCTCTCTGGGCTTGAGCTTCTTCTTCTGGGCACAACATTTGGCACATCTCCATGATGGCTCTCAATCTCTTCTTCTTCCATCTCTCTCTCTCTCTCTCTGAGTATGTGTCTGAAAAAGACAGGGTCTTGATTTTTTTGGGGTTGATTTTTATTTATTTAAATGAGGAGGAGTTAAAATAAAAGATGGCAAGGGAAGCTTGAAAATAGGCAAACAAAGAGGGTGAGCCCCCAGGGACTCGCTCCCCTCGTAGATGAAGGGAATTAACTGTCCTGACCCCATCTTTTAACTATATTTTGCTTGCCCTTGCTCAACTGCTTTTTCTTTTGGCTTAATACTAAGAAAAATCTCAAATTGGTACATTTGTGATAAATTTACCATAAATTAATTTTTTGATCACAAACAATCCCAAACTAGTACATCTGTGACAAATTTATCTCAAACTGATACACATGTCACAAATCTACCCTCCGTTAGTTTCCGTCAAATTTTACCTTCGAATTGCTGAGTTTGATAACACGTGACAGTTGATGGGGTGTACCGGTTTAGGGTTATACCCTCCGTTTGTCACAAATGTTCCAATTTTGGGATGTTTCGTAGTATTAACTCAATGTAATGAAAACTAACCGAAGATAAATTTATCACAAATATACAAGTTTGAGATTTTTCGTGATAAAAAATTAATTTTGGGTAAATTTGTCTTAGGTGTACTAATTTGGGATTTTTCGTGGTATTAACTATTTTCTTTTTAATACCCTTTTTTCTACATGAACAGCTGAAAAAGACCCTTCTTTTTGTAATTAATTCTGATGTGATTCTTGATCAACTTGATCTGGTCTGGGAATTTCCCCTTGATCATGATTTACTTGAGGGTAGTGTGATATGACAAACACCAGGTTTGTTCCCGGGACATTAATAACTTTACCAGCTTAATAATGTTTAGAACCAAGTTCAGCTAGAGCAATTGGCGCTAAGTCTGGTTTCATTAATTTGAATATCTAACACTGATTTGGAATGGACAAGAAAACCTATGGGAAAATCACCAAAAAAGTCCAAAACTTATTACACTAGTGCCAATTAAGTCCTAAATTTTATTCCCATTTTCAAAAAAAATCAAGGAAAATTTCAATTAAAGACATGAAATGCCTTCATTATTTCAAAGAAGGACCTGATCAAGGGTTATTTTATCATTTCCCTTTTTCTGATTTTTTTTTCCTTTTTTTCTGTTCTTTTTTCACATTTCTTTTTCTTATCTTTGTTCTAGCCCGTCTCACGAGCCCAGGCCCTCACTAGATCGAGGTAGGGCTCGCCTCACTTGGGCAGGGCGACAGTCCCTTGCCTAGGCGAGGCCACCCTCTCCACATCGGGCGAGGGTGGCCTCGCCGGCCCTCACTTGGGCAGGGCGAGGCGACCTTCGCCAGGCGAGGTCGCCCTTGCTAGCCAGGACAAAGGAAAAAAAAAAAAAGAACAGAAAAAAAGAAAAAAATCAGAAAAAAGGAAATGATAAATATATCCTTAGTCAGTCTCTTATTTGAAATAATAAGGGCACTTCAAACCCTTCATTGAATTTTTCCCAAAAAAATCAGTAAGCTTGATCTAGGGTTGACCAAGAGTTTATCAAGGTTGAACTGATGATATCGTCATAACGATTTTTCTGACATCCATATTGCCACCCACATCCGACAACCAATTTTTCACCCTTTAAGACTAGTCGCCCGTTCCTCGTAGTGTCGGGAAGTTATCGTTAGTCAAACTCTAGTCGAACCCATGTTTTGAATTGCCATGTTATTTTCATATTATCTTTCGTATTTCGCATTTGTTGTGTGGTGCTACGTTGTTTTGTTTCCTCGGTACGTCCTAAATTTCTAATTTATCATGTCATATCATTTTCTATCATGTTTAAATGATGAACTAGCTATGTCATTTTCTTTCCTCGTCATGTCCTAAATTTCGTATTTACCACGTCATATCATTTTCTCTCACGTTTAAATGATGAACTAGTTATGTCGTTATCACATCGTGTTATTTTCTCATTATGTATGAATTTCCAACTTATCTTTGTTGTGTCATGTCATTTTCTCAATGTGCCTAAATTTCGAGTTTGCCATGTCATGTCATTTTTTCATCATGTCCTAAACAACGAATTTGTGATGCCATGTCGTTTCCTCCTTATGTCTGAATTTCGATCGAAATTGCTATATTTTATCATGTCATGTCACCTTCTCAATTCATGATTGAATTTCGCATTTGAATTAACATTTGTATATGCACTTTCACATACAAATGGAGCTACACCACTACAAAAGAGAAAACGGCCTTGTAATCATTAAGTGTTGTGGCGACATTTTAAAATTTTCAAACAAAACATCATGTATAACCGAAAAAAAAGGGAGGGCTGTAGTATAAAAGGTTGTTGTAGGATACCAATCCATCCCATGCATAACCAAACATCCTTACATAAGATCTCTAGTTCTTGCGTAGACCGATTTCCTTCACACATGCACTTAGGTAATTGACTTTCTGGGTGGCGACTCTAGTTTGGTTACGATCACTTTCGCATCACGTATATTACCCGAATCTAGAATTTGAGAAGATCTTAGGAACCGAGGGGCTATTAGCAGGCGCGCAATTCTGCGTCAACAACATTCGAGATGCTACATCTAAGTTGCAAGATTCGAGTTAATTTGTTAAAAGCAAAAGTCCCCCCTAACAGATCCTTGGAGAAGTTCAATTCTTGCTCTCTCAGATTAAAGTTCAGTCACAGAACTCAAATTAGCAGTCAGCTCACTTATCAAGCCAAGGATCAAAGAGTGAGCTCCACCATTGTCCTGATGACTGATGAGATGAGTTAGCCCCTTCTTTCATGTGAGGTCCACTAATGACTTAGCAGCACCCACACCAAAGAACAGCACATGGGAGACAACTTTCATTAAGTCAAAGATTTACAAAGCATAAAAATGGGATCTCGATTAGACGCGAATTCATAAAAAAATCTTGACTGATATATAAATCTGGTCCCTCCCCTTCATCCAATCAATTATAAAGAAAGAATAGACCACATAGACTCAGGCTTCAGACTTGCATGAAAGCATTGATGATTTCTTTGACGAATAACGAATAATGTTACAGTAACTTACCGGCATCGACTTTCATCTAAAGAAACCGCAAAAAAGAAACCAAAAAGGGCATGACAGGATAGGATACTGATGGGGGCTAACCGACAAGCTACACAGCCTAAGGTAGAGATACAAGTTTCCGTGACTTGCAGAATCGCGACGGAGATAAAGAATAATCTAAATCTTAATTGGCATCACCGACAACACGGCCTCAAGAATGTGGGAAGCAGGGTGTAAATGGAGTTTACTCTAAGCAATGGCGTAGCTGATCGTCTCCGATTCGCTGGGGCGCCACATGGACTTCTGGACGCAAAGCAATCCCTCGTTGTCCTTGGAGTATGTCAGCCGGACTTCCCATTGCATCGCCCGCGCCATGCTCTCCACCCCATTGATCGTCTCAACATTGTCCCTGACGATCAACTTGCCCCCAGGTCTCAAGATACGATCCACCTCTGCTACTAGAGCTGCTAAGTTGCACCTGTTGAGACCAGTAATATGCCCCAGTGAGATTAGATTATCATACCAAAAATGCAAGCAGAAATTATAGTGTATATCCCTTCTAGGATAGACTGAGCTATATAAATTCAAGTAGATGAAAAGATTGCATATATGACATCATTAGGCACCTCTTTTTGATCTTGGAGAAGAGATGGTCCGCATGGAGAAGATCATAAGATCTGGGGTAGGTGCTAAAAGATTCACACCAGTCATGATAGATGCCAAATAGACCTCGTTCATAGATTATGGGTAAGGTATCCGGTGCATCTATGGATACCACATTCATGACCCACACATTCAAATCTTTTAGAGCAGCAGCGAACCTGCAAAAACAACCGTGTAGAATAATAAAGAAGAGAATACAGCGAAAATAGGTAAGAGAAGAGAATACAGCAAAGATAGGAAAGACTTAACAGCAAATCGTAAAGCAGGACGTTATCACTTGTTTTGCAAAAGATTGCTTACCCTCCATAAATTGCTCGCATGTCCATGACATTCCTCACAGTTGACCAGTCAATCCCAATTCCACTTAAATATGACTTGGTCACAACCCGTTTCCAGTGCTCATTGTCTGAAGTGAAATCCTCAGGGGCAGATTTACCATAGACTCCAACCTGGGAACTCGACAGCCAATAAGGTGTTTTCACCAACCTCGCTGGCCATTCCTCTGGCCATTGAGACCCACGTTCCGTGGAGTCTATAGGTATTTTATGCATGCATGTTTGCAGAGGCACATACCTATTCAGAAAGGAGGACATGGTTGTCAGAAGTATTCTTACAACACCAGGGAACCATGAATGATTATAGATCTAGATGAAAAAATAAAAACCTCCATAGAAAGCAATAACAAGTAAAGGCTAGATCTGCATTAATTGCGTTGGTTGGTAAAAAGCCACAGACTGTAGATGCTTTGAAAGACTTAAATCACATATTTATGTTCTAAAATAAGCAATTATCAACCAATAAAAAGTGTAATATTTTCCTCTTAGCTTATAAAGTATGTTGGTTATCTCAGAAAAGGGGTTACTTACCAGGCGGCATTTGAATCATCAGAGTCAGCACACATTGGAGGATTGTTTTGGGATCTTTTCTCGTAGCAATCATTAGACATAGGCTTCCTATAGGTTGCTACACCTACTCCGTTCAAGGAATCCTTATTTATAGATATCAGCTCCCAGCACATTGACTTTATTAGTTCAGACATGGCTGCAAAACAATTATGGCGAGAATAAAGCTATTAGCATCAATCAATAAGCTTCATTTTAACAAAGAAATCCAGATATTAAGCTAAAATATTCAACCTTTCCATATGGCAACATCTTCTGGAATCTTCTGGTAAACTGGAGTAGCTGACCACACAAAGAGACCACCAGGTCGCAAGAGGCGGTTCAGCTCCAAAAGGAGTTTACCACCTGCAAAAGAATTATACTAGCACTGAGTATCTATGCAGACTAGCTAAGGCTAAACAGAATGTAACTGCATTTACTTTTCTGAACAAAAAATTGGTACTGCATTGTATTGGAGGTATCATGATTCTAAGTAACATAACTGTAGAATGAAATAGACTTTTTGACTGGCTTACAGCAGTTTTGGTTATCAAGTAAATAGTTTACCTTCTATATGCCACGGGACTCTACAGCGTGCACAATGTACAATATCGAAGACTCTGCTAGGGAAGGGAAGCCTTGTGGTGCCCATGACGGCAGATATAGCAGGGATTCCCCTCTCAAGTGCAAATTGAACCTGTGCTTCATGTTCATCTTTGGGGGCAAGTGACATTGCAAGAACGTCTCTATCAAAAAGAAATCCTCCAAAACTAGCAACGCCACATCCCACATCCAATATCACACGAGAGCGTTTCCCCCAGGCAACATCAGGAACAGACTGCATGATACCGGCAAAAAACAACCATCAGAAAAAGAAAGACGATGCAAGAAGAGCAATATAATTGTGTGTGCCAGACTCGCAGTCAAAATGGTCAGGTTATAAGAGAGATGCAAGGACATGAAGAAAGCTCACATATGAATGACTAAAGAATATAAGCAAAAGCAGTTTGGAGCATGGTATCGATTTGAAGAAGGATAGCACCAGAAGCAACTCACCTCCTGTATGAAATCGATGTAATGCAGAGCACCATATTTAAATTGGGTTCCGCCACCAGGGAAGGTAAGGTATTCACCAGTAACTTTCACCCAGTTCTGGTGGCCCTTAACTTGAGCAAGCTTGGTGTGTGGAATATTATAGTACCATATCTGCAACAAGACAATAAAAGGTTAGCAACGACATGGGGCGAGAATAAGCAGATACAAACTTGAAGCTTCATATGGAGCTTGCCTTTTCTCTACTTGTCGGCCACTCAATTGGCTTTCTGTATCCTTTAGGAAGAGCAACAAGGCAAGTAGGTGGATTCTCAGGACAGTGCCTCTCTCGGTGTTCGTAATGCTTGGTAGAGCTAAGCCTCTTAATAGCTTGCAAATTATCGAGGCAGGGTATATAATCAGGACCAGCAGTGACATTGCACAGTTTCCAGCTGTAGCCAGTTTGCTGCTTGGATGAACCTTGAGATTCCTTCTCGTTCTTCGATTCAGCAGCTTGTGTAGAAAATGCCCCATTCTGAGTTGTAGTTTCATTCAAAAGATCTGATTGAGCACCAGATGGGAACACTTCAGAAGGAATCTGATCTTTTTTCTGACTCTGGTCTTTCTTGTCATCCGAGTTATCCCCGGATCCATTATTATCATCTTGGCTCACCTTCTCCTCAATCTCACCATCCACTTTCTCTTCATTCTTAGTGCCACCTGAACTTTCTTCTGAATCTGTTTTCTTCTCGATCTCGTCTGTGTCGGATTTATTTTCACCAGAACCCTCTTCAGAGTCTCCCTGCCCACCGGAAGCATCATCTCCACTGTCGGTTTTTGATCTGTCTGTTTCTTGATTTGATTCATTGTCTTTGGACTTGGTCTCCTCCGCTGAACTTTCCTTCTCTCCGGTTTTCAGTTCCACGTTCTCATCTTGCTTCTGTTCTTGGTTCTCTTGCGAATTCGAGTCACTTTCGCTCTGAGAAGGCGTGTCATTGGTGTCTCCTTTGGTGGCATCCTCAGGCAAGTCACCTGGATTATCCTCAAATTGGCTGGTGTTGCTATCATTTTTCTCTTGTTCCTTTACCTCATCAACATTCTCGTTTGCTTGTTCCTTCACCTCATTATTGTTCTCAATCACTTGCTCCTTCACCTCACTCTTGTTCTCCTGGGGTACATCTACATTTTGCATGGGAACCACTGACGACGACGTCATCATCCAAACCCCAACCAAGCAGAGGGCAACAAAAACTACTATTGTCACCGTAGAGCAGTAACTCGACGAGGACCTTCTATTATCGACTCTAGTATATTTTCCGAAAGCCATGTTTTACTGTGTTAATGAATCCTATAAGTTTACACCTGGAAGAACAAGGAGTAAAGGATATAATTAGTAGTAATATAACAAATTGTTAGTCGATCAAAACCACTTCAATCACCACTAGCTTAATAAATCCATTGCTTTCATTGAAGATAAGAAAAGATTCAACAGATCCAATTATTTCCTTAAAAACAGCGATCAAAAGGTTGCAACGACCACCAGTAAAAGATGATCACAATGTAGAAGACGAATCGAGAACAACCCAATTCTTTCCAGATGCTTCAGCACACAAATAAATTCACAATCCTCCAGACTATAAATATCATTGAGTAAAGATCTTGGTAATAAAATAAAGATGGCAATCTCAAAACCAGTTCTTCAAAGCAAAACATAAGGCAAAGACCAAGTCATATAAAAAGGAGCTTCAAGACCAATGAAGACAATGGAACCGAGCAAGTTGTCCCTAAACACCGACAGATAACGAAGGCGAAACGCAAGAATCGCATCCCTTCAATACCACACAAAAAGCATCTTGTTTGTGCTGAAGAACTCAAACTGAACCGAGAAATTACAAACGAAACAATCGTGGCCCCGCTCAGATCTACGCTAAATCACAACCCAATCGCAAGAAAACAAATCAAAAATCGAAAAAATGCGAGCTTATCACGAAATGCCGATCAAGATACAGATTTTTCAGAGACCCACGATTTCTGACCCCCCAAAAAGATCAAGACAAACATAAAACCAAGAGACCCGCCTAGATCCGCAGAAAGACTCGCACACCCACATGCACGGGAGGGGAAGATCAAGAAAAGAAGGGATCTTAAGGAAGCTACTGAAGAGATCAGTACTTACAATCTGAAAAACCAAGAAACCCGAGATCCGATCTGGGTCTGAAGAGCGAAAGGTGGAGAGCGCTATCTGCCCATCACTGTTTCTTGGTGGGTCACTGGGGAGAGGATCGAGCGATTTCGAGTTATTACTTATAGAAAGCAAGAAGGATTTTCCCCTTTTTTTTCTCTTTATTTTCTCTCCTGAGCTGCCGTCAGCTGGAGTAAGATCCAGCAATAATTTTCAAGAAATCACGAGAGACAGAGAGAGAAACCGCGTTGCGGGATTGATTATTACAGAGCTTCTAGTTTTTGTGCTCTGATGGTGGGGCTGAGAGAGATGAAAGGGACGGCTTATGACCAAATGGTTAGAAAAACCTCTGTCTCTATCTCTCTCAAGCAAGAAGAGAGAGGGAGAGAGAGAGAGAGAGAGACTGCCATAGGTGTGAAATCGGTGGATAAGAAGGGTGACGACAAAGAAGAAACCAGGCGAGGGTAATTTAGGAAAGTGGAAAGACAATACTGGGAATAATATTATTCTTTTTTTGGAGATTTTGGTTGAGGAAATATTCGAGGTCTATTTCGTGCATTCGATTGAGATTCCCTTCTTGATTTAGATTAAGGTCAAGTTTGTGTCGATACCGTAATTTTCATAAATTCCAAAAAAGGGAAATTCCTTGTCTCAAAGAAATTTGTAAGGTGCTTCTCATGTTTATAGAATAAGGCATATATGATTAGATCCTTCAATAATTATTCCCTCTTTTTTGTTGTATTTCCTTTTTTCAAATTATATGTGGTCGAAATTTTGTCACTAATGCAAAATAAACCAGGGGCAGAGCCTAGTTTTGATATCATATTATAATGTCTAATAAAAAAAATTAAATTGATAGGTGGATGGTGACGATATGTACATAAATAGCGTACAAATCTCGCAAGACAAGCAATGTGCACATACATGATCTAGATTCGAGTCTTCATAGAGTTAGAAAAAAGGAGAGTTTGAAAAGAAAGCTCATATATTATTCTTTCTCCAATTTCACCCAAATTTTCTTTTCTTTTAAATGATATAAAATATGGGTATAAATATATCCTGTTCTTGAAAATTGAACTTTTTTTTTTTTTTTGTGGTACTTGGGTTATTACAAGTCTCGAGAAAATCCAACATGTGCAGCTGCCTATAGGACATCATGTGTACTAGCATGATTACCTCTATTAAAAAAAAAATTAGCTACTTATATCGATGTAACAACACAATCGGCTATTGATTAATCGAAGGCCCACACTTAATTTTAGTCTTTCAATTGGATCCCATTGTTCTATCTGTCCCTGTAAAAATGGGCATGGTTTTAGCATGTGCAATTAAGTGAAATTAAGGTTATTTATCAGGTTGGAATTAAAGGGCTAGCTAATAGCTAGTTGGATCTGAATCATTCCATGGAAGCTTCAACATCAAGCAAAGGTGCAATTAATTGTCACATTGATCGACATGAGTGACATGTCATCATTAAATTCGAACATCAATGCCCAAACCTTTTAGGGAACAAATCGTAGTGGTCTATATAGTTAGGTGCTCCTGGAAGATATGGCTTTCTCCTCCATTTAGCTTATTTTATTATGTGCAATACGTTTTATTTTTCCACAAAAAAGAAGAAGAAAATTCTTTACACTAGAATGCTGTCCTTGATTTAGACTGATAGAGATTTTTCTTGCCTTGATATTAAGAATTCTCTTTATTTAATTTGAAGACAAAGTATTAATGTAGCGTCATGCTTTCCATTTTGGTAAGAGTTAGACAGGCCACCCATATAGTGATTTTTCATAAGTTCAGCCATAGCATGCTTTCCTAATTCGCAAATTTTATCTAGAGTGCGATGTTGACATTGTAGCAGACAATCAAGGGCCACATAAGGGATATGAGTTATCTAACTTTTGATTATGTTAGGCGAATTCTTTTCGTGAGCAAATTATGCTGAGGAATGGTTAAAAAAGAGTGTCATAATGTTATAATAGTCATCGCGATTCATGTTAGGGAAATGAGTTATCTAACTTTTGATCGGCTTAGGTCAATCTTCTTAAGCAAATATTCTAAACGATGGTTAAAAATCAAGTGTCTAATGTCTTAAGTTCGATATCGAATGGGTTGGACATTTTGATGTCATTCAAAAGTAATGTGCACTCTAGATGGTTACAATCTTTAACGATCATGTGACTACTTCTTTTGAGGGTTTGACCTACTTAAAATTATTTGAGTACCCTAAATGATTACTATTTTTTTTATATGAAAATGGTTACTATTTTAGGCGATCGTTGCAGATAGTGTTAGAGAGGGACCGCTCCAAGGCAGACAAGAGTTCGAGAATGGACTAGACTCATAACCGATTTGACAACCGCATGGAGTAATCGTTGAGACGAGGGGTTCTAACAAGGTGCACTAAATGGCAAAAGGCATGATGACAAAAGGGCAAGAATGAATAATTACAAATCCACCCATTAAAATGGTCACCGCCATGCGCGGTCCATTAGATAAATTTTTCTAGCAAATTAGGTCAAATGGCAACGAGATTTTGGTCTTTTAACCGGAAATTTAGGAGCAACCGCAATGGAGGAAAGCGATGTGAACGTCTCGGTTGAAATAAAGGCGAAGGAGAAGGATGGAAGACCAAAATAGTCCGAAACGAAAGGAAGTTGATGTGTTATCGTTCGAAAGGCACTAGGAACCGATTTTTGCGGTTGATCCGACAAAACATTGGATCTCCACACCTAATTTTTTTTTCTTGAAAATTGTACTAAGGCTCTATTTTTGGGGGAAAAAAAATATAAGAGTAGTTTTTTTTTTTTTAGCAATACCTATATATAAGAGTACGTTTGTTTTGACAAAAATGAATGATTTAAAAAAATATTTTCGTAAGAATGATTTTGTATCGTTTATAAAAATAAATAAATAATATTTTCATTATCCACGAAATATTTATGAATGATGAAAACGCTTTTCATTGACTAATTATTTCGAGTTTTCAAAATCATTTATTTTCGTTAAACGGACGGAGCTTAAGAATAGTAAAAATGAGTTGGTATGAACGACAACTAGAAAAATGTGCACAAGCGTTGCGGGTGTCCAAGATATTGACATTCGAAGCACTGAGCAAAATCATTTTGTCATGGAGTATTGACTCGATGAATAGTTGAAAGAAATTAGGGATAAAAAAACAAGAATACAGCGAAATTTGTACCGATATATGTGGAAAGAGAAAAATATTTCACGATATGAAAGCTTTTAAGGAAAGTTACGGTGAGATAGAAAGAATCCAATTTTATTTTTATTTTTGATAAGACAAGAATCCAAATTTTAATATCGAAACATGTGAGGGATAAGATGAAGTTATGTATTTACGCATTTGTCTATGTACACAGTGTTTGTAAAATAACTAATTAAGAAAATTTAAGAGAGAAAAAGCGATCGTGATCCTGCAAAACTAATATACTATAAAACAAAGAGGACCTTCTACTTCTGTGGGACCTCAATCTTTTCTTTCTTCCAAAAATGTCATTTATTACTTCTTCTGCAAATAGTAAATTCATGGGCAACCGTGTTAGTAAATAATTCTACATAATCTCTCACGTATTCTAATGTTAAAATCTGAATTTTTTTTTCAATCCAAAAACAATATTGCCAAAGATATTTCAAATCTCGAAATATTTGCATCTTTACACGTACTATTATACAATTCCTTTGTAAATTGTGTACTTTTACTAATAAAATCTTTCCATTAATTCAAATATGTACTGATTGTACGCTATTACTCAATCTTTTAAAATGTCAATTTGGTGCATATACACAAGGAGTGTGCACAATTGCCATCTGCTAATAATAGTGTAGATTAACCAGTTGTGCACTATAAGATGGTGTTACTATAGTTGTAATTCTATTCTTAGGCTCTGTTTATTTCGTAAAAAATGAATAATTTTGAAAATATTTTTTCAAGAAATGATCTCTTATGTTGCTTGAAATAATTAGTCAATTGAAAATATTTTCATTATCAATAACAATTTACATTTAAACATTTTTTTGGATGATGAAATATTTTTTGTTTATTCATTTTTTAACCGATATGAGCGATTGTTTTTGGGAAATAATTTTCAAATAACTAATATTCCGGAAAACAAACGAAGCCTTAATCTAATAAAATTAAGCTTGGCACTTCATTGGCCAATTTTACAACATTTATATTTTGACTTGTGGTTGTTAGACTTAGATATATTTATATTTTAAGCAAGTTTCGATTTGCATTGGAAGGAGAATCTAGAAAGGGTGGATCTAAAGCGAGATCTATACCTAAGTCGAGGAAAACAAGGTGCATTTTCAACCGATAGCTGGCAGCAACGGTCAAAGCACGGTCTTTATGATATTCTAGAATAATGGAAAAAAAATCCACGACGTCCTTTTCCTTTGATTTTTGCATGCTGGACCAACCATTCTCGATGAAAAAAAAAATCATTAATTAGTCCGACGACTGCTTTTATTTATTCTTATTTTCGAGCTTTGAAATTGTAATTTGATTTAAGTAGAAGGATTTCAAAATTTCAAAAACTTGTAATACTTTTTTCTTAGAAATCTAAAGGCACGAACATGGGAATTCGACGGTCTAGAAGCCCGTGGAAACTCGCACCCATGGACCGATTCTGTACACACATTTGATTTGTGCATGTGACCCTCGTCTAGAACAGTTTGCACTAGGGGTGTGCAATCGGACCGGGTTGGCCCGGAATCCGGACCGGCCCACCCGAAAAACCGGGCCGGGAACCGGTTTTCGAACTAACCGGTCTGGGAACAGGGTCTAGATTTCGGGGACTGGTTTGAACCGGTCCGGGTTCCGGGTCTAGGTGGAGGCCCGCCCGGACCGATTTATAGAATCGGTTTTAGGGCTTTAGAGAAAAAGTTTTAAAATTTCTTCTCCATATCTTTTCTTTTTGCTAAGCACAAGATGCAGTAAAATAACTTTGCAATTGTAAGTTGATTATTTTCAGCGACACTAGCCAAAAGACTCTAGAAACAAGGTTCCACAAAATACGTTGACTTGAGCTACAAAATCTGGATAGCAGGACAAAATTCTATAAACTAAAACTTCTTCAACTTTTTCTTGTCATCCATGTTCATTGTTTCAACCACACCATTATGATTGACCTAGCCTTCAGCAAAAGCTCTAGTACTAATAAAAAAGACAAGTTGCGAAAGTTGAAAAAAAAAGTGAAGATTTTTGCAAGTTTCTGCCGAACGAAATGATGATTTTTGCTTGGATTTTATTTACAAGTTGCAAAAGTTAAAAAAAAGAAGAAGTGAAAGCAGGGTTGACCCTGTTTACCCTGTTCCCGGACCGAAAAAACAAGGTCGGTTCCAAAACAGGTTCTAGAAAAATAGGGTCGATTTCTAGGCCCAAAAAATGAGGACCGGTTATAACAGGGTCGGTTTCAAGGTCTAGGCTTAGGACTGGCCTGCCCGATTTTTGCTCACCCCTAGTTTGCACTCAATTGATGATATTCAAACGGGTGACGCTTAGTTCCTGAAATGAAAATCCCTAATTCCTCAACCCTACTGCACCGACCCTGGAGAGTTAAATGGCAAACATTAATTGTTACTTGATGAGAATGAATACCAAAATCTTGTGTAATTATATTGTTTCACCATGTTATAGCGTCGATGAATTCATAAATCACTTGGAAACTCGCTTAGTTATATCCTGTCATTTGGGTTTGGAGAATATATTTCATGCATGGGATGTAGAGAAATAAATCAATCAGAGAATATACTTTTTATTAGGATATGTGCGCTCTGAGAGAGAGAGAGAGAGAGAGAGAGAGATTTCTATTTTTGAAATTTATCCTTCTCAAGTCTTTCTGCTTTTGTAATCTGACTTTTATTTTCGACACATGCAATTTTAATTTCTCAGTAATTCTCTAAAACCTCAAAATGCTTTTTTTTTTTTTCTATCTTTAGAATACGAGAGAAAGTTGTAAATAAAAAAAAAATTGTAAAATAAATAAGGAACGCCATCGCGTGTCGGTGCAGATCAGACGAGTCGGTGCAGATCAAAGAGCGCGTGCCCATGTGCTTGCATCGTTGCCCAAGCGCCCCCCAAGAGCAATTAAAGCTCCAAATTCTTATTAAATATTTTACTTTTTGGCTAATAATTTAAGATTAATACCATAAAAAATTCTAAATGATACTGTTCGAACTTTTCTTTTTGTTGCTAAAAACCTTAAACTTGCTAATTACGACACAAACACAAACGACAAATATATGAAATAGATGTTATATATGGTTTATTCGTGACAAAAAAAATGGGAACAATGGGCAAATTTAGGATTTTTTGTGACATAAAAAAAGTTTAGGGCATTTGTGTCATAGTGGACATAGTTTTGAATTTTTTGCGGTATTTGCCCAATAATTTATATATAAATAATAAAATTTGGGTGTTGTTAAGTTTGTGGGGAGGGTGTCACCATGTTAGGTGAAGCATCGAGAGCTGGATTCCAATGAAGACGTGGTGCGCTTCAAGTTACGTCGAGAGATCTTGGATTTTATGTAACATGCATAGTGAGGTATGCATGAATTTGCTCTTTTATTCTTGTTTCAAGGTTTTAATATTTCGGGCATTCTTAAACCGCACTTAACGAGAAACTATTTCATTTCGACTGCACCAATTACTTTTAATACGGTAAAGACAGTATATTAAAAATGATAATTTTGCTCTCTTGAGGGTGTTTAACATGTGATTCCGAAGGGCCTAACGTAATATTCTCTGCTCAAGCGACGTCGGAGCACGTTACTCTCGAAAAATCTGATGGTGATAATTCATAGGTGATGTAAATGATCGATTGATAGTTGGGTGATTAAGAAAATGGATAATGACACAAACGGTTCCTGAACTTTGACCCAATATGCAATATGGTCCATCAACATTAAACATGTTAATATAATCTAGGGACTAAATTGAATATATACCAAAAGTTTAAAAATCACATTGAACAAATTAAAAATTCAAGAACGATATTACATTTTGGGCTAAGTTTAGAGATCATATTGAAAAAATTAAAAGTGCATGAATCATTTATCTCATTTCTCCTTTAAGCGAATTTCATCTGTTTTGTGCAAATTCATGAAATGCATGAATTGTAGGTACTGGGCCTTAATTTCCAAACCCAACTCAGACGACCAAATTGCCTTTGGCTATCAAGCCACATCGCAATAGTACCCTCTACCATATAAGTTCAATCCCTCCGGTTGGGCAGACGAGCCCATTAGACAATTAAAAAAGAAAATTAGGGAACAAGAATTGTACTTTACATTGTAAGAAATTGCTTTCGTATGTAACAAATTATATTTTTTTTTGGTCAGATATTTTTTTTAGTTCACAATGTCATTATCAGAGCAGGAGGGGTGATGTAGCACGGTGAAAGCCAAACGGTACCCATTGGGCTGTATGATCCTGGGGATTCCAATCTCTTTTTCTTCCCAATTTAAACCACTCTGCAAATATTGTACTTTGCTTGTAGTAAGCACACAAATGAGCACGGTAAAGCACGATGTCCCAATACTACATAGGAATTCCCCATCGTACATAGTCGATTCACACCCTTTTCAGTTGTCGTACTGGCCAAGGACTCATCATACTAGATGGATCGTTCTAACAAACGGGGAACATCCAGTCCTGAGAATTGTTGCGCCTAGCTATGTCGTCCGGCATCGTCTAGGACCTCCACTCAATAGTGTCATACTCATAGTAAAACCATCGCCCCACTTGACCGGAAGCATCTTAGGCCTGAGAAAACTTAGGCGACGACTAAGGCTTCCTCAAAACATGATCTCAACCACTTTACTATAATTTAAGGAGTACACAAGCGTAGAAAATTTACTATGCGAAGGCTCATGAAACACCTTGCAAGCTCCATGAATTAATTAAAATCAAGTTTTTGGCTTGTGCTAATGGCCTTAATCAAGGGCGATTTACACACAGGTGGCGCGCCTTGAACATGAGACCCTTTCTCCTTACTCCTTCTCCTTATCATTTCTTACATGTAGTTCTTCGATGAGTAAGCAAGTAGAGCTCGAAACCAAGTTTAATGCCTTGGAGAATTCGATTGATAGCCAATGGCAACGTATTCAGCAAGTCTCGAGTCTGTATTTTGAAGGGCTCAGACTTGTTTTTTTTATTATTCAAATTGCATTGCACAGACACTTTGATGAGACGCTTTGATAGCGATCGTGCTCATCATGTTGGGTTGGGAGCTCTCTCTCTCTCCCAAAGATAGAGGGAGAAGGAAAAGAAGAGCAAGAAAAAAGGCCGCCGGGAGGGGAGCCCATTTGTCAAGTACTTTCCACGTTACCCTAGTTGTCCAAATCGAATAGCTGGATCTTAAGATATCGCATGGTCATTTGATCGTGAGGTGAGAATTTTGACTCGATCTAATAGAATAATTCCGCCTCCAAAATCCATTCATAAGCTTTGTATAGATTAGATTCTTATGGAGAAACTGTCCTAACTTTCCACCATAGAAATCCGTTGACACAAAAATCGAGTCAGTTGCACTAAATATGAAAAAGTCATTGCTGGTCAAAGTTTGGTCAAATTTGGATAAAATCAATTTAATAACTTGAATTTGAGAGAATGTAATTGAAAGAGAGTTTGGGAATAAATTACCTTGTTAAATATGCAAATCTATGGGGAAATTTGGAAGTTAGGCGGAACCCTTTTGAGCCCTTCAAAGAGTATTATTATAAAGTGTTTGGGAGATACTTGTCAACCATATATAATAAAGAAAGACTCTCATTTTTAATGCACGAATTATACATAATACGAGAAAAATAGTACTTTGAAAATGACGAAAAAAATTGTTGAATGTTTAACAAGTGCCTCCAATATACTCCAAAATAGCAAAGAGGGGATGGACCACTTGCTTTAAACTACTCAAATTCTTTAATCTTGATCTCACGAGCTCATCGACAAAGAACTAAATCCTCCATTCTTACCAATTTATAAGACTCTCCTCGGCTCCCTCTTTCACTCCATATGTTGCCTTCCTTTAATCCCCCATAGTCTAGTCACCCTCTTAATTTGCATATTGGATTAAGGGTCACTGTCTCTCTCTCTCTCATACTTAGACGCCAATCTAACTTGATTACCTTAAGTCCACATGTAATATAAGAGCACAAAATACTTTAATTAATGTACATTATCGAGTATTTCGTATGATCATATATTAAATCGTAGAAATGGGGTGAAAACAAATGCTCGACACGACTTATATCATCTAACATCACGAAAGGTAGAGCTGTTGTTAGGATATTGATTGAGAATCAATGTTACGGTAAGTAGTGTTGACTCTCACATCACCTAGAATTAGGCGGGCGATTTCTGATTTCATACAATAATTGTGTCGTGTCATAATCGTTGTATGTCAAATTCAAGCCGAACAACATGAGTTGACTAATCTTGTCATGAATTTGAAACTTGACAAAGACATGATTATTAAGTAGGTTAGAAGATACAACGTGCTTAACACGTACTAGAAAATTATAAGCTCTCATGCATAGACATGTAAAATGTATTTAGGAGTATCTAAACATGTCTCAGTACATTTAGACTTGCCGTGCTCACAAGAATAACGTATTAAATAACATGTTAATACGTTCTAATTAGACGTGTTCAGAGCGTACCAAAACAAGATTAAAAGCCATATGCAACGCATTTATAATTCGTATATGAAAGCGGATTAATTAAGTTTACCTCAAACACGCTCAATTCATGTTAGGATGTTGTCCGATCCTGTTGGGACCACTTGGAACACTAAATTGTCTAAATATCATCTGAAAGATTATCAATTTTCACTTTATGTTAGATAAGAAATGCAATAGTAGCAGCATGTGCTAGAACGTCTCCTTGCAAAATAACGTCCCCATCTCATTATTACAACTAAGTTATCTTTAATTCCTTTATCTAAATATAATTCTTCAATGGAAGAAATTACATTTTTAATTAAGGGTGCGTTTGTTTCATGAAAAATGAATAATTTGAAAAATGAATTTTTAAAAATGATTATTTATTTCGCTTAAAAAAATGAATTAACAAAAAATATTTTCATCGTCTACGAAAACATTTAGATATAAATTGTTATCAATAACGATAATATTTTTCACTGGTTAATTCTTTCAAGTAATACAAGTGATCGTTTTTAGAAAAATATTTTTCAAATTATTCACTTTTCGCGAAACAAACGGAGCGAAAGTAATTGTCGTCTCAACATTAGGATTTTGAAAAGCATCCAATTGAAATATTGTTTTTATGGAATGATTGGATCTTGATTGCACGCTAGGCTAGATCTCAATATTCTGTGCGGGTTAGTTTTAGTAACTAAGGCAGATGTTAGGAGTCTCAACGGTAAAATTAAACTACGCATTGCGCATAATGAACCATATCTTATGGGAATCTAGCATAGACCGGTTGTAAAAGTTCAAATTATTAAAAGAAAAAGTGCAAATTGAAATGATGCTAAAAAGGGGTGGATGTCGGTCCCAATTTACCTAGGTGGACCGACCTAACATTGTCCGGATGGAGATCGATTTTAAGAAGAATTGGTTCGCTTCTAAATTACGACAATTGGGAATCAGCTCGGGTCGATTCGATTCTTGGTTACAATATGAAAATTGCAACTTTGAATCGAGAGTTAGACCAATTGAGATTTTAGGGTTAGATGGAGTCACAAGATCTAAAATTTAATCGATACAGGGATTAATTGAAGACATATGTTTCTTTTTTTTTTTTGGAAAAAATCTTATGACCAAATGTGCCAAATTTTAAATTGTTTTGGACCCAATTTTCTTCCCACAATGCTATCTTTCTCGCATTGTTAATTTCGGCTAAATTTAGTTGTGTTAGCCTTTTTGTTAGCATAAAATTTGAAAATTGAATTTACATTTTTCAGAAAAGTGGAGTGCATCGAACTTGAAGAGATTACTTCAAAATCGGTCGATCTCATGATTCCATTGAAGTCGATCCATCCAAGCCATGCACACTTTGGAAAAACCCAAAAATCTTGAGCTTTTGTTCTATGAAAAATAAATTATCTGAAAATATCTTTCTAAAATAATCAATCGTATCGTTTGAAATAATTTATCAATAAAAAATATTTTATTATCGATAACATTTTCACGAAATAAAGGTAGTCTCAAGCATATTTCCTATCAACCATGAAAAACCTAAGAGGCATGAAACCGTTATAATCAAAATCTATTTCTAAAAATAAGACATGACAAAATCGCTAACTGAGATACTATATTTAAATCCGCTCAGGGGCCTTATTCTTTTCGCAACTAAATCGCCCCCGTCACCCTCTAGGATCGCGCCACGTGTCCCATTGAGGGCTCGAAGTCAACGTTTGACTATGAAAAGCCAGCGGATGGACGAAATTGACCCTCGATTTTTCTCGAGATGGCGACTTCACCCCCTGCCCGTTGCAGATCTCCGATGGATTCACGGAGTCGATGAAAATAGCTTCGTTCGTACTGGATTCCTCCCTCTCTCTCGCTCTCTGCACATGAAATTTCATGCTCTGTCCCTCATTCCCGCAGAAGGGGTTGTCCGGCAGATCCATCGGAACGCGGCGCTTGATCGAGAGCGAGTAGCGAGAACAGACGCAGGCGTGTTTGGTAAAGCTTCTCTCTTCGTTTTTCGCTTCTGGGTTTTCAGCATTTTCGAGAAAACTTTGAATTGCGTTGCGGGAGATCTGTTCAGCTCCTTGGTTGATCACTCGATCCTTTACATTCGATCAATCGAAGAAAACGTTTTCATGTGTTGCAAGTTCGAACGAATCTCTTGGGTGATGTTCTAATGGTGTTCTTTTCATCATGACTTGCTTACAAAATCCTCTTCAGCGATTATTTGTTATGGTTTTTTTTTTGTCGGCATTGCAATAGGGTGGTTTTGTTAGTTCTTTCGGTTGTTGCTTGTTAGTGGGCAATTTGCATACTTTTTACAAACATGGTAAGGCGTTTCTAAAATTATTGTTTGTGCGTCTGAATGAGGCATGTTCCTTTTCTTGGCTTGATGATGGGCAAAGGTGAGGATGGATTGATTGGCTAGAACGAAAATATGACGGTGCTGGTAAATTTTCTCCCTTCCCAGCATCAAGATGCGATTTTTTTGTCTTGTACTTTTTGGGTTTTAGTCTGCATTGTGTTTCTTGATAAATGTGGCTGAATGTCGGCTTTGGCTCTGCCCAATACCAGTCAGTGCATTCAACAGCATTGCCGCATTCAACCACTTTGCCATTTTGATGAATTATTTTGTCTTCATGCTGCATTGGCTACATGTGTATATACACCTGTACTGTCTTTATAGCACATGCAATCGCTTGATGGATTCATGTTTCCATACTCATCTTTTCTTTTCTTATATCTACAGGACGTATATCTGGAAGGAGAGAAATGGCTACTTGTGACATTTGCCAAGTTTTTGCTGAACAGCTTCTTGGACTTCTCTGGTTAAAATGTTGATGCCAAGGATGTCCAAGGAATTGAGATGTGCCTTTGTTAGTGCGTAAGCAAAATGAAAGGTGGAAACTCGTACAGACCAAGAGGAAGAAAATTTTCTTTTGGTCTTATTGCACTTCTTTTTGCGACTGTATTACTATGGATTTGGGAGAAGAATCCTTTCATAAGCACCCTCCTGTCTGCTCAAGATCAGTTTTTGTTGTCTTCATCAGGTCAGTTGTTGAATCTTTTCATTTGACGGTAGTTACTGATTCTCATGCATTAACCTTCACCAGAAGTCTTGTGTTGAGACGCCACTTGGGTCAGGTCTCATTTTTCCTTCGCTATCCAGCTATTCTTTTCCTCCTCTTTTCAATTCTGACGATTTCTTGGTGCCTTCTAGTTGTAGTAGAGAGGATTGTGGGCTTGGCATGGATTACATGCTTGTGTGGAGAAAAGGAAGTACTATGTCAATGCATCATAATTTCTTTTATCTCGCATTGTAATCTCTTAAGTCTCATGGAGATAGAGGAAGAATAAGCTTCTAAAGGGCAGTGGGAAGTTCAATTGTTTCCCTTAGAGCAAATGGCTTAACTCCTTTATTGATTTGAAAATTGAAAGATGAGAGCTTTTGAGGGCAAGGGAAGTTCTATAATGTTTGTTGGAGCGCACTGCTTTGCATTTTGTTGATTAAAGTACAATGGAGTAGACTTTCTTTATTTGCTTCTAACAATTATTACATGTCAGAGGATTGGCACCTTGTAGGCAGCCTAATATTCAGACGAATTTTGTTCTAAATGCACCCCAAAGTCTTCTGTATCTTCACCTTATACTTTTTTTTTTTTCTGACTTTAGGCATTTTTGAAGATCATGCTCTAATCTCAATATGAGTTACTATTGTGTTGTCAGTTGCTTTCATGTTCTATGTACTTCTAATGTACTTGGACAGATTTTGTTATAAAAGAAACTTAGCGGGAATTTACGTAAGTAGACTTGGTCAAAACTTTAGAAAATTGTTCTCAGGGAGATTTATTCATTTGCTAAGTGTGGTTTTGAATGCAATGCCAGGGAATGGAGTTAATTAAGTGTAGCTGTGCATCTTATTGGCCAGAGTCATCTAAAGCAGCAATTCTATTGGTGATTTTAAAGACTGATGCTAATCGATGGTGAATAACAAAGATAGTATTCAATACAAGAACCAAATTGCAGTTGAAGATCTTAGGTGTAAGACAAATTTAGTGATGTTCAAGATAATTGTTTGTTGGAAGAGTAAAGAGGCATGTGAAGAAGATATTGATGACTAACCTAGGATACAGACTTAGTGATATATGTTGCCAAAAGAGCTCAGCAAACACCTATATGCATATTGCTGCAACACAGTGCAACAGCATGTAGACCACTTGCACGCGTGTTTTTGGATGTTTAGTGTTTTTAAATTAGAGGTGCTATATAAGGGAAAATCATGGTAGATAGAAATTGGCACCGAAAATGTCATGATCGTTTGCAATATACTGCACTTTTCCAAATATACTGGACTGGACACTGTATCATGGCTACTTGAAGTAGACTGGGATATCATTTTGGTGATAGCAGACTTTGAACTTAATGAAATTGTTTTCTAGCATTTCACTCTACAGTTTCTGCCGAGCTCAACAGACGAGTGACAATTGAGTGGCTTCCTGTCTCTGTTTGGGTGGGATTTGATCTGATCAATAATAGAAGGTTGAATTACAATTGAAACTTCTTGCCCAAAAAAGAAAAAAATATTATTAGTCGAAACTGAAGCAGACAATCTTAGGCTTCTCAAAATCTCTCCGATCTTGTAAAGCATATCTGTGGAATTGTTTCATAAAGCACAGTGAAAATTCTTCTGTCAGATTCTGGTATAGGCATGCATGGTTGCTCCATCTGGATACAGTAATCTGGGAGCAATTGCCAGAGGAAAGATTATCGATTATAGTTGAATAAGACCCCTCCTCTTGCCAAATGATTAGAAGAGATGTGAATGGACATTTATTCGTGCATATATCATTCAGGAGGAAACTGAAGCAATATGAAGAATTTGCTCACAGAGAAATATATATTAATAAGTCTCCTCAAGCTTCAAATAGGTGGTTTCTGAGTTACTCATTCAAAACTCCTCATTGCTGTTAAATTCTCCTAACATAATGATATAGGATGGGCGTTGCACTGCATCTTAGATAGGACATTTCTGGTAATGTTCTAGATAGGCATTAGCATGTGAATATTCTTAATAGGCTGGATATGACTTTATTGTGAATCTTGATTTATTTGTCGTATCTTTCGGTCTTTCAAACATTGGTAACTCGGTTTTTTTTTTTCTGTCAACTTGCTCACGATGCTTTTCTTTCTTGCTTCTCCCTTTCTTATGGTGGTGGTGTTGGGATTCAGAATTCATCTTTGATATACCAAATGACTCAATGGTGTCTGCACATCATAAAGAGCATACTGAGAAAGAAGATGCAAATGTTACACCCAAAATATCAAGAAAAGCTGAACAAGGTAGTGACAATTCGGTAATGGAGAAGTCTACTTCTGCACTCTCTCCTAAAGTAAAAGGCACTCGACATAGGAAGTCCTCTTCCAAAAGGAAAGGTAGTTTTCTTTCTTGATGATATAATTTTGGATCAAATTTGCAATGAATTAGTTGTCATAAAGAAAAAGTATGTGGGATCTACAGATTCTTTTGGTCATAAACTTTTTTGTCGTGCCCCTTTTTGATGTTCATGGGTCATACCTGAAATTCATCGGAAGAAACATTCATGCAACTGCATTTTAGCTTTTCAATGAATTAGTATTTGCTTGTACCTTATCTGGAAGCCATGAACTGAGCGTGACCATATGTCAATTTAATAGATCTTGGAGTCAGTACTTTTTGTATTTTTTGATATTTGACAATATTTGACCATAGAGTATGTTTTCGCGAGGAGTTTGTACAATGCGCTGTGATCTTCCCCTCTGTCAAGAAACTTTTGTAACTTCCACTTAATAGATAAAATGTGAGTAAGAAAGAAAAAGCCATCTCGATGGTATATTTTGTTATTATTGACTTAACTAGATCTTCTGTAGAGTTGTGAACCCCATACAAACTTTTTTTACCCTTTTTTTTGCAGCTGAGAGTACTGAAGTTTCGTGCTTTATGAAATACGAACAGGAAGAATTGCCTAATCGTGTTTTGATACACGCAACTGATTTTAACATGTCTACTCGGCTGAAATTTAGCACTTTCAAGACATAGCTTGTTGAATAATCAAAATGAGAGTCCTTGACAAACACTTCAGATTTTGGCCTATAAGTTGCTATTGTTTTTCTTCAAGCCAATTTAATTATGATGAGCACTGGGAGATTTACATGAGAATCGTCGATCTATTTTACTTCCTGCAGGAATTCAGTTTGGCTTTTTATCTGTCATTATTAATTGGCATATTCTCCAGTTTAACCTTCAAGGTTAGCATGTATGATAGATAGGTTTGAGAAAAACGTACTAGATTTCTGTGTTTTATCTTAGTTGAAGTGCTTTTCTTCATGGATGCAGTCTGCAATTATGCTAAGGGTAGATGGGTTGCAGACAAGGGCCGACCATTGTATCCGGGATTTGGATGCAAGCAGTGGTTGTCGGAGATGTGGGCCTGTAGGCTGACTCAAAGAACTGATTTTTCATACGAGGGATATCGGTGGCAGCCGGAAAATTGTGAAATGCCTGAATTTGAAAGATCTTCATTCTTGAGAAGGTTTTCTTTTCTTCTATACCTTCCTCTTAGTGTGCAATGTTACATATTAAACATTCTTCTTGTGCAAAATCACTTCCTCTTTGCACTATCGACATTCATGGAACATAGATAGATATGTTATGTCCTATGTAGTCGGAAATATTTTGCCTACTGGAATTGAGATGTTCAATATTTGTAATTCTGTTCTCAGATATCATCATATTCTTTTCCTACACGTGGAAGTTTCTTTCATTTGTCCAAAAGGTCTCTGGTTCCTTCTTTCTGCTTAAAAAAACAAGAAAAAAAGAAAAGAAAAGAAAAGAAAAGAAAAGTATCTTACAGTTTGGTAGGAAGTTTGGCATTGCTCTGGTTCTGCTTATTTTTGCCTATGATGTCTTAGAAAAATCTTTACTTCCAGAATGCAGGACAAAACTATTGCATTTATAGGAGATTCGCTCGGGAGGCAGCAGTTCCAATCTTTAATGTGTATGGTGACTGGTGGAGAAGAGAGCCCCGACATTGAAGATGTCGGAGTCAATTACGGGCTTGTTATCCCTCCTGGAGCCATTCGTCCTGATGGTTGGGCGTTTCGGTTGCCAAGTACGAATACGACTATATTATACTACTGGTCTGCCAGCCTCTGTGATCTCGAGTCCTTAAACATCACTGATCCATCAACGGGTGTCGCTATGCATTTGGACCGTCCTCCAGCTTTCATGAGAAAATTTCTGGATACATTTGATGTTCTAGTTCTGAACACAGGACATCATTGGAACAGAGGTAAGCTTAATGCAAACAAGTGGGTCATGTATGTCAATGGAAGGCCAAATGAAGACCGAAATCTGGCAGCAATTGGAAATGCCAAAAATTTCGCAGTCCATAGTGTTGTGAGGTGGGTAGACTCGCAGCTTCCTTCACATCCACATCTCAAGGCCTTCTTCAGAACCATTTCACCTAGGCACTTCCTGAATGGAGAGTGGAATACCGGGGGTAGCTGCGATAACATGAGCCCCTTATCTAAAGGAAGCATAGTTTCGCAAGATGAATCAAATGATCTGGTAGTGCAGAGTGCTGTCAGGGGTACAAAGGTGAAAATTCTGGATATAACTGCTCTGTCTGAATTGAGAGACGAGGGACACATATCCCGCTTTAGTGCTAAAGCCAGTGATGGTGTCCAGGATTGCTTACACTGGTGCCTACCTGGCATACCGGACACATGGAATGAAATCCTTTGTGCACAAGTATAGTTCCAAAGGATGAAGCCGAGAATGCATGAACATTAGCTGTTAAATTATTAGTATTTTCTAAGGCACTTTGGCTGTGGAGAATCTGTCCCTACCGCAGATACTTGGTCTCCGGTAGTTACTTGGGAAGCAGAAGCTTGGTTACAGCTAATTTAACACAGGCTGTTGGACGAGGCCGATGGGTCCGTGAAAGTCGACTTGCAGATAGAAGAATTTCTTATAGATCTAGGGAATTGTATGTATTATGGATTCTGTAACATATTCTTTTCAGTCATAATATAGTTATTGATGTTTTGTTGCTTCAAGGGCAGAAATGCAGATCATATCATGCTAAATTGAGGTACTCCTCTTTTGCGATGTTTGCTTACCCCGTGGTATATTGACAGAGGCCTAATCGTTTAGAAGCGCAGCAGAACTCGGTTCCTGTAATTCCGCTAAATACATGCTACTGTCTGTTGAATTATCCTGATTTATAGTAACTGATTATTAGGAATATTCAATCCTGATTTTTAGGTCCTGATTATTAGGAAATAGCTATAAATAATTAGTTAGGAAATGATTTCTTAATATCCCTCAATAAGTGGGCTTATAGCTGTATTTTTCAGATGTCTTTTTCAAGTTTGTACTTAAAATAGTCCTATAAATAGCTTTGTAATTGTGGTACAAAGGATATTGAATTATCACAATTCTTTTCTCTAAATTCTTCATGGTATAAGAGCTTTAGGCTCGTTTTTCTGTGATAGTGTTGCAATGCAACCTTCATTGTTGCAATAATCTTCCAATCACAGTCTTCATTGTTGGATTTGTTTTTTGTGCTTGACAATCTGATTGCAACTGTTGGTGTTGTGATCCCTCTAGCTATATTTTTCCCACTTTGCCTTTAATCTTGTCTTAGTTTTTTGCCTTAAAACCTCATTCACTTGCAGCCTTTATTGCTTCTGTTTTGCTCTTTCTTTCCAAGTGCTTTTCTTGTACCTGGAAATATCCATGTTTGAAACAAAAATTCAAGGCCGAGATACTTCGAGTCAAACTGAGGAGGCCAACACCAATTATATGATTGGAGATCCACAGAATTTGAGGGCAACTTATAGGTTGAATGAAAAGAATGATCTCAAATGATCACAGTTTGTCAAGATCCTTGAACAGTGAAAGAAGATTCAGCCACCTTCTTGGAACAAGTCGAAACCATGAGATCCCATGTTCAACGCATGGGATGAAGTAGATTCGATGATCATGTTATGGCTATGGAATTCAATGGATCTGGCCATAAGTGATACATGTATGTTTCTCAAGACTGCAACAGTGATTTAGGATTCTATTAGCATGACTTATTCAAAGGCTTGAGATGCTACACAAGTGTATGAAATCAAGGTAAAGACAAGTACAACAAAACAAGGGAGCAAAACCTTGATGGAATATGCCAATTCCCTTCAAAATCTATGGTAAAAACTCGATCATTATCGAGTATTTGAGACAAGGTGCGTGGATGATGCCGCAACTCTAAAGACCTTCATTGAAAAGGATCGAGTATATGATTTTATGGCATGTCTTAATTCTTAGTTTGATCAAGTTACGACTTAAATACTTGGAAAGGAAGAAATCCCTTCTTTGGATGAGATAATCTCTCTAATTCAGGCAGAAGAAAGTCGAAAGGGAATAATGCTAGAGCCTCAAGTTGTGAAGGCTCATCATTAATAACTCACAATGCATCAACGCAAGAAAGAGGAGGGATGGATGCTTCAAAGCCTACATGGAGGGATAACCGAGACAGTATGTGGTGTACCTACTGTAAGAAGCCAATGCATACAAAAGAGCGTTGCTAGAAGCTGAATGGCAAACCAACAACCTCAAGCTGAGAGTGGAGAAATAGAGGAGGAAAGTTAAGGTCTTAGGCTCATCTAATTGGACAGACCAGCCAACAAATCGGTCATAGTGAAGAATAGGAGATAGAATCCTTCAACAATGAGGAAATAGGAAGAATTAGAGGCCTTTTAAGGTTTCTTGAAAAGCTCTCTGGTGCATGTTCTTTGATACTCTCAAGTAAGCCTCCGTTCTCTTTTGGTTTAAATGCCTAAAAAACACTTTCAAGTGAAGCTTGGATAATAGATTTAGATGCTACTAATCACTTGACTCACACTTCACATTTTTTTAGTACCTATACCTCCTGTCCAAGCAATAGAAAAATAGTGGTGGCAAACAGTTGCTTGGCCACTGTTGCAGGAATTGGTGATATCCATATTATGCCCATTCTCACTCTCAAAGGTGTCCTACATGTGCCGAAACTATTAGCCAATCTTGTCTCCATACAAAAGCTCACCAAAGACCTCAAATGTTATGCAATTTTTCACCCTATCTATTGTGTTTTTCAAGAATAAGATTCGGAGAGGAAGATTGGACTTGCTAATTATAGGAATGGGTTGTACTATCTTGAAATGCCGAGGGTTTCGAAAAAAGTCATGAATAATTCATCATTGTCATTTCTTAGTACATCAAATAAAGATGTCATTTGGCTTTATTATTTTTGTTTTGGTCATCCATCTCTTCGAGTCTTAAATATCATCTTTCCTTCTTTGTTTAAAGGATTAGATATGAGTGAATTTCAGTGTGATATGATAAGCACACTTGTGTATCTTTTCCTATCAATAACAAAAGAAGTTCTCGTTCTTTTGATTTGATTCACAGTGACATTTGGGGACCTTCTGCAATTCCAAATATCTCGAGGGTTCGATGGTTTATTTCTCTAATCAATGATTGCACTAGGGTCACATGGATATTCTTACTCAAACCCACATCCGATGTAAGTAGTATTGCTCTTAATTTCCATCCCCCTGTTCAAAATCAATTTGGAGTCAAAATTAAGAACTTTAGGTCAGAGAATACCCGAGACTACTTTAATAAGATCTTGTCAACCTATTTCCAAAAAAGAATGGATCATTCATGAGTCATTTTGTGTAAACACGCCACAACAAAATGGGGTGGCTGAAAGGAAAAATGGTCATTTGCTTAACACTACTCGAGCATTGTTGTCTGATGGAAATGTCCTTAAGTCATATTGGGGGGAAGCTGTCCTTACATCTACATACATGATTAATAGACTGTCATCAAGAGTATTAGATTTCATAACTCCTATGGTAGTTCTTTCCAGTTTTTATCCCCATTTCAGGACAACAAATAATCTCACACTTAGAGTTTTTGATTGCAACTCATTTGTACATGTTCATAATCAATAAAGGGAAAAACTAGATCTTAGAACAATCAAGTGTTTCTTTCTTGGTTATTCCTTTACACAAAAATGGTATAAATGTTATCATCCTTCTTCTAGAAAGACCTGCATATAAGCCGATGTTACATTTGTTAGAAAACAAACCTTACTTTCCATAGTTTTACTTCAGGGGGAGAAATCATTAATGGAAGACAAAGATTTTGACGGCCTTAATCTTGACTTATCTCTTGATAATCTTCCAATTTGAGCTCTCACTTTTGATCAATCGGTTCCTGATCAATTAGTATATGATGAATCAGTTCATGCTACTTTAATCCCGGACTCACTCCCTAGGTCTGAGTCTATTCCGGAACAAGCATCCACTCTTGTATCTACCCGCATTTATGCTATATGAGATTTCCTCGGGTGTACTTAAGAAAGGCAACTGTTCTAGACCAAATACAAGTGCAAGATTCCTATTTGAGTTTTGCAAATGAATTTTCGGTAAGTTCTGACTCTCCTTTGCATAAACAATCGATTGATTTGCCGGAAATGACTTGTACCTTTCCATTGCTATTAGAAAAGGTACTATAGAGTGCACAAAGCGACCGTTATATCCACTATCTCATTATGTGTCACTTGAACGCCTATCACCACCTCATAGAAATTTCATTGTGAGTCTGAACACTATAGCTATTCCAAATACTTTATCTGAGGCAATGTCTAAAGAAAAAAAATGGAGGAATGCACTAGAAAAAACGAGACTTGGGAGATAATCGAACAACTGAAGGGAAAGAGTCTTGTGGGCTGCAAATGGGTTTTTACCTTGAAATACAAAGTCGATACTTCTCTTGAGAGATATAAAGCAAGATTTGTGGCAAATGGTTATATTCAAACTTATGGAGTAGATTATCAGGAGACATTTCTGGTGGCAAAGATGAACACTGTGAGAATTTTACTTTCTTTGGTGGTTCACTTTAATTGGTAATTTCAACCTTTTGATGAGAAGAATGCATTCCTACATGGAGATCTAGAAGAGGAGATCTACATGAATATTTTGTCGGGCTTTGAAGGAGAAAGGATAAACAAAGCATGTAAATTGTGGAAAGCATTATATGGGTTGAAGTAATCGCCTAAAGCCTAGTTTGGGAGATTTTCAAGAGTCATGAAAGCTTCAAGCTACAAACAAAACCAAGGCGATCATGCCCTCTTCATTAAGAATTCAACAATAGGGAGAGTGACGGCACTTTTAGTGTACGTTGATGATATTATTGTCACGAGTGATGATGATAAGGAGAAACAAGAGCTAAAATGATGTTTGAAATAAAGGAGCTAGGAAGACTCAAATACTTCCTTGGCATTAAAGTTTCTTACTTTAGACAAGGAATTTTTGTCTCACAATAAAAGTATGCGACCGATCTCTTGAATGAAATAGGAAAACTTGGTTGTCAACCATTAGCTACCCCTATTGAGCCTAATAAAAAACATGGGGAGGCAAAGGAAAAACTTGCTATAAATCGAGAAATGTATCAAAGATTGGTCGGGAAACTCATTTATCTAGCTCATACTAGGCCTGATATTGCCTATTCAGTGAGTGTGATTAGTCAGTTTATGCATGATCTAAGAGAATCACACTTACAAGCCGTCAATCAAGTGCTACATTACTTGAAAGGAAGTCCCATAAAAGGAGTTTTATTTCAATGAAATCAAAAACTAGTGCTAAAAGCTTATATTGATGCTGACTATGTAGGATCCATGGTGGACAGAAGGTCAACACTTGATCATTGCACATTTCTTGGTGGAAATTAGTGACTTGGAGGAGTAAACAATATAATGTAGTTGCAAGATCAAATGCTGAATCAGAATTTCGAGCAATGGCCCAAGGAATATGCAAGCTATTATGGCTCAAAATCATCCTTGAAGATTTGAAAATCAAGTGAAAGGGTCCTATAAAGCTGTTTTGTGATAATAAATAAGCAATTAACATTGTTTATAACTCTATACAACATGATAGGACAAAGCATATCAAAATTGATAAACACTTCATCAAAGAAAAGCTAGGAGAGGGGTTGATATGCATATCCTACATATCTTCTGGAAATCAAATGGCAGGTGTGTTGACCAAAGGACTTAATGTTGAGATCTTTCATGAAATAGTTTCCAAACTGGAAATGGAAGACATCTATTCCTCAGCTTAAGGGGGAGTGTTGAATTATCCCGATTTCCAGGACTTGATTTTTAGGAATATTCGATCATGATTTTTAGGTCCTGATTATTTGGAAATAGCCGTAAATTATTAGTTAGGAAATGAGTTTTTAGTATCTCTCAATTTTTGGGCTTATAGCTATATTTTTTAGATATGTTTTTTCCTAGTTTGTACTTAAAATAGTCTTATAAATAGCTTTGTAATTGTGGTACAAAGGATATTGAATTATCACAATTCTTTTCTTTAAATTCTTCACTGTCTTCACTAGCAAAGCAAAGCAACTTTTCCAGCACAAGTTCCCTAGTCAGGAAAAAAGCAAAAAGAAAGATAATCCAGAACAAAAGTTTTGTGTTTTTTGTGAGACACCTCACTCTTCATTCTTCATATTACTTTCTTTGTCCTTGTTGCTCTTGTTATGTTACTTAAGTGGCGTCAGATTTATTTTATGGGTTTTATTTCTTTTTATATACATAAGGGCATCATGGTCATATATAATTTATATTCATTATAAAAATATTGAGATAGGTGTAGGGCTTTGGTAGTCTAGAAACCAAGAGCCTCTTGTTGGTTTTTACGATCTGCTTCTTTCTCTCTATTTCTTCTCTCTTCCTTCTTCTCTCTTGGCTATTTACCGCAATGTTCTCTAATCAGCTTTGTGACATAGTATTAGAGCAGCTTTGATTACATGATTCCTTGATCCTATTGCTGGTTTGAGAGTCCCCCAATAATCCTTTTCCTTCTCTGGTGCGCTGCTACCCAAAGTTGCAAGTTCTACTTGTTTTCTCTCCTAGTTTTAATACACACAAGACCAGGAAAAATCAGATCCATTAGGTTCTGTTTGTGGCTATGGATTACAACACTTATGAATAAGCGGATTTAAGGATTAGAATATTTCGTTGATTATAGTTGACTGGTATTGCAGGATTTCCATTTGAAAATATAATTAATTGAATTAAGAATTTTTTTTTGATCAAATATTTTCTTCAATACAACAGCCTATATTTTTTTGATTTTAGCATTCCTTTGGGAAATTGATGGAGTCAATTGCGTCTGATTATATGTCGATTTTGATTATATAGAGCAAAGGGCTATTTTATTTCTTGCATTGAAGTTTCAGTTGACTTGATATGTGGTAGATCTATTTATATTGAGATCATAACCATGAGTGACACTAAGTCTTCTACAGGCAGTGTCAATATTTAGATCACCACCATTAAATTAAATGAGGCCTCCAAACACTTGCTATAGGCTTAAGCTGTCAAGGTCTATATTAATGCCAAATGGAAACTTACGTATCTTACAACAGACCCCTTGTTGTAGATTCCAAAGAGTATGGTGACTGGATGAGAGAGAATGATACACTTTTGGTGTGGTTATGGAATAATATGGAACCACCCATTGCTGCTAATGTTATTTACCATCTAACTGCTAAGGGAGTGTGGGATGATCTTACGAAGAGCTACTCATATATAAAAACATGTCTAGAGTATATGAATTATATGAGAAAATTTTTAATTTTAAACGGGGGGACAAGTCTCTTGAAGAGTATTATAATGCTTCAAAAGGTATGTGGGAAGAACTCAATTTTTATCGGCCCATCACTATTGATCTTGAGCAACTTAAGACACAATGAGTTGAATTTCAAGTTGCTAAATTTTTTTCTCAATTGAATATTGACTTGCAACCTGTGAAGAGCCAGCTTCTTGCTAAAGAGAAAGTTCCTTCTATGAATGAAGCATTTTGTTGGGTACAATGCATTGTCCCTCTCCATCTTCTACATCATCTAAAGACAGTTCTCAACACTTGTGGCTAGTAGTGGTGGTCGTGGTGGATTTTCTAATAGAGGTCGTGGTTTAGTAGGAGGTCGTGGCCATGGTGGGGGACGTAGTGGACAGAGTTCTGATCGAGACAACCGTCAGTGTACATACTGTGACAAATCTGGTCATAATGTTGACAGTTGCTAGGCCAAGCATGGCAAGCCTAAGCGGGCTCAACGATTAGTTATTGCAAATAGTGTCGTGTTTGAAGAGAGTGCTGGAAATGTGTCCTTTGGTGACACAGATTTATCTATCCCAGCTGGGGGTAATTATTCTGCGTCTGTGGCTTGAGATGATCTAGTCACACATCTTATCAAGCATGTCGAGCAACTAGATGCTATCAATTCCTCATCCATTGCCACTCTTGCATATATAGGTAACATGACATTTTACTCTACTTTGTCTCCTAGCACTTGGGTCATTGACTTGGGAGCTTCTAGCCAGGTTAGTAAGCACTATTATCTTCCCACCATGTCTCTAGTTCTTAATTGCATGTTATATTAGCTGATGCTTCCTCTACTCATGTGGTTGGATTATAGGTTGTTTCCTTCACACATTCCTTATCTTTATCCTGTCTTACATGTTTTCCAACTTTCTTTGAATTTGTTGTCTGTTAATCAATTAACTAAAGCTCTTGGTTGTTTTGTTAGATTTTACCCATCTTATTGCATTTTTTAGGACCTTCAGACAAAGAAGACAATTGGTGGAGGGCATGAATGTGATGGGCTCTACCATCTGGATGGGGTCTCTATTGCCGACACTAATAGTCTAGCTGCTAGTTTACTACCCCTTATTATGGCATTCTCGTTTAGGACATTAATCTTTATTTAAGTTACAATAAATAATTCTCAAGTGTAATCAATTTCTACTCTTGAGTGTGAAGCTTGTGAACTTGGGAAACATCATCGGAGTTCTTTTCCTAGTTATATAAATTCTCATGCATTTACTTTATTTGAACTTGTTCATTCGTACATTTGGAGACCTTTGTGTATTGCTAATAGAAATGGTTTCAAGTACTTTGTTACTTTTGTGAATGATTATTCTCGTCTAACATGGCTCTATATGCTTCATGACCGTTCAGAATTTTTATCTGTTTTTCAATTATTTAATTGTAAATTACTAATTAGTTTACTCCATCCCTTAAAATTTTGTGAACTGAAATGCTTTACAATACTCTTAGAAATCAATTTCTTTGTTTTGTTTTAATCTTGACATTATACATCAAACAAGTTGTACTTATACCACTCAGGAGAATGGTGTGGCCGAGAGAAAGAACCGTCATCTTCTAGAAGTTACTTGTTCACTCTTATTTTGTATGCACGTCCCAAAATCATTTTGGAGCGATGCTGTCCTTACTGCCTGTTACCTTATAAATCGCTTGCCTTCCACTACCATCAATAATCAGTTACCGGCAAATGTTGTGTTCCCCAACAAGCTGTTATTCACTTTTACCACTCGCGTCATTGAGTGTGTCTGTTTTGTCTATAACTTATGTCCCGATGTTGAGAAACTATCCCCTCATGCCACCAAAAGTGTTTTTCTCAAGTATTAAGGTACTCAAAAGGGATATCCGTACTCAAAAAGGATATCGGTGTTATGATCCTATGACTTGTACCAAATATGTTAGTGCTGATGTTACTTTCTTCAAGGAAACATCATACTATTCGACTGAAGGTAAAGAGTTTTCAACTGACATTACGGCCAATTCTCTTAGACTCTGTTAGTCCTTCTCCTGTGTCTTCTCCCTTGCAGTTGTATCAGTGGCGAAAACAATCTACGGCACTACCAGTCTCCAGCTATTCCTTGCCCTCAGTCCAATCTTTATCCTTGTCTCCTAGTCTAGACAATCTTTCGATCGCCCTTTGCAAATGTACTCATTCTTGTACACAAAATCCTCTTTTACTTATCCTATTGAGCGTTATGTGTCTCTCTCACATTTTCCTTCCTATTATATTACTTTGCTCTATCATTACATACTCACACAATTCCTACTTCTATCACTAAGGCCTTGTCTCGCCTTGAGTGGAAGAGAGATATGGATATGGAAATGGAAGCTCTGGTGTCTTGCCATACATGGTCTTTGGTTGAGCTTCCTCCCGGGAAAGATATGGTCAAGTGTCGGTTGGTGTACACTATCAAGTATAACTCGGATGCCTTAGTTAAGCGTCTTAATGCCTGACTTGTTGCTAAAGGTTTTACTCAAACTTGGCACGTCTCAATTCTAATCGTGTTATTTAATTTCTCTGGTTTTGAATTTTGATTGGCCATTATATCAATTAAATGTGAAAGATGCTTTTTTCTTTTATGGTGATTTGTCTAAGGAAGTATATATGGAGCAATCTCTTGGGTAAGTTGCTCGAGGGAGAATTGTAGTAAATTATGCCGGTTGCATAAGGCCATTTATGGTTTGAAATTGTCTCCAAAAGCATAGTTTGAGAAGGAGCCGGGGTGGTCAATCAGAAAGTATGTTCTTGATCTTTTGTTTGAGACTAGTACACTAGCTTCCAAGACAGTTGATACTCCTATGGATCCAAATAAGAAGTTTGAAGTTGATGATGGGGATGATATTGAAGATAAGCATCAACATCGGTGTCTAGTTGGGAAACTAATTTATCTTACTGTTACATGTCCCGATATTTTCTTTGTTGTTGGTGTGGTAAGTTAGTTTATAAAGTCACCTAAGAAGGCTCATTAGGATGATGTTTGTCACATTATTCAGTACCTTAAATCTCTCATGGTAAGGGATTGATTTGTAAAATCAAATTGTTCTTCAACTTTGGTTAGCTATTCTAATGCTTATTGGGCTAGGTTAGCGTGTGATTGGTGGTCTACGACTGAATATTGCACCTTTCTTAGTGGTAATTTGGTTACTTGGAGAAGTAAGGAACAGACTACCATTATCAAGTCTAGTGCGAAGGCTGAATATCATGTTATGGCACATATTGTGGCTGAATTGTTGTGGTTGAAATCTCTTCTCCAGGAGCTTGGGTTATCAATTAATCAATCTATTGATATGTTGTGTGATAATCAGGCAGCTATTTATATTGTTGTGAATCTTGTTTTTCATGAGCAAACTAAGCATATAGAAGTTGACTCTCACTTTGTTCGCAAAGCTGTGAAGCAAAAGTTGCTTGCTACTCCTTACATTGCCTCTAAGATAAGTTTGTTGATATGTTCACAAAAGCATTGTTTTGTCTTGCCTTTGTTGCTGGTTGTTCCAAGCTGGGCATGGGTGACCTATATGCTTCAGCTTGAAAGGGATTGTTACGTTACTTGAGTGGCGTCGGATTTATGTTGTGGATTTTATTTCTTTTTTATATAAATAAGGGCATTATGGTCATATACAATTTGTATTTAGTATAAATATATTATGATAGGTGTAGGGTTTCGGTAATATGAAACCCGAGAGCCTCTTATTGGTTTTTACGGTCGGTTTAGCTATTACCAATAAAGGTAATAGAATATATTTTTCAAGAAAAGATTGGGTTACTAATAAGGATCCTCTCTATTTCTTCTCTCTTCCTTTTTCTCTCTTGGCTATTTACTGTAGGTTCTCTAATCAGCTTTGTGACAACTTTGAATGCATCAAATAAAACTAACTACTGATGATTAATCCATAAATTATTTCGCAGTTTGAATACGTCAAATACACAAATAAAACTGCAGATCAAGAGATTATGTGCTCAAAGATTACAAGATTATAGTATACATTTTTAGGAGTACATCTATGTCACGATCTATTCGCCATGTTTTAGTATGTGCATAAAACCTTGAAAAAAGACAGATGTTTTGACATCTATACGAGTGTTTACAGGTTAAGAAGACGAATCTTATGATTTATACATGAAATAATATATAACTTGTGCAGCCTGATATGGTTCTTATGTGATAGTAGCCTATGATGTGATAGTACGAACTTGAGGTCCAAGATTGAGAATAGAATGAGTATGAATCTTGATGAGATTGAGTATAGGATAACCATAATGCAATTGTACAGTTGTATATTTATCTTCTCAAATGTAACTCGTGATGGATAGGCATGGTAAAGATATGTCTATAATTTCGTTCCCCATGAGCTGGTGGTGACGATGCCTTGTTAGAAAGTCCTAGCTAGTGATGAATAGTGATGAATAGTGATGAGCTACCATGTGGTGTTTGCAAAAATCATGAGATTAAGATGTTTATTTTGTGCATGTGAGTGTTAAACTAAATATCATCTCATTGAATCTATTTTATTCATTGCACAAAGTATCATAGTCATTTAAATATAACGCATGAATGACATTAGCTTGAATGAGCTTAAATAATATACTAGTTTCCCTAACGACAATAATTTAAGACGTTATTCTTGATTGTTGTTATGCTACTGTTGTTGACTGGTGAGCAAACTCTTTACTTTAAACCAAGAACTTTCATTTACTGAGTTAGGTTCATCTTATAAATACTTCCTAGATTGGTCAAGTTCGGAGTTCATGAATACTTACATTAGCGCTTCTGCATATTTCTTTAAAGACTGCACAGAGTGTGCATCAAAAGTAGGTTGGATCTTCTATACTTTGTTTATTTATACTAATAAAAAAAATTTATACCTCATTTAAAGTTGAATTACTTATTCATTCAAAACTAAAATTGGATGAAAAATTCAAGTTGTGACATGATTGTACTTCTAGGGTTGAGCTTGGTGACATGGCAGAGCTCAAGCCCAAATTCGGGATTGTGCTTAGCGTGCAGTAAAGCTTGAGCCCAAACTTAAGTAGGGTCTCCGCAATATGAGCAAAGTTCGACACGCCAATTTAGGGTTGATCTCAAAGTAGCAAGTGGAGCTCGACTCGGATGGAGTTGAGCTCGAGCGTTGTTGCGGCTGAGCTCACTTATATCTAGGGCTTGAGCTCGACGCCTTAGCGAAGCCCATGGTCCATTAGCTCAATGGCTATGGACAATAGAGAACAGAGATACAAGTCGTAGAGACACATAGAACAAAGAACAAAGAGGGAGAGACAAGTATCGCAGTGGGTTGCCTTCGACCGATGAGGGGATGGGTCCACTAGGGCGGCAGCGAAGGTGTACAGTGATTGTAGGTGAGAGAGAGATATTGGGTAAAAATTTTAGCATTTAAGGTTCCACTTGTTTCGGAAAAAATGAATGATTTGAAAATTATTTTTTGAAAAATAATTGCTTATATTACCTAAAAAAATGAATGAATGACAAATATTTTTCATCGCTAATGAAAAAGTTTAGGCAATAATTATTGTTTATATAAAAAATATTTTTCATTAACTAATTATTTTAAGCGATAACAATAATTAATATTAGGAAATTATTTTTCAATTGTTGATTTTTCGCTAAACAAGCAGACCTTAAGGTGTATTTTGCAAAAATTGATGCGGGTCATTGTATGCACAAGTATGAGTTGGGAACACCAATAGACTGATGACATACAACTAGAAGCAACCGATGTAGCTACTTGAGAAGCAACCGATATTGCTAATCGAGCAAAAGCTAATTCTTACCTGTAATTTAATATCGCCTTGAATGCATAAATAATTATGTAAGTTCACTATATCAAAAAACCCTAATTCGATTATTTACTCATTGTAATAAAGTGGAATAGCCTTTGAGCTAGTTTTAGCTTGTAACATGAGATTAAGGATGCAAATGATAACCATTCTATTTCTCTATTTTATTATTTTTCTGTTCTTGGGAACATATTTGGAATGGAAATCCGTTTGATAATGCAATTTCATTTGTTAGGATGTACGTGTGAGTTACACACGTGTAAGTCTAACTGAATATGTTAATAGGCTTGGATTTGCACTCCCTCTTGGTGATCTTCTTAGGCGAAGGGTATTGGATTTTTGTTGTGTGCTCACTAACAAATTGGTATCAAAGTCGATGGTCGATGAAGTTGGGCATAATTTATGGGCGGTGGGTGCTATTGTGTAACAATGTAGGTTTGGTGGCGGATTTCATATCTTGATGCAAAATAATATCTAGATCAAAAGGGAGCAGACCTAACACTAAACTCACACGTGATGGGGAGATTGTCAGGATACATGTGTAAGTCATGTTAGAGAATCAGTTATTATATTTTAGTTGGCCCATAACTCATTAATTTAAGCTTTTAAGTGAAGGTGAGTTCAACTGGATATGTTAATGTGCTCGGACTTGGGCTTCCTCTTGGTCAAGCATAAGGATACTAGGAGTGCCATAAATTTTGTATGGAGATTACTTGAGTGCCATAATTTTATTTTTGCTCACTTAAGTGCCATAATTTTTTAAAAACGCTCACTTGAGTGTCATCGGCAATTTGTCTCGTCGAAAATCCAACGTGGATGCCGAAAAATCATATGTGGATGTAAGACAGTACATTATTATTATTTTTAGTAATTTTATTTTAAAAATTTTTATTTTGATTTTCTTTTCCTCACTAGCGAGGGTCACCAGTGACCCTCGTTGGACTCAAAGGCCTTGCCCAAATTAGCAAAGGCGACCTCGCCCGCGGCTGGCAAGGAGACCTCGCCCAGATCCAGTAAGGGCCGTCGCGGCCTTGCTTACCCTTGCCCGTGGCCGGTGGGGCCGCGAAGGCCTTGGGCGAGGCCATTGCGGCCTCGCTGGCCATTGGTGAGGCGCTCTCGCCTAGATTTGGTGAGGGCCTTGCTAGTGACCACGGGTGAGCGAGGCCGACGACGGTCGTCGTTGACCCTTGTCGGCACAGAAAAAAGGGTTAGAAATTAGTAAAAAGGTCAGAAACTCAAAAAACAATAAAATATTTCACGTAAGACGACTTGCCAAAACAGGCACTTAAGGAAGCATTTTTACTCTGATGTGGCACTCAAGTGAGAAAAAAAGTTATGACACTTAATTAATTTATGTATAAAACTTATGGCACTCTTGGGGTGCGTTTGGTAAAGTTTCTGCTCCTTGGAACAATTTCTATTCAGAAATAGTTTTTTCTATTTCTGTTCCATGGAATAATTTCTGAGCAAAAGACTGTGTTTTGTAATTTTTATTCTTGGAATAGGAAAAGAATAGAAATGTGTTTGGTACGATTCTAAAAATTTCTATTCTCAATTTTTTTCATTTAATTATAAAAAATGTCAATGGAGGCGGCGATGGACTGAGAGTGGTAGTGCCGGCTGGCATTGGTGGCGGTCAATGTCAGCGGCGTTAGGCGGTGGTGGCCGGTGTAGGGCGGTATCGAGCGTGGTGACGACAATAGCCAGTGGTGGAGGTTGGTGGTAATGGTGGCCGGTAGTAGTGGTGGGGGTGGTGGCTGGTGTCGGGGCGGCGGTGGGCGGCTGGTAGCGGGTGTTGGTGGCGGTTAGCGTCAGTGGCGTCAAGTGGCGGCGGCGGCGGTCGTCGGTCTCGGGCGGGATTGGGTGGTGGCAATGGCGGTTGAAGGTGGTGGTGGCCGGTGTTGGGCAGTGGCGGCGATGGGGGTGGTGGCCAGTGGTGGGTGGCAAGGGTGGCCGGTGAACTCATGGGCGGTGGTTGACGATGGAAAGAATGGTGGGAAAGAGTTAGAGTGAAAGAAAAAAATTGATTCTTTTTTTTGTTCCTAAGAACAAGAAGCAATTTTTTTTACTTCTTATTTTTGTTTCAAATATGTTCCTGAGTACAGAAATAGTTTTTGAGAACAAAAAGTTACCAAACAGGTTTTTGTTCCAAATTTGTTCCCAGGAACAAAAAAACAGAGGAATAGAAATGTTAGCAAACAGAGCCTTGGTGTCCTTCTCTCCTCTTGGTGATCTCCCAAGTGAAAGGTATTTGGTTTTTGTTGTGTGCTCCCTAACATCATTTTCATTTTCAGGATAAATTTTTAGTTTAGAAATAAGTTTGGAACAGAAATAAGAAGTATAAATTTTCTACTATTCTATTTCTGGAACGAAAACATAAATAAAAACTTTTCTCTTACTCTTCACGACTCGCTTTGCTCTCTCTCTTATTGTCGGTTGTCGGTGGTGGTGGTGGTGATTGCTACTACCGATCACCAATTGCCGCCGCCTAGGAGTGAGCATGGTTCTGGGTAAAATTGAGAATCGGAAATCGGACCGCCGGTTCTAAGTTTCAATGTGTGAGGATTTGGTTTCCGGTTCCATCTTTTTAGGAATCGTCGGTTCCATTTTTTTAGGAACCGTCGGTTCCGGGTAGGTTCTCGGTTCCTATAGGAACTGAACCGAGAACCGGAATCGGAACCGGGAACTAAGAACCGAATAAGGAATCGTACGCAATTTAGTTCTTGTGCACCTATTTTGTGGATTATGTTACTCACAATACATGAATTTTATCTTCTTTGATGCATTTCTTTTGCACTATTTTGCTTTTGTTGTCGCCAAATATATGTCAGATGACTACAAAAGATGATTTTGTGGCTTATATCTTGTGTTCTTTCCATCTTTTTTGGCGTAATTTACGAAAAATTTACGAAATGGAAGTTTGGCATTTGCGGGATTTGAAATGACGGTATGTAGGTGTTGGTGTGTGACTATGAACATTGGGATTGAGACATGGGGACCGAGAGTAACACAAGCAAATTCCATCCCAATGTCACGAGACTAAGTTCTTAAAGAGAAAAATAGCATAGTGCCTTGGTGTCACAGCCCCCCTTCTTCCCCATGTGCGCCCCCTTCATGTTTTGATTTTTTGAGTATAGACATTTTCTTCATGATTTATAGGTAATCAATTTCTCATATGATACACACACACATATATATGTGTGTGTGTATGTGTGTATAATCATAAAGGCAACTCGAGTGTTGAAATTGATGTCGTCATATTTTGCACGTTAGATAAGGGAATCATATCAGAGAATACCATGTTTTCCTTCAACCAGTCTTTTGATTGGTGGATTGATGTTCATAACGTGTAAATTATCTATTATTCAACATTTTTTCTTAACTAAAAATGAAAAAAAAAAGAACCTGTAAGAATCTAGAACTGACCTTAAAACCTGTAACAGGGTAGGTTTCACGTTCCAAAAAATGAGGAACCTGTAGGGGCGGGTAGGTTTCAGGTTCTAGATAGAACATGTAAGGAACCTGGAATCGCTCACCCCTACCGCCGCCACTGTCAGTCGTTGGTTATTAAACAAATTTATGTTTTGTGAACAGAAAATTTGTATCGTTTTCAAATGCGTCTTTTTGCTTAAAATTCGTCGAGGGAACAGAATTAAAAAAATCTAATCAGAAATTATTTTTGAGAACAAAATGGTTATCATTTGCACTTTAAGATTTGCATAAATATGTGCCTTAATCAATTTGTCAGGGACCAGGACCAAATTGAAGGTAAAAGTTAAAATTCATGTGTAAAGTAAAATTGAAAAAGAAAAAGGCGCTTAAAAATAAATTCGGAATTTTTTTTTATTTTGGTCCGATACAAAAAATCAGAAAGTAATAAAAAACTTTGTTTTTGTTTCAGCGGAGCCAGAGAGTACACCGGACCGCCGCCTCCTAAAATGCCGAAGAAGCGACGGGTGCCGTATGTTCTGTGGAGGCTGTTCCGAGACCGCGCGCGACCGCTCGTTGACACCATCGTCACGTTGCTCCCTCCTCCGCCGTCGGCGGCGGCGGAGCATTGCCGGTGGTGCGGAGGGGGCCGTTGCCTTGGATGCGTCCGCGGCGGGGGAGAGGCGGCGATCGCGTCGTTCCTCCTCAGGCCCGACGATCCTTCCGAGTACCGCAAGCTCCTCACTCGGTGCTTCGTCGTCGTCGGCGACGATGCGCCTCCACTCTCCGACTTGAGTCCTCTCGCTCGCTGGTCTCAACGTCAGGTACAGCCGTACACTACAACCCACTGTAGATGAATTCTCAGGTCAAGCTAGTGTTAGCTTCGTCCGAAAGGCGTGGACTTGAATGAACTTTTTGCGACTTTTTTTGTGCTTTTCTCTGTTTGGTTCTTGAGATGAACAACTATGCATGTTTACGAAGTTATACTCTTATGGGTGTTTTGAAGTTGTCTAATTTAAACAGTATATTTAGGAATTTCAGTTACGTAGATACGAAAAGTATGGACAACAATGTCGTGTAGCAGCGACTTAGTTAGCTTTTGAAGGTTTGTTTTTTAATACTGTCATCAGTCAAATTGTCATTCTGTGCTGACTTTCAGCTTTAAGCTTTCAATCACTTCTTGATGCAGTGGCTTTTGCTTTCTGATATATGCATTTGGCGCAGGATGTATCTCTTGCTGACTATAACTAGTCTTTAATCGTCCTGTAGATTGTATTGAGGACCATTGAGATGTTGTTCTCTGAGAATTCAGCATCCGGCAATGTAATATCCAATGGCTTTAGTAAGGTAAGCCGTTCTTCATTGTGAAGGCAATCGTGTTTTTCTTGCTCCTGCTAGCAACATTCAGCTCTGTTCAACTTTCATGCTCCGTTATTTTAAGAACTTGTTGTTTTATGTTTGTATTACTTGTGACACTGCGTTGTTTTCTAAAGTCGTATTGCCATATTGCAGGAAGTCATTTGTTTTTCCCAGCAGATTTAAAAATCAATTTTATATTTCATCTCTCTCTCTCTCTCTCTCTCTCCGTGCCACGTAGTTTTGGAAATAATAAGTCAAAATATGTCTTATTAGGAGATAAACAAATTGTTGGTATGAATTCTTACCTGTCCTTCTCTCTGTGTGGCAAGCTGGGATCTAAGGATGCGAGCTTTTGTATTCATCAATTTTAAATGCTGTGATAGTAATTCTTGTTTCATGGTTGTCATTTGTTTCTTTTAAAATAAAACTTAATAAGTTTAAGACTTTCTCTAGTTGAGTTAGATTGTGAATGAAGAATTTATACCAAGTGAGTTTTAGTTTCTGTCAACAGGATAACCATTCTAGTGTTGCGGTCAAGCTTCTAACTTCTTCAGCCTGGTGCCTTCTCTTAGAAAGGGTATGTCATTGCAAGATTCTGATCTGGGGATTTTTCAACTTCTTCTGCCTTCCTGTTGTTTGTTCTGGTGTTTAACCATATCAGATAATCGTAGTTGGGCCCTTGGATTAACTGAAAACATTCTTATCTGCAGGTTGGTGACAGTGTAATGATGTACTTGCTCAAGTGTGCGTCAATCTTTTTGCCATATCCTTGTAAGAAACACTTTCAGGTGTCTGGACTTCCAATCACAAAACTGGACAATAGGCTGTCGAAGCATTCACTAGAATCCCACTCTCAACGTACTTTTTTTGTTCCAATCCGGTAGCTTGTGAGTTCAACGAAAGTTTTATAATTGATGCTTTATTTAACTTCCTTCATGGCAGTGGTGGACCAAGAATTCAAGGTTAGGGGGCGAGACACAAATTCTACATTAGAATATAATATATAATTTGTGTTCGACAATGTTTCCATTGTTTACTATGAATTTCTTGGAAAAAGAGGGGGGG
>BCNH02000009.1:790651-801374 GCA_001662345.2 Metrosideros polymorpha var. glaberrima
GGGGGGGGGGGGGGGGACATGAACCTCCTGCATGGAAACATCCCTTTCTATTGTGTTTGTTCCACATATGTTAATTTCTCTTTGTTCTCTTAGAATAACATCATACTATAAAATGACCTAGTGGTTGAGGAAGACCCAATTAAGGGGTGAAAAATGCTAATTATGACATAAGATTAGGAGAATTGCTGTATAAGAATGATGACAATGAGGGGAATGAGAGTTCAGTGCATTATGTTTGAAGTCTTTACCATAAGAAGAGAGGTCATCAGGAAGGGTTTCACAGTTTCTATTTACATACAATCCTAATTACCAAATCAATGGATTTTGATAGTCAACCTAGGAAAGATGAATTTACGTGATTTGAGATGAGTGAAGTGGCCAACTGAGATGATTTTACTAAGTCTCTCTAGGTAAAATCTAGGTGATTCAGAGATCTTATAAAATAAGTGGTAAGGATTCATGTCTTTCTATATAAAAATTGATGCCTTCCTGGTTGTTGTTTTTTGACCGAAATAGTGGATTAGTCTTATTTGCAACATGGCCTCCAATGTTCTTAAAGCAGGCTGGTGCTTTCTGTAATATTTTTCTGTGGGTTCTATGTCGAAGCAAATGCCCAGTGTCTAGCTTTTACATTGCAATATTTTTCTGTGGGTTCTGTTAATGAGAGTGCCCCTGGGAGACTTGCTAAGCATACTCGATATAGAATATTTCAATTTACAAAGCATTGATTACACATTCACGTGAATAAGTTAGTGCATTGGAAACCCGGAGGCACTTGGAAACAAAATCCTTTCTCTTATATGGTCCTACAACGCAAAATGTGCTGGTTTGGGAATGAAGTCTATGTTTAATACTGCTGATTTTAATAAAAGAAGTTGAGAGAAGAACCAATTATTCTCTTAAAAATGTCTATTATCTCACTATTCATCAGTCAGAGCTGGCTGCATCGATATCACGACTTTGAAAGAGATTAGCTAATGGAAAACTTTGATACACACATGTTAGTTAGATCGTGTCTGAAGTAACCTACTTCCATTACCTACTTTGATACTCATCGTGGAATTAACCAACTGCATGTCTCACTGCATGGAAATTGGAAGCTGTTAGCATTACTGTGCTTTACATAAATGAGTTGTCCCATTTTCTTTGTCATACTGTTTTGTCATTTATGTTCATGGCCAATTTAAAGCATTTTATACCAGGAACAATACCAAAAAAGGCGTTTACATCAGTATTCTAAGGAATGTTGAGCTTCAATTTGATGAGTTTTGGTTATTTAATTACGTAGAGTCTACCGGACAAATGTATACAGACAATTTGGTTTTTTCCATTTTTTTCATTAGAAGGTGTAAGTTGTCCATAGATAGTTCTCTACTCTGAAAATTGAAACCAGATCTTTCACTGTGCAAATTAGTATATCGAATTGTTGCATTGGTTTAGCATTTGGGAACGATTCTGATGGTTTAATTTATATGTGAACTTGCCTCATTCTCGGTCAATCTGTAGTTGGTGTAAGGTCTGTCCCTTTTCCTCTCTTTGGATCTCACTACTATTATACTTTTGATTGTTCTTTCAAAGGATCCTACTACAAGAGTGTGATAGCCCATACTGAATTACCATTACATCTTCTGTTTTCAGGAGCTCAAAAGAAGAGAAAAAGAGCTGGTTATGTTAAATTATCCTCAGAGATGGAGAAATCCACTAATTTTCTCGGCGCATCCTTAATTTCTTCTAGCTATGGCGCAGACTGTGGAAAGAAAAACAAGGAATTACAGATAATCATCCCTGATCGTGCTGCTTCTAGCGCTGAATCTTTCTGTGAGGTTCTGCAAGGAAGCTCTAATCTGATTGTATCAAAGGTCAGACATCACAGAAGACCATTTAGCTGGCAGCGTTGGGGAAAGAAAAGGAGAATTGATTCCCATGGAAGTGGTGTGGTCTGTTCTGAAGTATTAGGTGCTGATCAAGATAATCTCGCTGCGTGTTCTCAAGGAGAATCATCTTCTACTTCTATTTATCCATACATAAAGGTGCTTATTAATTCTCATGAAATGTTGATAAGTTAAGTCATGGATGTCAATCGAAATGTTAAATGATAATTCTCAAAGAAGCCATTTTTCTCCTTATTCTATAATCCAAGCTAATGGGTGTTGCATCTTTCTATGTTCTATATATGTTCTGGTTTGCATTACCACAATGGTAACTCAGTAAAATTATCAATCTTGCTTAGTTTTAGTTTTGAAATCATAGCATTTTCATGCAGTGGTTCTGGAGCTATTATCCATTGCTGGTTCGATCCTCCAGGGAGGTTTCCTACTCTATTTACTGTAATGTTATAGATGTCGGGCATTGTAACTGACAAAAGTTTGCAAATGATAAGGTATTTTCTGCATGTACGAAGCATTTAGTTGGTAAAGAAGAGGAACAGCAATCATACACACCAAAGTGTTGGTTTGTGGGGAGTGCTTATTGTTGATAAGAAGTGAAAATTAGTTAAAGTTCCGTGGTTGGCATGAAGAATATTGTGGATCAATTCTCATCTTTCGAAGAAGGTTTAAATGCATACACGGGTTGTGTTGGTAAGGGAAAGAAACACATTTGACAGCAGTTCTACTCGCTGTATGTACTCTGCAGCATAACGACATGGATAAGGATTATGTTTCTTATTGTTCTTTCTACAAGCAATCATTAATGAGCTTCAGAATTTCCATGGAAATGCAATCATAATAGCTGCCACTATGGGCTGGCTGAGGGGCATGTTAATTTTGTCATAGCATATCTTTTGATGCCTTTTGTCTTGAGCTTTTTGGTGACTCACTCTGGCCCTTCAATTAATCATAATGTCATTTAGACATAATTTGTTGACTCTATAGAGCCTGAGTAGTTTTTAGTGGATTTGTTCTTTTGCTCTGTCTTTACACTCAATACCCTTGCTGCTGTCTTCTATTTAATGGGGTTTGAGTTTTGAATCTCTACAAATAGGCAATTTACATCCCGTCATGCTTTGCTTATATATTTATAATGAGTTCTCAGTGCTCATGTAAGCATTTTGAGTATATATCAATGTGTGTTATTCAGTTTTTTTTTTTTGTCTGCAGATGCCGGTGTTGTGCTCTTGCTGTCAGTTGTTGCTAGCAGTTGAAAAACTTGCTAAAGGCACTCAAATTCAAAGAAAGGATATGTTTTATGATCTGGAATCATCACTTTCGACGGGCTTTCCAAGAAAACGTATCCTTCTTGTGCCTTTTTTCTCTGGAAATGTCCTTATATTTGTCAGAGCAACTCCTGATGATGAATATTGTAACCACTGCTTTTTATAGAATTGGAAACAAATTGATTAAGGCTGTTCTTGTCATCGACTTTTTGTTGTGTGTGAACAGCACTTATAATCATCAGCTTACCTTAATAATTGATCAAGGCTGTCATTTTCATTGCTTATGTTTATTCCGCACAAACTCTGAATATCATCTGGCAATGAATCACTTGACATTTCATGATGACCCTTTCTATGATCCCATCATTTCTATTCCTCATATTCCCACCAAAATTTAGCTGAAATTGTAGACCAGTCTTCTTTACCACCTTAATGGAATGCTACTGTGCTCTTTGGTTACTCAGTAGAACAGTTTGACAAAGAATGGTCAATTGCCAACGACACTGGACAGATAGTAGAAGTTTCTGCCAAAATACAGAGTGATACCATGTTCCAGCTATGGTTGTTTGCCAAGAGAGAGCCCAAAAATTTTATTAATGGGCAAGTTGGATGCCAGAAGGGTAAAGTTAGTTTTAAGACGACCAACACAAACTAGTGTATGAGGATTGTAAGGCATTGGCAAATTGACAGTATTAAAACTGGGAATTCTCTTTGTAACTTTGTTGTGCTAAGGTGATAAACCAACCCATCATATATGACCTACTTCTCTTGTTATTATTATTATCATCTTGTATCTGTGAGTAAAATTGTTTTGGTTAGACAAGGTTGCTTGACAATATTGTGTTGCCTCCGCTTGAACTAGAGGAGACTGTGATACCACTAACAATGAATATCTAGTCTTTTGATGAGCTTCTTTTTTCTTTTCTTTTTCTTTTTTTTGTCTGGTTTGGTTTTGCACTTGATTGTCTTAATTCTCATGCCTCCCAGTTGCCAATTGGTCGATATATTATTGCCACAGCCCTTTTGATGCTCATTTAATTATGAATAGGTAGGAAAGAGAGCATTTCTGGGTAGTGTCTTGCCCTTTCCACTGTGCCTGTCCTTCATGCATTGCCTGGTATTTCCGATAATATCCATCTAAAATGAAGGTCCTGATGATGCTAGTGAAAACTAGCTTGTAGTACAGCATTCTCTTGCATTTCCCTGGCATACACGAGCATGGGCTCATATATGTCAATATGTCACTAATTTCAAAGTGTGTCCTCACTTTTCTTCCTCATAATTTGTTTCAAGGACAATCTTGAATTCTTTCGATACAATATTATTTGTGTCATTGCTAATAGGAGATTGAATGCCTTTTCATTTTGGTTCCCTTTTTTCTTCCATTCCATTGCCTACCATTATATCCATCATCCCAAATGTAACCTAGAGTGTTTTGTCACTATATTGAGCCTGTTTTACGGAATGCTTGATCAGCTACAAGTTGGTATTCAGATGATACATATATGCAATACAAATACAAGTTAAAAACTTTAAAATTTATTGATTCGTAGTAAGGTGCAACATTCCATGTCTTTTAGTGTAAAGGACTTGTGCTATCCTTAATGCTCCGCAGATATTCTAACTACTTTGAAGCCCAGTGTTGCTGGTTCACTGATTCTCCTCCGAAACTTATTTGCACTGTCTAATATTGATCTTGATACCGAGTCAAACACGTGCTTGCATGACAGTTCTTTCTGTCCCGGTGGATCTACATGCCTGTAAGCAAACAACTAGGCCTTATTGCGTTGCTTTAATCCATACTTTTGCATATCACAGTGAGGTTGACGCATTGTTTATTTTGTTGTAATTTCAAGATGCACGTCACTGCAAGATATATAAGGCATAGTTGGATTGCCTTCATCTAAGATTTATCACAACCTAGTCTCCAAGATTTCTTCCATAACTTAAAAGATCACTTTTAGCATCCCATCAGCGCATACTCTCAGGCTCTCTGTCCTTTTCTCTCTCTCTAAATGTATAAAAAGTACAATTTATTGGAGGCACCTAGGTTTTCTTCATTTCTATCTTTGCAAAATTTGTCTTCTTCCATTGGTACTTGTCTCCTCATCCCCTTTCAGTTTTACCTTTCTTTTAATGCCTTTTTACTTGTTTCCATTAGTCAAAGATTGACTTCCATAAGTCTTCAGACCTTCTGGTAGCCATCAAGTATTGCAAAGAAAATTTGATGTTTGCAAGTCTCGATTTTCTATCCTGTTGTATATGATATTTTTTATGTATGTGAATTCTCGACAACTTTTTTTATTTATTTATATGATAGGTGAAATAGAATCTAGAGCGAGATTGATATGGAAAAGCCTTCTATTGATGTAGTTATCAAAAGAAAAAAAACAATTAGTTTTTAGAAGTCATTGCATCAACTTCTATGTCAAACAATAAGTCCACTGAACTCGAGCAATATCTTCTTAAAGCTCAGAAAGATATATTGATGCTTTTTGTTTAAAACTTGATTCATGATCACATTGTTCAATTTGTAAGGAATCCATTGATCAATGCGATAAATTCGATGACCATATATGAAAACAAGGTCCTTTCCGATATCCTTTTCTTGATATTTTTTTTATTTTCCTTGTTATGCATTTAATAATTAGTCAAACGTTAAATCTGGCATAGATATGTTTATAATTATGATAAAGACTGCTTTTTCTATTTATTGGAGCCTGTCTCAACTAGCTAAAATATTCGTATAAACTCGTGATAATTTGATGGATCAATCTCGACATGTGGAAACAATCGTCAACAAAAGATCCTCTAATTGCAAAGAATCGTTTTTGATTTAAGACTCTTGTTGATGCTGCCAGGTGGCTCCCATTTCAAGCATGTTTTCTTGGAGGAATTGATAAGAGTCATAATTCTTTGAATCGTGATCACTATATTGAATTATAAAGATTTAACTTCTACCAATGAAAAGTTGTTAGTGTTGTTCTTGATAATGATCCTTGTTAGAATAATTAAATATTAAACCTCGCCTTCATCTAACAGCTTAAGCTTTTAGAACAGTTGGCAGTGGTCCCAGCAAATCTCACAATCTTGATAAGGCTTAGGGTGGGTTTGGTTTAGCATTCCCAAGGGATTTTCGGCCTCCAAAGCCCTTTACAAAAATGTTGAGGTGTTTGGCAAGCCTTTTTAAGGGGCTTTTGGCCAAATTCTAGCCTTAAGAATATTGAAAGCCCAATGTTGGAGGACCAGCATTGAGCTTTCAGAATTTGCATTTCCCCAAGGCTCATTTGCAAAGCTGAACCAAACCTACCCTTAGTATATCCTAGCATTCAAAAGGAGATTTTATAGATTTTTGGCTAGAAGATGCGAAAGTTGTGAATAGATTGGTGGTGAAAAGTATTGAATACTTATTGATGAAGATGGGGATGTGTCTAGGAGGGAACTTATGACCATTGTTTTAGTATTTGTGGATAGAGTGTTGTGTACAAGACAAATTTTTAGATCTTGTCCATGTTATAGATTTTACTGACATGACTTTGAAGAATGAACTATTCTTGTTTTTTCGTCATAACCTTAATGTAAAGAGGATAAGAGGTCAAGGATATGACGAAGCAAGTTAAATGCATGGTGAATGAAAATGCATACTATGTTGATTGTCTTGATCTTTGTCTTCGTATTGGCATTAGCTGTGTTAGTGCTATTAATTTTTCTCAAAATTGGGTGCTAAGAAATCTCAATTGTTATAACTACCAAGATTGACTATAAACTTAGCTAAGAAAGCAAACTCCTTTGGCTACTGCAACTACTGCCAATTGAATATGATGAGCAAGAGAATGAATATAGTATGCATGATGATACAATTTAGAAGTAACTCTTCATTTAGCGTGCGTGCATGTTACTTGCTCCATCAATACCTTGACACCTTATTTACGTTATGAACTAAAAGAAACATACATTGTTTCCTTGTTCAGAGTCACAGCAGTAGTATCTAAAATATAAAGAAGACAAGAAAGATTCAATCTTGTTCACCACTTTCTCTATCCACAAATTCTAGATCAGTGGCCATTCTGGCGAGCACGTAGACGCATCCTAATCTTTTCAACTTTATGAAATATTTTTCATCATCAATTTCTCAATGAATTATTTAACATATTTTTGCCAATATATATGTTGTTGGTAAAAGAGAGTATTAAATATTATTGAGATCAAAAGAAGTATTTATAGGTTTAGAGTTAAGTCTTGTACAATTACATAAATAACCCCAACTTGTTAACACTATAGAATAATAAGTAATAAACCCAATACTCCCCCTCAAGTTGGAGTGCACATATAAAAAAGGCCTAACTTGTGGCAAATGTATGAAACACGTCCACGTTGAAGAGGCTTTGTGAAAATTTCTGCTAGCTGCTCCTCAGAACGTGTGTGTACCAATTGTATATTACCACAATTCACCTTTTCCCGAATGAAATGACAATCCACCTCTATATGCTTTGTTCGCTCATGAAACACTGGATTGCTAGCAATGTGAAGAGTAGATTTATTATCACAATGGAGAGTATATGACTTGGTCATAGGCAGTTCAATCTTAGCCAACAACATACAAATCCATTGAAGTTCATCTAGAACATTAGGCATAGCACGATACTTGGCATCTACACTAGATCGAGAAACAATGGATTGTTTCTTACTTTTCCATGACACAGGGTTACCACCAAGGAAGACACAATATCCCGAAGTAGACCGGCGATCCACAGGGCAACCGGCCCAATCTGCATTAGAATATCCTGGCACCTCCAATGACTTAGGGTCAAAATAACCAGCTATATGAAGATGACCTCGATTATGGAGCACAAGCCCTTGACCTGGATCTCCCTTCAAATACCGAATAATATGTAGGACGGCTTGCCAATGAGTAGTACAAGGAGAGCTCATGAATTGACTCACCACACTAACAACAAACGAAATATTCAGACGAGTAATAGTAAGGTAATTTAACTTGCCTACTAACCAGCGATACTTCTCTAGATCATGAAGAAGCTCTTCGTGTTCATTATCAAGCCTCATTCCAGGGTCCATAGGTGTGTCACCGGGCCTAGCGTCATGCAAGCCCATTTCCTTGAGAATATCAAGAGTATATTTTCGCTGAGAAAGAGTGATACTGCCATTGGCATAGGCAACCTCTATGCCAAGAAAATATTGAAGATGACCCAAGTCTTTAGTGTTAAATTCCTTCTGTAGAAATTGCTTGAGTTGTTGTATACCTTCAACATCACTTCCAGTAACAATAATATCATCAATATAGACAACAAGAATAACACACCCCTTTGAAGAGGACATACTAAACAAGGAGTGATCCATACTGCACTGATGCATGCCAAAAGTAATAACCACATCACTAAAGCAGCCAAACCAAGCACGAGGAGATTGCTTAAATCCATAAAAAGCTTTTTGTAGTCGGCACACCTTCTCCCCGAGCAACAAAACCGAGTGGCTGCTCCATATAGACCTCCTCGTGAAGATCGCCATGAAGGAATACATTTTTGACATCAAGCTGATGAAGAGTCCACTGAAACTGGGCAGCCAAAGAAATAACGACCCGAATAGAAGAAATGTTGGGTTTATTACTTATTATTCTATAGTATTAGCAAGTTGAGCTTATTTATGTAATTGTACAAGGCTTAACTCTAAGCTTATAGATATTTATTTTGATCTCAATAATATTTAATACTCTCTTTTACCAATCACATGGTATCAGAGCTGGAGGTCTTGAGTTCAAATCTTTTCAGGTCTTATTTGCCTCCCAAATTGAATATTTCCATGCTTAGCACTAGGCAAAAAAGACCAGACTAAGCGTGAGGGGGAGTGTTAGAGTAATTAAATATTAAACCGTGCCTTCATCTAGCGGCTTAAGCGTTTAGAACAGTTGGCAGTGGTCTCACAAAATCTCACGATATATAAGATATACTTTTGAATATGATACTAGCTGCAATTATTAAGCATTATAAAGTACAAGATTGACAACTTATTCATCATAAGATGCCAAAAGATTCATCAATTCAATAAAATTACTACGATTCAATGAATCATTATCTCTAAAAGCACGTGCTTGAAATGTCAGCCACCTAACATCATCAATAGAAGTCTCAAGCTCCAAACCGTTCTTCCAATACTTTAAGATGGTTTGTTGAAGCCTCTTCGCTGAGATTGAGCTGACAAGTCATCCAACAAAATGGTGCTCCAGTGTCAAATTTAGGTTTGAATTCTTGTTTGATTGGTGTCATTGCAGAATACTCTAAGTTTCTAGTGAACATTCCAAAACATTTATTTATTTTTTAAAAAATTTGTGTGAGTTTTGAGTTTATCAATATTTACTTGTATAAATATGTCAAATTATGTCACATCCTGTCAAATTGACACCCATTATGACAAGATTTTGAAAATATGTTGAGTAGCCAACTAGGACATGCTCCAATCTTACATAAGAAAGGATTTTTTTTTTTCCACCGTTGACTTTCTTCTGGTCATGAAATCCCTTTTTAGTGAGTTCGTTTTTGTTAAATTTAATTCATAATTGATTGATTGTTGAAGAAGTAACAAGGTAATATTTTAGTTAGGAGTTTCTAATCGCTGGGAAATTATTTGAATTAAGAAGCTTGAAAACACCAAGAAGGCTTTTGCATACGAGAACCTTAAATTGGGAAAGGAATGATTGATATGGACATTTTTTTAATATATGGTTGTGGACTTTATTGTGTTAATGAGTATGATGCTTACAAATGGAAAGATGCAATCCCATATCTTCTTTTGAACAAGAAACATTAATATCCTTTTCCTATCTCAATGCTTCAGAAAGATGTTGCTCAAGTTCAGTTGATTTACTGTGCTAAAGTTTGATCACTTTCCCTTTTGAAAAATGTATTGATAGTAGAAGGCTTTCCATTTCAATCTCACTCTTGAATGTTTCACATATCATATAGATTAAAGAAGTTTGAACAGAGCATTTACTGTATGTATTGCAAAAAAAGGAAAAACAATCAACTATCAAGACTTGCAAATATAGGATGTTCTTTTAGTGTGAGCATTGGTGAGCGATATGAGAAGGTCCTATTTTCTTAGTTTTCATGGAAAAGAAAATTGGATGTAGTCCTAGGTGGAAATTTTCGTCGACGTCAAGGAAAAATGAATTAGAAAAAGTAAAACTCACTTAGGAAAGAGAACAAAGAGAAGTTTTGGTGATGAGGAGGCTTCGATAGGTGCCTGTTTTATTGCTATGCCGTCACTTCTCTCAGCAATTAGAAAGAAAACAATGCAAGAGAACAGGCTGATGGGTGCTAAGAATACCTTCTTTTTTATGTGGTTATCATGGAACACGTCCTGGTAACTGGGCTTGATATTTCTTAGTTGAAGGCAGTCTCATTTTTTAGAGTGCTTTTGATTTGGAGGTGGACAGACACGCTTTAACTTCCTAAAGAAACTACTGCTCGTCACTTCTTTCAACTACCCCTCATAAAGTAATCTTTTACTTCTCTCCCTATGAAAAAGAGGAAGAAGAGAAGAAGAATTGGGGGG
>BCNH02000009.1:810965-929743 GCA_001662345.2 Metrosideros polymorpha var. glaberrima
TGCAGTCTTCCCTCTTCAGTGGAATCTTTCAAGAACTCCTCAGTTCAAGACCCAAAGAAGCGCTCAATCTTCCTCTGCAAGTACAAGAATCCGACCTCAGTAGCTGTCATCCCCCCCGGCTCGTTCCTCCACTTCTCCCCCTGAATTCTATCGTTGTCAACCAAAATTGTGGGCATTTCTTGCTTTCTGAGTTGGATTCCTCGTCAACTTGGGATCGATTACTGAAGCAAGCTTTCCTTTTTCTTTTCTGGGTTGCCCTTTTAGGACCTTTTCATCTCTTGGGGAATGTTGTTCGAAGACTTTGAAGCGATATTTGGGGAGCCCACGGTGGAGTGGTCGAGCAGAGGAGGTCATCCACTGCGACGGTTCTTGTGTTATGTCCACGCTCCAGACCCTTCGCACCTCAGGATTCACGTCACGGATTTCCACTCCAACACTTGGGAGGCTATTCGCTCTGTTCATCAGCTCGAGGACATGGTTTGTCTTCTTGCCTTTTAATTCCTTTTCTGTTTTATTTTTATCTAGTTCTGTTCTTATTGATACAGATTTCATTTTTAAAGAACTTTAGCTTTGGTGGGTGTTTTGTGAACGGGAAGGAGGTAAGAAGTCGATTTCGAAATTTTCTCGTTTGTTGGGTTGTGCCTGGTTGGGTCAATGAATGCAGAATGCTTTTATTGTATTGTAAAGTTAGTGAGACTAACATATAAATCTGCGGGGCCAAAAATCTTCTCCCTTTTTTTGTATACACCCTCTTTGGGAATCAAATAGTAATTTCAAGTGAGTGAATTGTCGGGCATGCTTTTGTCTTACGGCTAGTTCCAATCTCGAGATCTCTGAGTTAAGTGGGGATGTAAAAGAGGCAAAAAAAGAAAAAGAAGAAGAGATGAATAACGGAGAACATAAAATGCAACTAGATCTAGACAGTATGTGATGTCCTTCAATGGTATCACGGGTCTCTTTACTAGTTTGTATTTGTGGTGCACAATATTGTGGAATGTAGGTAGTGGCTATGATTTATTTGATAGAAAATAAGGTACAGCACGTGTTTTTGCTGGAAATTTCCAGGAAAAAATGGTCACATTCTCTCTATGATTTCCTTTCTGCTGTCTTGGCATTGGAATATGTAAAATTTTTAGGTCCTTCAATCTCCTTGTCTGAAGATTTAATGTCTGGATCCACAGTCATTTCTAATATGTTTGGGATTAGTTCTCGTCCCAGAGCCTGATGTTTCTCGACTAGACATTGGTGGATATATTGAGGTCACAATACAACTTGAGCTGATGAAAAATGTCAATGTTTTCTAACTTTCAGAGCCTAACTGTTGATAATTGCTTTTTACAAAACCAAATTAGCTGGCCCACATATGCCAGGAGCAGTGGTGTTGCTGTTTGATCAAGGTCATTGTCAGCGTCATTCTCATCAAAAGTCTCTATGAGCTCTACGAAGAGAAGAATGAGTGTATCATGTTATTTTGAGACAACTTGTGAGAAACTAATTAACCTTAATGATTCTCATAACTACTATCCAACAGTTAGATTAGTTAAATACTTCCATCTTCATATAGCTGTGAAGTAGTCATACTATACCTTTTGAACTGCAAGTGCAGAGGGACAACATTGGGATTGGTGGCTCTTGGTCCGAGTTCATTGACTATTTTGTGGCTTCAATAAAGTCTGAAGATGTAAAACTCGTTTTGCATGGACAATCGGACTCAGGTGGTGAGTCTTGTTTATTCTTTGCTCTTTTGTTGCCTTTACTAATTTATGCTCCTTCTGTTATTACCTACCTAGTTATGTTCATCTGAGATTGCCACTTTGATCTGTTTATTCGTGATATTTGGCAACTTGTAGGGGTGAAGTTTCTTCATGTGGCTTGAATTTGGATGTCATGTCATTTCCTGGAAAATAGAAATTTTTAGCTTTAAGGAATGTTCTAATGTGAAAAAGATCCTTTCTCCTAGCAAGAGACTCGCAATTGTTGAAGCTTTAGAGTCCCGTCCTTCACTGCAAAAGATCCCTTTCTCCTAGCAAGAGACTTGCAATTGTTGAAGTTGTAGAGTCCCGTCCTTCACTTCAGTTATATCACAATGACGTTGCAGAAAAAGTGGCCCCTAAAAGGTTGCAGTTGGGTGAGGGAAATCAAAGACTTCTCAAGTGACGCTGAGTTTCTTTTTCATATAACTGCCTCAGGAATATTGCACAAGACATCTTTGACTATTCTTAATGAAATTGTAGATGGAGACTAATTTAAAGTCAATATCTTTTCAGTTGACTATGGACTTTTTGTGTCTTTGATTAAGAGATGCTTTACTGGACCTCTAAACGAAAGGTTTCTCAACTGTGATGAAATTGGTGCCTGATTGATGAGAGAGGTAACTTATTCTTGGATATCCACTGTTGAAATACCTTGTTGATCATAGTCACTAATGGTGATTCTGACGATTTAAACCTGGTCTAATAACATATTCTTGATGTATCTTTACAAATAATAAATGTGTAGTTTGATTGGTAAAAGTAGTACATCTGCTTCTTCCTTCATTATATTATCACGGTGTCTTTATGTGTTTGGGCATTTGGATCTGCATAAAGTTTGGAACTTGCTCAAAAGTGTAGATGATATGCCAGTGGATAAACTTGAATCTTCTGATATGCGGCTGCTCAAAGCTGTTATAAATGTAAGACCTGTAATCAGGAGACTGGGAATTGTCATTTTGTACCACAAAATAATGTAGCATTTAGGGAGTATCCTGCCCTATTTGGCCAAACAACTTACATTGGCTATTTCACCCTATTTGCTGGTAAACTCAACTGCATTACTGTTGGAGTTGTCATCAAGATCTTTAGACACCCTAATAGATAACAACAGAAATTGAGAGACAACCAGTATCTTTCAGTTATTTGTTTAGTAATTGGCGAGTCTATACTTACAGTTGCTCTGATCTGCCACTTCTTTGAGTAGCATTTGACAGAGAAGCTGCAACATAAGTTGACCAAGATGGGAGGCATCTTTTGAAAAATTTATGAGGTTTCAGATCATCTGCTTTTGTTCTTGCAGGGGCTACATCTGCAAAGTTAGTTGCTCAGAAAGCCAAAGGAATGCCATTGATTTTTGTTACTCTTGTAAAACTTATGGATTTTGCTGCAAGGGAGGTGATGGGCAACCTGTCAATGCAGCTATTCATGGCATTCAAGAACACTCAGACTTCACTTGCAGAAGGTAGTGCTTCATGTTTTAATCTTTGTGAAGCTTTTGTAGGATAGATGCTCAGTCACTTGCCTGTAACTTCAGAAAAAGAACACTATCGCCAGATGACCAAGCTTGTAACTGCTGAAAAGGTAGGATATGGTTCTATGCATTGTTGATAGTCAATGGTTGTGTACCTTTCCTCTTGCTGATGATGCTAATTTCTCTTTTATGAGTAATGTCCCTGCCTTAATCATTTAAATATCACTCAGTGTTTTTATGCATGTTCTCGATCTGAATCCTGTGGTATGTTCCTATTGTTGGGAGAAGAATGAAAGCATCCAGAACAAACTCGAGTCATTTTCAAAGAAGCAGAAGTTGCCCATAACAAGCGCTTTGGCCATGTCAGATCCTTCAGACCCTTCTACAGGTAATGGCTCTCTTCTCTGTTATCTTGCATTCTTAGAATATAACAATGCACTGACTGCTGCTATTGATTATGGTTTTTTCGTGATCTTGTATTTGTCTCTTTTTACTTGTGGTTTGAAGTGAAGGATGAGCTTTTAATATTATTCTTGTAAAAAGGAGCGATTGCACCACTAGAAGCTGTCACATTGGGCAGTGACAACAAAAAAAATGAATATACCTGGAAGTAAGGGAGGGTATTATGACTCATTTGCAAGATGATGTATAAGGACACATATAAATGATTCATGTTGACAGAGGCTGGGTGGACTGGAGTTCAGGCATTTTTTGCGACAAATACAGCTTAGTTTTACATTTTCAGGGCCTTTTCATGATCTATTGTTCAGTCTAACCACATTTTTTTTTTTCACTAATCAAACTGCAGAGAAAGTAGTAGCACAAGATGCAAGCTCAACAAGAGTTACTAATCGTGTTGTCCCTGCTCATCGGAGGTAATACTCAGCTGTTTATTTGTATTGCTTTTACTGATTGAGCTACTTCAGTATGACTAGTAACGTCACTTTTCTATCAGGTCAAAAGTAAGGGGTGTGCTCCTGCAAAATCCTGAAGATGAATAGCTAGACGTGGGAAGTCACCTTTCAAGATGTTTTACTTTGTTCTGTAATTACAACATCGGGTGTTGGAATCAAGAACAAGATGTTACACCCAACCCTTAGGATAAACACTTCGATTTATTTATTTTTAATTGTAATGTCAAGTCTGTACATGTTTGTGAAATCTGATTGAGCTCGTACATATTCTTGCCTAGAAGGTCTTGCAATTTATGGCCTATGAGTTTCTGCTAACTGGAAGAGGGAAGTCATCATTTGCTTAACTTTTTTTATTTGCGATATGTAACGTATTGATGAATTACATTGGAAGAGTCTCCACATCTTATTTATTAAATGCTTGCTAAATTTCCATGTTGTCGGTCATGCTTGCGGATCACCCATGTTAATGGAATAGTTCCCACCACTTGCAAATGATGGCAAGCAAATGGAGATTACGTGATAAACTATTCAAGCGATTGTTGCCATCTGAACCGAAAATGGACAATGAGGACTCTGTTACATGGTAGCATGACTAAAAACATGATGTTTCATTCCATTTCAGAGATTTTATGGGGTACTCAGGAAATACATTGAAATAGAGTCATGTTTGGATGTACTTGTTTACGCCTTGTGGATTTCCTTCAAGGTACAATTTATGGAGTGCTGTAAGTTTACGCTGTCTTACAACTACATGCCTCTTCTAAAGTCATTCCATTTCAGTTCCTCTCTTTCTTGAGGCTTTCTGAATTCCAACCAAGTTGTTGCTTGAACAATGTTTGCGGCTACTCTTGTTCCTCGTGGCCTGCTTAAGTTTGGTACTAAAATGTTTTTTCCTGCCTAATTAATTAATGGAATAGTTGGTCTGTTGAATTTCGACCAGATGAGCTTCCATCAGCTGGAGCAAATGGAGAAAGTGAGCGATCCTGAACTAGCTGCGCGGACATGGTGTTGCGCCTACTGCTTCTATTGGCTAATATGTCGATTCTCATGCTTAACTTTTCCTTGTTATTTGCTGCTGCCACTTTATGAGTCTGCTTCTGTCAGTTTAGATCTAGAGTTTGTGAGAGCTTGCCACGCACGAGATTCCTATCGAGAACCTATTAGCTTTTACGGACCAGGATTTTGATGTTGTAGACTATCTGCATATGAGAATAATGCCTGGATTGTTCTTGTGGAGGATATATGCGAGGTGTAGCTATTGGAGCTTTTCATTTGACAGGCTGTTGATACCCTTATTGTAGCCCTTTGAGTCTGCTTGACCTTTGTTTAGCATCATGGTCAGAACAGAATCTGATACATCAGTGGGTATTGTGTCAACATGATGTCAAATATTTTCACTATAATGTTTCGCTCTTGGGACGTTCATTCCTTATAACAACAATCCGACATCTAAACCTTGTTCTTGTTGTTGCCACTAGACCAGTACAAACCCTCTTGTCTGAAGTGGCTGTCAACCATAAAAAATAAAAGCAGCAGAAAGTTCACTTCAGGCTCCAAAATGTGCACTTGAGTTTATATGTGCATTTTCATGGACAGTAGATTTGGATCGTATATGCACGTTTTGATCTACTAAATTGAATAGAATCTGCTAACCATGTTGGACCCATTTCTTTCGATGTGCGATGTGATTGGCTTCGTCTACAGGCAATTACGTAGGCGCTTGAGCCCGCGGAAGACGATTATCTAATACAAAAATTTCAAACTGCAGACAGTATTCTTTATAAAAACTCTATTAAAACATTGATGTATACATGTTTCAAAGAAAATATTACAGCCACAAGAAGCATCTTCTTTCCAAGGAGAGAGAGAGAGAGAAGGGGGGGGGGACAGAGGGACAGAGGGATCACCCACCAACCATCAATCGACAAACCAAACCTCATAAACTTCAAGCTAGAGCAACTCTGAGGACTCCCTGGGAGCATCTGCATCTGAGAATGACGTAGGAAATGAATCTGTAAACCAGGATGTAACAAACCATGACGAGCACATTCCTCCACCTGCTTTCCTCTCCATAACCCACCTCTCTGAGCACGTCCTCTCCGGTCACCGCGCACGTCCCGAACATATACTCCAAGCACTTACCCGAATTTGAGAACTCGTTGATCAGGAAACCCTCAAAAGGGTACTTGAACAGCGAAACGTAATGCATGAAAATCCAGTAATTCGGTATCTCCTGCTTCGAGATGAAGTAGCCCGAGAATAGAAAGAACGAACCCATCACGCCCGAGATCACCGAGTTCCCGACGATGAAATTTGGCACCAAGGCACTGAAACACACCACGACTGAGTTCGCCGTGTACAGAATCAACCAAATCATCAGCAAGAAATGTAGGAATGCTGTAAAATTGCCGTTTAACCCAACAAGCCAGTACAATGGCACTGTGAACAACACTGCTAGGATGAGCAAAAATGGCAAGTAAACAAGCCCATTTGCAATTGCGTAGGATGAGACTCTGTAGCTTCCACAAGATGTCTCTTTCATCAGTATCTCCCTCTCCTGCAGAAAGATGGGCAGAGCCTCCGTAGTGCATGACAACAAGAATGTCAAGATGAATGCAAACAAGCCCACCCTTTCTCGAGCACCACCCAAATCATCCTTCAAGTGGCAGAAGATGGAGCCAAGGACGAGCCCTGAGACCAGCATTTGGATCGTCCGGCACACGAAGAGCTCCTTGGTCCGGAAAATGTTCTTCGAGAACCGGTGTGTTAGAATGACAATCTCTCGCAGCCTGGAATTAGCGAAGCAGTAAGGGAGGTCAATCCCGACATCAATGGTGTCTTCATCAACGACCTTGGATTGTTGGAAGAGCTGTTGGAGAGTGAACTTGCCACTCTGGCTCTCGCCCCCCAGTCCTTCCTCTCTCTTCCGTGGTGGTAACTGAGGAGGCATTTCGACTTGTCGCACTTGGTTTTGCAATTGGTGGTGGCTCTGGATGGCCTCGATGGACTCTATGGCAAATTCGATGACATTCACATGAGGTGGATTCAGCAAGCCCATGAGCCTCAACTGGACGGCAAGCTGATCAGTAGTTCCCTGGTGAAGCACTGAGCCATTGGCCATCAATAGGATTGAGTTGAACAGCTTCACAATCCGAAACCCGGGTTGGTGTATGCTGAGAATCACAGTCCGGCCTTGGGTCTCAGCCATTGTCTTGAGCACATCAATGATCTGAAGGGCCGAGTTGCTATCCAGCCCCGAAGTGGGCTCATCAAGAATCAGGACCCGAGGGTCGTGTATAACGTCGACCCCAATCGAGACGCGCCGCCTCTCTCCTCCAGAGACCCCACGGACACGGTTGTCGCCGACCCTGGTGCCTGCCACGTGTTCTAGCCCGAGATCCTGGATCAGGGACTTGACCCTTGAGGCCAACTGTGATTCAGGAAGCCTCAGCCTCAGCTTGGCACTGAACATCAAGGTCTCCTCAACAGTCAGGAGTGGGAAGAGAGTGTCCTTCTGAGCAACATAGCCAATTATCTTGCTGAAATGAGCCTTGTTGATGGGCTTTTGGTTCACAAAGATCGAACCGTTTTGCGGGGTGATTTTTCCAGCCAGGATTTCGAGCAACGATGACTTTCCGGTGCCGCTTGGGCCTATGATCGCGAGGATTTCCCACGATTTCGCCCTGCAACTCACATCCTTCAGGACTTGCCTAACTCCGCGATCTTGACTACCTTTCTTTCCTCCTTCTAATTTCCCATTGAAATTTGGGAAACAAAACTCTGTCTTTCTTGTACTGATTCTGTAGTTGATACCGATGGCTTCAATCTCACACCCTTGTTTCTTCATTGGATGAGAAGATCGCAACAATGTATCTTGAGTTTAGTCAGCTTCTCAAGCCAAGCTCAAGTTCTGTGTCAAGTTTATGAAAAACTGAACTATATTCTCTCTCTCTCTCTCTCTGCTTTCTTGTCTTGTCCCCCCTTCCTTTCGTGGGTCAAAACTGAAGTACTTACTGTTGGAGCCTCAACTCAATGCAAATCACAGTTAAACAAGTAGGGTTTCTTTTAATCTTTAACGGAGATTAAAATGGAGGAAACACTTTGCATATATTACGTGGGGGGTTCACGTGAACTCGTTCTTGCTCTTTCTTGAAGCCATAATGCCATTGAAGTTTGCATCTGTGCATATCCACTTCACGTGCCAGGGTGGTACGTGCAATCTCTCTCTCTCTAGTTGTGAACTGTGATCACGTCTCTGTCAATTTTTTATACTTTGAACCAAGAAACTGAAATGGAAAGAGAACAAGATTACAGTGAAGAGACGGGGTTCGGTTGCAGATCTCTTGCTGGGGTTGGATGAGAGAATTGATTGAGCAAGCTTTGCATGGCATTTCTCGTGAGAGCTTGACAACTCAATTATACAGCCTGGTTCTGTGATTTTTCTATCATTCTCAAGATTCCTGATATTTTTCTGTGATGTCTTGTGATTTTAAAACAAAGAGAGCATACATATAGTCCTGTGAGGCAGTGTAAATAACAGTCGGTCGATCAGTCTCTGAAACCCACATGTTGGAAAATTATTTTTAAAAAAATCAATCTTGGCTGAGCAAGAAATGAGTGAGTTGCCTGTGGTACTCTATTTTATCCAAAAAAAAGAGAGCAATGCTCGAACAAATGTTACTAAGAAAATTCTTACATCATAGGATATGTCATTAATGAAATGTATTTTTAAACAAGTGGGTCGCGTTCAAACGGCCAATGGGAGCTGGTGAATATCAATTTGTAAGTGAATCATGTGTTATCCAAACACATGTGCGACTTTGTGAGGAAGTTCTGATCGATTAGACCATGCGTGATTTGAAGGAGTTATGAGCCGAGGTCATAACTTAAATTCACATCTTAGAAAAAATATTCAAGATCCTTTAGATTTAGTGGGCAAGAATGCAATTTGAATTTATCTGAAGGCCGTCGCATCGATATGAGATAACGGTGCAATTATGCTTAATTTTAGAGGATCTCTATTCTTAAGAAAGGATGAGAGGGACAGGGGTAGATGATCGCACATCTTTTGTTCTCTTGTAACGTGAAGTGAGCTTTTGCACAAAGTTTAATTCTAGTCTACGACGTGAATGATCTGCATTTGATTGGACTATCGACTATAAAGTTAGGTTTAGTTAATTAACATGCATACAAGCTTGCTCAAACTACTACCAACAAATCCGACCAAAAAAAAACTACTACCAACTAACAATAAAAGTCGAACATGGATTCTGAGCAATGTTGTTTTTGCTTAGTTCATGCATATGATTTCAATAAGAAGATTGAATCTACACCAACGATACATTTTCGTGTTAATGTGTCAATTGAGTAATTATTAAATATTCGTTTTTCCTTCTCACTTAAAATGTGGGATTCAAAAAACTGGTTAATTTAGAAAAAAAAATGGCCAATGTCACGTTTTATAGATTTTTTATATCATGTCACACAACAACATGGCATGTGACGACCAATTGATGTATTCTTTACATCAAACGTTCTATATTCATATTAACTGAAACAAAATAAAGGATGCTAACTGGAATCAAAGAATTAGTAGATCAATTCCGCCCAAAATGGGAATGAATTAGGGTTATGAACTTATAATCCATAATCTGATGATCGAGTCGATAAGTTCATTCCATAATTTACACCCGATCTCGCGGATTTTAGCCACTAATGGATGTCACAACCTAATTGAATCAGAGTGCTCATACTTATTAAGGATATGCATCCTTCTTTTAGAAAATTATTAGTAATTTTAAATGTCAATTATATGCCATTTGGGTGGTGTGGCCCCTTCCATCACAGTAAAAGAAAGGTGCATTATTTCATGAAAATTTCGAAAAGACGCCTCGTTTGTATTTCAGGAAAATTGCCAATGCCTCTCAAATAATTGCGGTGTGTAAGTCTAGACATGACATTGATAAGTGATGGCCAAACTACACCTTTCTTTTTGCTAAGAATTATATTGTTGGCAAAAATGAATTAAATCTAGTTATATACTTATATGCAGGCCATGCTTTATATTCTATAGCTAATCTTGAAGTGATTATGTTTATTGGAAGCGCAATAATCCAATGCTTTTACTCGAAAAAAATTACCAAGAAAGAGTTAAAGTCCGATCTCGATAACGTATTTTGTTGAACTCATATGATATCAAAAGGTTAAGCCAATGAGTTGTGGGCATCCACTATGGGATGTTTCTAACATAACTTATAAGTGTATCTAAAAAATATTTAGTCTCATACTATCGTCTCGTTTGTCGAATTAATTTAAACCTAAGAAATTTCTACCAAAATTATCTCAACGCATGCAATGCTTGAAGATGTAATAATACCTCCTTTGTTTTTTCTTCTGTAACTCATATGTAGGACCTGGCATCTGAAAGATTGTGGCCACAAACAAAGCAGGTGTGGTCCCTGTGGGGCCTCTAACTTGTGGCTGAAATTGCATGATACTTAGTGGGATTAAACAAGAAATTGAAAGGTCAAAAAAACTCCCATTAAGATAGAGACCATCTATAATAAATGATTGACTGGTCACCTCAATTCGTCTGATGCTCAGGTTAAATGAATGATCTGGGCCATCTCTTCCAAATGTAACCATCAAATTCAACCTAGACCATTCCACATGTCCACCACAAGAAGCAAGAGTTAATGAAAATGATGCAAAAATAACTATAAGATTAATGAACCGATCTAATCATTGGGATAAAGTGAAATCCTGTGGGGGGTGGTGAATCTTTTGTGTGGTTGAGAGTTAAAGATGGAGATTTTCTAGTTTTGAGGGTCCTCCAAGTCACCATTTTGTCATTGTACCTCAATTTGTGAAGCCTCAATTTGTCTGGACATGGAGACGAATTCGCACCCGTGAACTTCCTTACATTTCTGCGGTCTTTCCCACCATCATAGACATGGAGCCACGCACAAAAAGAAGAAGGAAAATATCGAAAATTGAAAAATAAAAAAAATGATCTAGAAAACCCGAAACCACCAAACAGTGCTCTTCAACTGTATCAATATATATATATAGTCATGTGTTAGGCCACCTTACTCCACAGGGAACTTTGCCCGTGAACCCTATGTCCCTGTCCTCCACCTTCTTTAATATAATAAAATGCCAAATTATTGTACGGCGAGACTCGCAAAACTACATGCATATCCAAAAGGTAGAGGATGGAGATATCTGCTGCTTCGGGAACCAAGGTGTTATGCAGTTCTGTGATCTCATGGAGGGATACGAGAGGGCTTGGTGTGGATAATGCAGATGACCTAGCAAGAATCTGGACGTGTCCTCCCAAAGAATCGATCGACGTCGCACCGTTCTCTAACTGTTCAAACCCTTTAGGACAGATGATTAGGTTCTCAAGCTTAACGTATGGAAGTGCCATGCATGCGATGGATGCATGCTTTGTATGCAGAATGTAGAGACGTGTAGACATCGATGTAAAGATAGTTATTTAGGGTTTATGTTAAGTTAGTTTTACTCATCGTGGTACTGGATATATGTTTGTCTTTCTTTGGCATCATTGTTCAAGTTCTTGGTCCACAGTTTTCGTTCTTACTTAGTACTCATTTCTTTAGTACGTCAAAAGATGTGATGACGGGCCATGGGCCTTCTTTTCTTTGCGTTTTTGTTTCTGTCTGTGAGTTTGTGGTGGTGGTGGTTACTCATGAATCTTGTTCAACTTTGTATGCAGGCTCAATTTGAAAGCTCAAATTCTGGAGTAAACAGTTGTGGACTCAATTGTAGTTGATGTCAAAAGTCAAAGGTTTCGAGTTCACACCCCTTCGCTTATTCATAAGTTCCCTTATTTATGTATGTATTTCAACAAATCTTCGCCCACGGGTCATGCATATCCGGTTAGCACGCTTTGGTGCTTTCTTTTATACATAAACCTTTGTGTCAAGGTGAATGTTAAGTTATACACTACAACAAGCACCATAATCTAAAAGTTCAAGTTTTCTGGAATAATTCATTTATCACTCAACTTAGAGTGCAATTATGGAACCGACGATAGTGATTACATATACTAAGATTAGGTGAATAAATTAGATTCTGTCATCATTAATCAGCTACATGATTAAGTAAACATGCATGATTGAAGTAGGAGACTGTTATGTACCAAACAATCAAATTTATGGCCAGCATATCTCAACTGTTTATTAGCACAATGATGAGCTTAATTAGAACTCTGGAAATTATAGTCTCAATTATGCTATAAGACTGCTCTATCCCATATCTAACGTAGACTTCTCCATGGACTCAATACTCAAGGCTTGAAAATTTAGTCAAAATAGCCAAAATTTACTTCTCTATAGGTTACTTGTAATCTATCATGTTGTGAACATAGGTTGCTCTAGACCAAAGTTGCAGATAAATGCTGATAATATCTGAATATATATCCAAGTGAATTTAAGTTCTTCCTCGTTTTTTTCCCTGTTATTCTTTTGGATTCTTCTCACTTCATCTTTCGAGCTCAAGTGGATCATCTCCAACCGATCTCACTGCCCAATTGGGTAACCACTGGACCACCATTTATATAAGAAGTGCCAGATCTTGGTCGAGAAGGAAAATCACATTTCTCCTCGCTGTCTTCCTATGTCTTGATCATAGGATGAGGTATATGCTTTCCCCAAGAAACTGGCAGACTTACATTACATGCACTAAAGAAAATGAACAAGAGACCCACGTTCACTCTTATACTTGAAAACAAGAAGACAACCACCCTTCAGCCTGTCCATTTGCGCATAAAACAAGAAAACCTCAACTGTTGAACATCGGGTTTTAGAGAGAGAGAGAGAGAGAGAGAGAGAGAGAGAGAGAGGTAGGTACAATAATGCACTCTCTCCCATCCGTGTCGTTTCTGCTGTTGCGTTCACGAGACTCTCTTGGAAAAGGCTGGACTGGTTCTGCAGTGAGTTGTGAGAGAAAAACAAATGAAGCTCATAAGACAACCCTGTTGGTTGGATCCCTGGAAAAGTATCCTGTGAATTTCTTCTTGTTATTTTATTTGGAATACTTGTCTTGACGTGCATGAAATGGCGATGGGTTTAACATTCTTTATCCAAGAAAAGATGGATTATGTTTGCCCCACAAAACGAGGGCCCTTATCCCAAAACAAAGGTGTGTTTGGTTCTTTCTTAGGAAAAGAACGATATTATTGCATCATCTCTGAGTATGGCAGATCCATGCAAACAAAATTATTTGCACATTCCCAAGAAGGTGGTCGACAGCAGTAGGTCTACAGATGATCTGCAAGCAGAATTCTGTTGTTGAGACAGAATTTTTACCTATGCCGATAGATCCCATTAAGTGTTGAAAATTATTGGTTAAAATAAAATATCAGTAACTTTTTTGGATAGTTTTCAATTTACCAATTGTTGTACTAACTTCTTATTTGCATCACTCACTAGATTTTCGAAATTACTTAGTTTTGGACTATCGACTTTTATTTGAGTTACTTATAAAAGGTTAATGATCTTTTTGAATTTGCGAACTTTTTCTATTGAGTAATCAACTTTTATTTGCCTCGGTTAGAATTGCTTAAACTTATAACTCTTTTTAGAGACAACCAACCTAAATTAGTTTGCTCACCAACTTTTCTCCTATTAAATTACCATATAGTATGAGATTACCAATTTTCATTTGAGTTACGTACTGACATTTATTTGTACCTACTAAATAAGCATTGGCAAGTAACTCAAATATGAGTGAATAAATCATAACTACTCAATAAAAGTTGATAAGTCCCTAAAAAAAGACTGGTAAATTAAATGTGATCGTTGATAAATGCAAGGCATTACTTATAAAGGTAAAGGAAAGTTGGTAAAAGATGACAGAAGTTTTTGTTTTGTTATAAATAAGAGAAGTTGGTAATTTAACACACACAAAAAAAAAGCATCAACAACTCACAATCAGGTTTGGCTGCACAAAACAAGTTGGTAATTTAATTAGAGAAAAATTGGTAATCACTAACATTGATAAGTAGCTCCAATGAGAATTGGTAAATAAAAACTAATTGTAGTCTATTGGGGGAAACGATGGTAGGTCACATAAGCAAAAGTTGGTACGTTCGTATAAGAGTTGATAAATTTTAAATTGTTTGTTAAGAAAGACAATAATAGTTGGTGACGATTACAAAAATTGATAAATAAAAAAGGTTGGTAATCAACTCAAATGAGAATTTGTAATCCAAACCTTATTGATAGTGTAATCGGAAAAAAGTTGGTAAGTTAATACAATAAAGATTAGTGAATTCAAATAAGTAAATGGTAAATATGAAGTGTTGGCAAAAATAAAAAGAACAAATAAAGGTTGGTAAAAGTTAATCAAGAATCGAAGTCGATTTGCTTTATAAAAAGAATATATTAATGAACTTCTATGAGATGGTCACTCGGGATTCAGCTATTGTCTTGATTGCTGGATATCATTGAAAAATAGGAATCCCAGTTATCAAAAGATTTCCTGCGATTATTTCTAGTATGGAATGAGTACACTTTGGTATCTTATTGAACAAAAATGGTGATATTGTTCCTCCACTAATCAATAATTTCGATTTTTGGGAAGTATTGTGATCATCCAATAATAATGGTTTCCATTTTTTCAAATGAACAACAAGAAAAATTGATAATTTATAAATTGTTATAAGAAATTGGTAATTACATAATGGTGTAGGTAAGTTGCCAGTAATTAATTTTTTTTTTACCAACGTCTGTTTTAGAGTTATTAACTCTTTCAAAGATGTACAAAAAGAAGACTTTAGTTCTTTTGAAAATGGTACGGAGGAATCGTTGATTATGTGAAGTAGTCTAGTTCGGTATTCTTGATGAGGAAAATTACCTAAATATTACATCGCAATGTCTTCGTACCTACGCGAGAGTTTCTTAATTTAATTTTTATAACACAGAATATCCGAATTCAATATTAAAAAATTTCTCGGTAGATTTTGTCTAGAATGAAGAAGTGTAGAAATGATTGAAACCAGCAATATTAAGACTAAGTATATAAAATGTTGTCTCGAGGGAATTTTTATTTATTTATTTAAGACTAAGTATTTCCAAGAGCCCAATGAGTTTGCACTTCCACTCTGCCAAGAAGATGAATCAAGGAAAAATGCCCCAACTTCTACCTATCTCCTCCGATAAGCTCTCATCACCCTCTGTCCATCATTTAGTTTCAATTATTTACATATTACTCGTAAAAAAAATTATTTCATTTACAAATTTAATAGTAATAGAAATACACGACCTACCGAAACAAGGCCAAGAAACCCGCAAAATAAGGGAAAAAATAATGACTTAAAAGCTAAGTTTATGATCAAACACCAAGTTTATCAGCTCCAGCATTCACATGCTCCATATAGTTACAACGTTTTATGTCAAATTAGACCTTTTCATCAATTAAAATGGAGAGTTGCATAGCAAAATGGGCTGCATCTATTACATTCTCCACAGCGGCCCATTTCTTGATTTCGATTAATTCATCAATAATCACATGCTGCACCACTTAGTAAAAGAAACTGTTTAGCACATTTTCTTAGTATACGTAGCATTTTTTATTTCTTGATATTACGTATATGTTCGTCTTTCACCTGGTGTACATGAGACTTTATCCAAGATATAGGAATCGCTCTTTTTACTAAATTCGGGGCTAACGTTCTGTAAATCTCGAGGCAAATCAGAATTGTAACCTCTGCAAAGATGTCGTATGAGCACCCTACTCTTGGAGTTGTGGGGTTTGATAGAGAAGAATGATGTTAAAGCTGAACCACAAAACTTGCGGATCCGACTTCGTGGTGAGTTGGTTGGGGTTCGGGAGCTACGCTCCCGAGGCATATTCTTATAAAAGGGTAAATTTGTAATTTCAATCGTAACTTTGTATATGGAAAAATGACACAAATGGTCAATGAACTTTGGCCCAATGTGTAATGTGGTCCTTAAACTTTTAATTTAACATAAATGGTCATTGAACTTTAACTTAATGTTTAATGTGGTCCTTGAACTTTCAGTTTGATACAAATAGTCCTTGAACTTTTGGTGCATGTTCAAACTAATCCCTAGACTATATGAAAGTATTCAATGTGGTCCTTCCATTAATTTAAGTTTAGGGACAACATTGAACATTTTCATATAGTCCAAGGATTAGTTTGAACATGTACCAAAAGTTCATAGACCATTTGTGTCACATTGAAAGTTTAGGGACCATATTGAACATTGAGCTGAAGTTCAAGGACCATTTGTGTTACATTGAAAGTTCATGGACCATATTGGACATTGTGTCAAAGTTCATGGACCATTTGTGTCATTATCTATTTGCATATCCTAAACTCCCGTTATATATTGGGCGATATCTTTTGTAATTGTAACTCAATATGCATGACCATGTTTTCCACTTTCTGATTTATAAAGGTGTATATAAAATGTTGAGAACAAAACAAGAGATGTTCTAGGCCTATTGTGTGTATTCTAGGGTGGCTGTTTGGTTTTGTGTTGCACTAGTATTAATAGCACTTGTTACGGATGATTCTACTATTCTTTTTAGGGTTAATACCACGAAAAATCCTAAACTAGTACTCCTATGACAAATTTACTATAAATTATTTTTTTTTAATCACGAAAAACTCTAAAATGATACATATGTGATAAATTTACACAAAACTAATTTTTTGACTACAAAAAACCCTAAATTGGTACATCTATAACAAATTTACCCCAAACTGGTATACTTGTGACAAATTTACCCTTCGTTAGTTTCTGTTAAATTGAGTTAACTAAAAATTCCAAACTGGCGCACTTGAGACAAACAGATGGTAAAACCCCAAACTTGTACACCTCGTTAATTGTCACGTGTCATCAAATTCATTAATTTCATGGTGAAATTTGACAGAAACTGATAAAGGGTACATTTGTCACAAGTGTACCAGTTTTGGGTAAATTTGTCACAAGTGTACTAGTTTGGGGTAAATTTGTCACAGATGTACCAGTTTGAAATTTTTTGTGATAAAAAAATAGTTTGGGGTAAATTTTTCACAGGTATACCAGTTTGGGATTTTTCTTGGTATTAACCCTTCTTTTTAAACAAACGGGTATTTTTTTTTAATTCGTGCCGATAGATTTCAATATAGTCGATGAGCGTAAAGAATTGGTTTTAAAAAATGTTACCAGTCACATTGATATTTCGATAGAGAAGAGTAGGTAAATTGTAAGGGGCTATTAATCAAGATAAATGAAAATTGATAAATCAATAGAAAAGTTGGTAAATTAGGGAAAAAAAAATATAAAACGTTGGTAAAGACCAAAATAAGAGTAAGTAGCCCAAAATTAGTTAGTAATTGACAAAAATTGGTCAACCACTATAATTTAAGTTGGCAATTTCATGTAAAAGTTACTAGATTCAAAGTTTTGATGAGATATGCAAATAAAAGTTGGTAAGTTAGTACGATAATCACTAATTTGCAAACTATGAATAAAGTTGGTAAGTTCACAAAAATGCTAGTAAGTTACCAACAAATTACCCAAAAAAGAAGTCACTGATTATTTTTTCATGAACAATTTTTTGACACTTATCAACACTTATATCCCTTACAAAATGAATGAATGAAAGTATTTTCATCGCTTACGAAAATATCAATGAAAATATTTAGATGTATATTGTTATCGTTAATGAAACATTTTTCATTATCTAATTATTTCAAACAATACAATCAATTATTTTTAGGAAAACGTTTTTCGAATCATCAATTTTTCACGAAACAAATGGAACCTTAGGGTGTGTTCGATTCGTGGAAAATAACTGATTTGGAAAACATTTTCCGAAAAATGATTGTTTATATCGTTTAGAAAAATTATTCAATGAAAGATATTTGTATCATCAATAACAATCTATGGCTAGCTATTTTCATGGACGTTGAAAAGATTTTCCATTCATTTGTTTTTCTAAATGATATAAACAATCATTTTTAAAAAAATATTTTTCAAATCATTCATTTTTCACGAAACAAACGCACCCTTAGTTTTGTTTAATTAAAAATATAATGCAGCTAATTCTACGATAGCCACGACTTGCATCATTCTATAGCTTCCATCGAGTCCTTGCGTGAAGTCGATGTTGATGAACATGGAATATCAATCATCCTGCCTGGCTAAGTGGCCTACAGACGATGGCAAAGGTGTTGTTGCTCAAATTTCGGGTCTCAAAAAGGAGTTTCTCTCTTGTGGCTTTGAAAGAGTCAATCAGAAACAGGTGTGAGGTGATCGTAGAACATGTGGAACTAGATTAGAAAAGGTGGTGTGATAGCTTGCGTGTTCCTTTAGAATCTCAATACTTTGATGCGAAATGGCAGGCTAAAACGTGCAGATTTTATCTGTAGAGATAGAATAATGCACGACTAAAAGAATTATGTGCCGTGAAAACAATATACAATGGCTCGGCCCTGTCCACATGGACTAGGGGCGCAAGACGAGTACTCGGAGTAACATCACGGGGATGGTTTTCATTTGGAGGTGGGTGTTATGAATTGCTCGAAAGAGCCTCCTTCTCCCAACTTATGTGGGATTTGAGACGTCACAAACTCCCTCACTCAAAAAAGTAAAGTTCCTGTTCCACGTTAGTATTGGCCCGATTGGCCTAGCAATATCCACCCCCCCCCCCTATTTGATGTGTCGTATGGTGCATTCATGTCCCTTTAGCTATCTTGGCAGAATGCCAAGAGGCGTATTTTGTCTGAGCTCTCTTATCCATGCAATCACTCTATTTAATCCATTCTCGAATTACACACCTACTGAAGACCTCTTACTTTTGCGATCATTTCGTCTAGTCTGTCCATGGATCACAGACCTATTGGAAGGGTTGTTAGTATTGGCCCGTATCACTTGGCGATACTCTCCTTATTCGATGTCTCATCCAATGCATTTATATCCCTTCCGCTACCCTAGAAGAAAGCCAAGAGGCATATTTTGTCCGAGCCCTCTTATCCATGCGATTACTTTGTTTAATCTGTTCCCGAATTACACACCTACTGAAGACCTCTTACTCCTGCGATCATTCCATCTAGTCCGGCCATGAATCACACACCTATTGGAAGGGTCCTGCTTTGGTACCATCGGTAATGATCTAGCCCGGTTGACATGGGCCAAGCTTCCAAAAGGAGTATCATCTCCCTATTTGATGTGTTGTTCGATTCATTTATGTTCCATCTACCATCTTGGAAGGATCCAAGAGATCACTCCATCTTAGTCCATTCATGAGTCTCACACCACTAGAAGGGTACTGCTTTGGTACCATCAGTCACGATCTAGCCAGATCCACATAGGCTAAGCCTCTAAAAGGAAAACTCTGAGTAATCATATATGGTAGTGACAATCTTGAAGTGGGCGTTGACTTATGAATTACTCAACATAGCTTCTTTCAATTGATGTGAGATTTAAGATGTCACAAAAATTATACATTTGTACATGAGATAAATGTTTCTTTTTAATTTCCTGTGGATTACAAAGTTTTTTTTTAAAAACTAATATATAGATTAAGTTATAACCATGCATGCCTTCTCTATGTCAATTTGAATAAAATTTGAGCTGGTGATGGCTTCATTGACCAATAAAATACATATAATCTTTGTGCAAGGATCCTCTTTTCCTTTTGTGGATGCAGGATTCTACTTAAATGGACAAAACTCAAAATTCACCAATATCTCACTAACTCATCCACAATTTCTTTATCTGAAATCATTATAGCATCAACCTGTCGCGGTATTCAAATATTAAATCACTCACTTGTCTTAGTGGATAATGAACTCAAGTAGGATTCAAATGAAAGAAACTCATGCATGAGCTGGTAACTGGTTATCACTTTTGAATCAAACCAGTGTTCTTTTCAAGCTCATTTTCGATGATTGCGCTCAGTTCTTGATCTGCACCGTCATGATTGCGCAACCCAAACTCTCTCTCCTCCACCCAGAACGTCGAACACATCACTTTCAACTACACCACTTTTGCAAATTGGCATCGAAACCCTTTCTTTTCTGGGGTCCTTCACGCGGATATTTGTCCCAGTCGAACAATTGAAATCTCTCTCACCACATGCTGCGCTGTCCTCTTTCAACGCCCCATCACATCAATCCCATCCTCACTCTTTCTTTATGAAAACATCGTTCGTTTTCCTCCGAAGAAAGAGCGGCTTTATCATCTTCGAATTCAAACTAAAAGGACACATGGACAGTGATCGCAGCTAGAGGTCACTTCGACCCAGAGCTGTTGCTTGCTTTTGATTGGTGAGACCTTTTGAAACGATGGGCCTGAAGAAAGAGAAGACACACAGTTCAGGCTGGTCAAGGAAAGATGGTGCAGTTGTGTGCATGAGAGATCGACACGTGGAAAGCAAGGTCAAACATATGAAAGGAGACATCACATCCACAAAAAGAGCTGACTCAACCTGCACTCTCTGGGGTGTCCGGTTCTGGGGTTTTACAGAAAGTAAAAGGCTCATAACCATGCATTGCATGAAACTTGTCATGATGACTGAAGCTATTGCTAGAACATGCTTTCATAGTTCCTCCCCGCAAAACCCTTGAAAGTGTTTCTGGGTTTGACGAGTAGGGCATGAGTAGTTCAATTGCTTCATAATTTGGACTAGTTACATATGTTTTCTCTCTGTGTTGAAGGGTTGATGGCCAAGGAAAAAAAAACCCTAGTTGAATGTGTACTTCTTTTTGGCCGAGAGTTAAATGATACTATTTGATTTGACTTTGGTTTTATGTAACTTCATGCAAAGAAGAAATTCTTGGATTGCATGAGAAGATTGATGATAGCTAATAACTGACCTTGAGACACGCTGAGAATTTGAGACGCCATCGGTATTAATGACAAGTTACTCGGATATTGGATCATGAACAAATGGAATTGGACAATTCTTGATGACATAGAAGCTCAATTCTCCGAATATAACTGTCGATTACGAGTAATTTCTTGTTCAGGCCATCTTTATGAGCTTTTAAACTTATGTTTTACCTGGTCCATAGAGTAAAAGAGATACTTATTTGGTATATAAAATTAGCTATTTAAGGTGTATATCTATCCATCACGATGACGACGACGATGACGAAAGCACTCATTTGAATTGAAGGGATTTATTTTCGTCCTGTATATGATCTAACTAGTCATAAGGAGCAGTTCCACTTTTGGAAAAAAAGGGGATTAGTTCGGATGTCATGCAATTTGCAACTTGCTCCCGGTCATCAAAAGTTGATAAATATTTTCAGCTGCTTATCCCATTTCAATATCATCGCAAACTGCCAAACTAATCTGGAAACTAGAGATTTAGACGAAACCTGAAGTTTAGTTGCACACGCATCATCAAGAAATGTTGCTGCGCCTTTTGTCTTTCAGTGCATTTTTTTTTATCGGTACGAATGTTTTATTTACATTAGATTGGTGCCAGCAACCTTGTCACAAACCTCAAAAGTAAACCAAACCAAACTCAAACTCTCAAATTGGATTCTCCGTCGCACTCAAATTGGGGGTCTGCCTCTGATTTGGTCCTACCTGAGAAATGATACATAGACCCTGATCGGTCCAATTGCCAAGCTCCTGAATTAGTCAGTTTGGTTCTTGATTGATTCCGGATTTTCGGAACCGAAAACTACACACCTTTAGGTTCATATTCTGACCTACCTCCGAACCGACCCATTTAATAACTCAAGTCAGAACTCGATTTCAATGAATTCGACAGTGATCGATTTGCCATGTATTATAGATCAGTTATCTTGTTAGATTGAGTCCAATCTTACCAAGTAGACTTACCACAAAAATATACTCTAGTTATCAAATATGTTCTGCTGTCCCTTAGACGGGTTTTGAGCATAAGGGGTGTAAATAGTGAAAAGGTCTTTCCAACATATTTGATGAATCTATCAGCTCACCAAACTTGTAGTGTAGATTTAGTCCTAGTTTTGAATGAAAAACACAATGAGTCAAGCATATATTCTCTCAAATATCCTGTGACATGAACACAAAGTGAATGGACACCAATCGTAACACAACACTGCGCATGATCATGGCGCGATTATACTGCGGTTGCCAAAATAGAGAAAGTATCTTATCCATCATATTTAGATGGCGAAAATTATCCAATTAGTGCTAAATTTATTGTGTGGATGTTAATTTAATTCTAAACTTTTAAATTTTGTTAATTTAATTCTAGACCTTTGTGCAAAATTTTAATATAGCTTTTTTGGTCATTTTTTGTTAAAAATAGTTGACATGGCAATTCAGTCTTTGTTAGCATTCCTACGTGGCACATCACCACATCGCGATTTCCGACGAAAATAAACCAGAATGACTATATTGAATTTTCATGTGAATGTTTAGAACTAAATTGACAACATTAAAAAATTTAGGACTGAATTAACATCCGTTCAATAGATTAATGATTGATTTGATAATTTTCTTTATTTAGAAGACAATAAAGTCACCATTCACAATTTGAAGAACCGAAAAATAAAAAAGTTGGTTTCATTTTTTACTTCTTGTTGTACACGATCACTTTATTGAAGAGTGATTAATATCCAGCATCGCATAAATAATATTAAAGTGTCAAATTTAAAAACTTAGGCTGCAACTCAAAGGTTTAAATTATTAGATATATAGTCAAATGAGTATCATAGGATAATTACCTTCAACCTTTTAGAATGACCATAAACGGAAAATAAATAAGAACAATGCATTTATGTTTCTGGAAAATAAGAGAAGGTAAAAATTACTTGCAACAGAAGGGATCAAAGCCCAAATCATCCAACTCTCTCCTCTTGTTGCCTTTAAAAGACCATGCACCATCAGCACTTGCCTTTTCCCTTAGCATACCATATCCCTCCAAGTACCACCGCCTTCTCTCTCTCTCTCTCTCTCTCTCTCTCTGTTTATATATAGACGTGTGTGGATATCATCATATCACATCATAGAAATTGGTATAGAAAAGAAAGTGCATCAAGAACTACTACCGATAGGCTAATCAGCAGCTGCTCAATTTTGCTGCTCCTGGCAGATATGAAGGTCGAGGAAGAAGAAGATGATCGTAAGATGCTGAAGCTGCCGCCCGGTTTTCGGTTCTCGCCGACGGACGAAGAACTCGTCCTTCACTTTCTGCATCCCAAGAAGCAGCAGGCCTCTGTGTCTCCGCTCTATGCACACTTAGTCCCTGATCTCAAGTCTCACCACCATGATCCTTGGGACCTCCATGGTAAGCGAAAGAGAGCAACCTTTGCTTTAGTACCATATGTATAGTTGCTTAGTAGGTAGCAGTGCCCTAGCTAAAAGAAATCTTAAATAAAGAGGTATGGAAAAATGAGTTCTAGTTGCCCTAATGTATCATATGATAAGCTGTCAAGATCTTGAAGACAAGACTGGTTAGAGTAAATGGTTTTTCCTCAAGTCACACGACTATCAAACGTAACTTAGGAAAGATTTGCGGTGTTAATATCGTACCAGGTAAATCATCAACTTTGAAATGCTGTGCAAAAATGTCTTTGTCAGTTTCACTTCCACAATTGAAACTAGCTATTGAATGCTCAGGAAAGGCACTGTGGAATGGAACCCACTACTTCTATTTCAGCAGAGTGATGAGCAATCGAATCACGGAAAATGGGTATTGGAAAGATTTGGACATGGAAGAGCCAGTGTTTAGTGAAGCTGGAGAAATTATAGGAATCAAGAAATCTCTGAATTTCCACAGTGGAGAGGCCCCAACAGGTCAAGAAACAAATTGGGTGATGCAGGAATATCATCTCATGTCCTTCCATCAATTGGCCAATCCAAGACAAGTGAGTGCAACTACTCCTCAGAAACGTTGAAACTTAGATTGTCAGTTAATCTATCTTCGAAGAAATTCACTAGACGTTGTGCACTGTGCACCATGTCTGCGAGAATTTCGCTAACAACGCATTTTTCAATTGCATCGCCGAATTCTGATTTCGGTCATTTTCTTGTGCTAAGCTTTCGGATTTTCTTTTTGCAATTAAGGCAATTTGACTGAAAACTCGGACTTATTTCTCCAGCAAAGTGCTGATATGGAGGCGACGGGGCATGTTGTCCAAGTAGACACCACCTCAGCCCAAGATATAAGAAAATTTCATAGGTGGCATCCACTTGGATGATACATGTCAGCTCTACACCCGTCACCATGTCGACACTTCGCTAGAAATTTTGTCGAATTCCAGTCGAAATGCAACATTCATAAAAAGAAATGAAAACTTGATGCACATCTTACAACCGAAATCAAAGTTCGGTGACCACTCTGCAGAATGCACCAAATTGCAGTGATTACAGTGAAATATATCTGGTTCATAGGCATGTTGACAGACTGTAGTATCACACATTCAAATGAGATTCTGACATTGATTAAATTCTTGAGTGCTTACTCGGGAAGTTCAGAATGTAATGTCATATGCGTTATACATATGACAGGAACATGGTTCGCTGGTTCTGTCTCGAGTTCATGAAAGCAAGACAATCCGTGGACAAAGCTTTTGCTCGGGAGGAGATGAGGATACTGAGACTGAACTCTCCTACATGGACGAGATGTTTTTGTTATTAGACGACGATCTTGATGATATAAGTTCGGGAGATTAAGTATACATATTTGTGTCGTACATTCGAACGTATTTATACACACGACATGTATATAAACTATACGAGGCATCTATAGTAATTGTGCGGACCGTCGTCAGCGTGCTAGCAAGCTAAGTTACTAGTTGTACATTGCTGTGACATATAATATGGTCTTCTTTCTTAAATTATTGCCCTACCCTAACCTATACTGTCGAGCTAACCATTCTTTAGCTTATTGATCGAAATTATTGATTTGCTATTTCACTTTTTTTCAACCGATAGTCTATGATTGGCTACTCATTTTGTTAGGTTACTGCTTTTGTTCTTTGCCCCCCTATCTAATCATGTTAAATGTGGATGATATATATGACTAATTCGTGACGATCAACGGGCAAATATTTACTCAATTTCTAGATCAATGCAACCGGAAGGTAGGCAAAATATTTAGTGACGATTTTACCTTTGATATTTAAAAATAAAATTACTATTTAAGTTTCATAAAATTCATGAAAAGATTATATATTTTTAAATATTTGAATATCCTAAAAGACTTCGGATGTTTCAAGCTAATGAGAGTCAAACTGTTAGTTTCGAAAAATTTGTTAAAAACATAGAATTAAATATTAAAATTAAAAGTCGCTCTAGACAAGATAGACCTATCCTATCAGTTGGTTGAACCTTGAATTCCATTTAATAAGAATAACACTTGGTTCCTCCTATTTCCTAAAAATTTCATGTTTTCCATGAAATTTCTCTCGAAAACTTGTGCAGAATCAAAACAAAGACCGCCCAAGAAGCTTGTCGTAATGATGAGATAGGGATTCCCGAAGTTTTTCCCTCTTTATTTTTTTTAACTTAAATAGTTCATGATCAATTTGACTTGATTATCTTATCGTGTTGAGGACTAGAGATGCTAAACGTGTGTAAGTGTATGAATGAGAAGTGTATGAGGGATTATATTTTGAACGAAGTAAGGTTCGGATAGATGAATTTCACCATCAAGGCATAAAGGGATAATCCATCAGCTAAGGATAAACAACTCAAGGTTCACAAATAAAGTGAATTGGATAAAGAACTAAATATCAAAGAAATTCGCTCACTTGAGGAGAAAATCTCATGTATTATCAAACTCACATATGTATTCATCCATTTCTTTACCTCTATTTATAAAGGAGTTAAGACGGAACCAACCAAACATTAAAGACGTGAAAACTAGCCAAATATTAAAGACATAGGAATAGCTAACACAATAAAGATCTAGGAAGTAGCAAATGCATTTAAAACACATGGGAACTCAAATTTTGACTCTCTTGCCTCGCAATTCAACCACCAACTGCACATTCAATATGCAATTCTTCTTCACATTCAAGAACCTTCGTCTTGGATGTCTTGGACCCATTGAATCATGTTATGCTCAAAATTTGCCTTTGCTTGCATCATTAACAATTGGGCTTGATTAATTGATGGGACTTGAGTTGAGCTTGTGTTAAGTTCAACGGAATTCCCAAGCTCTAATGCTCCTACGGCATCCACCCTAGGTTGTTGGAGATTTTGCCTTAAATAAAATAGGCCTTCATCTTCAAGATAAGGAGAAAGATCTCCAACATTGAAAGTAGTCAAGACGCCATATTTTTTCCAGGAGATTGGCCTGGTAAGATTAGCCTGGTAAGTATTGGCTCTCTCTTTTGCTTTATAGTTGCTTGTGAGTTGGATGGGATGTGAACCAAATCAATATGAGTAGGAGAATCAATCCCATACACAACTTCAAATGGAGAATGGCTCGTAGTGAAACTTGGAGAATGATTATAAGCAAACTCAGAATGTGCAAGTTTTAAATCCAAATTCCTCAAAGTTTTACTCGCCATGTTTCAATGGAGAGTGATGAGGGTGCGATTGGTATCTCTATTTGGTCATCTGCTTGGGGATGACAAGTGGTGCTGGCATCTGCTTGGAAATTAAAAGTAGTGCTGGATAAGAGTTTAGTACCAAACGTCCTCCATAGGGTCTTCCAAATGCAACTAAAAAATTTGAAATTGTGATAAGATACAATGGTCTTTGGAACTTCATAAAGGTTAATGATCTATTTGAAATATAGCTCAACTGCGTGAGAAGTATCATCCGTCTTATGACACAGAATAAAATGAGTCATTCTAGAAAATTGATTAACCACCACCATGATGGCATCCTTTCCCCTTTAAATTCTTGGAAGGGCCACAATAATATTCATTCTCACAATTCCCAAGGCTGTAATGGAACCGGAATTGGAGTAAATAGGCCTTGATCAAAATAACTATTTGCTCTTTGACAAGTCGACCACCTTGAAATGATGGCATGGACATCCACGTTCATAATTGGTCAATAAAAATGTTCTTTGATGACTTCAAGAGCTTTGTTAATGCTGAAGTGACCAACCGATCTTTCATCATGTGCTTCTCAGATCAACAACTCTCTAAAAGAACTCTTTGGCATGCAGAGCTTATTACCTTTAAAGAGAAATTTGTTTTGTACTAAATAAGTACCATGAGCTCCGTGTTTGCAATTAAGGATGATGGACGAGAACTCTGGATCTTCATAATAGATTTCTTTGATCAAATTGAAGCTAAGAACTTGAGAGTCAAGAATAGTGAGCATCGAATATCTTCTTGATAGAGCATTTGTTACAACATTAGTTTTGCCATCTTTATATTTCGAGACGAAAGAAAATAACTAAAGAAATTCTACTCATTTGGCATGTCTCGAATTGAGCTTGTGTTGGTCACTAATATATTTGAGAGTCTCATGATTCGAATGAAGAACAAATTGTTTAGGCCTTAAGTAATGACTCCAATGATGAAGAGCTCTCATGATGGCATCGATTTCTTTGTCATAAGAGGAAGAGTTCTTCCTTGACCACGTCAACTTCTCACTAAATACGTAAATGGCTTTTGGGGTTGTACAAGAATAACATCGATGTTAACTCCACTCGCATCACATTCTACGTCAAATACTTTATCAAAATATGGAAGGCAAGGTATAGAGACCTATAGAGCTTTTGTTTGATGATTTCAAAGGCATTGTGGCAGCCTTGGACCACTCAAAAGATCTCTTGTTCATGTATTTGATAATGGGAGCCATGATGGCGCTATAGATTTTCATAAATCACCCATAGAAAGAGACAAGATCGTACAAGCTCTTTACATCATAAATGGACCTAGGGACTGGCCACATCTTCATCAATTCCACCTTGGATTGATCCATGGATATCCCATTTTTTGTTAATCATGTAGCCAAGGGATACAATGCTTGAAAAGAAGAACCAACACTTCTCTATCTTAGAATAGAGTTTTTGTTTCCTCAAGACTTCAAAGACTTGTTTTAAGTGAGAATAATGCTCTTCCTTGCTCCTACAATACACAAGAGTATCGTCAAAGTAAACAACCACAAAGCAACCAATAAAAGGACAAAGGACTTCATCCATAAGCCTCATGAAGGTGGTTGTAGCATTAGATAGTCCACATGACATAATTAGCCACTCATAGAGTTCCCATTTGATATTGAATTTTTGTCTTCCACCTGTCCTTTTCGCTCATCCTTATTCGCTCATCCTTATTTGGTGATAGCCACTCCTCAAATCATTTTTGGAGAATACAGTAGAGCCATTCATCAAACATTTCATCAAGTCTAGATATGAGATACATATATTTAATGGTTATGTGGTTAATGGCTCGACTATCTATGCACAAAATTTAAAAAGAATAATCTAGCTTGGGCACAAATAGAGTCGAAACCGAACAAGAGCTCATGCTTTCCCTTACATATCTTGTTGGAATCCGCTCATCTACCAACCTTTGTAACTCCTTAGTTTCCTTTGGATTGCAACGTTAGGTGACCTTGTTTTTTGATCACCGAGATTCCCAAGCTCGGTTGCTCCCACTTCACCATCCCCAAATTATTTCTCGAATGAAATTCGGATCAAGCTTTAATATCTCTTCAACCGTGAAATCCTAAATTTCACTAATTCACTTCCAATAACTTCTTGTCATAGTCCTTGTGCTTTGGTGCAATTTAGGATGGGAGTGACTGGGACTTTTATTTCGACTTTTACTCGCAATAAACGTCTCCATTGGACGAGAGATTGGAAAAATACGATGACACGTCAGCGCTCACCACTGAGCACGTGGGGAATGCTGACTTGTATTTTATCTGAACTGAGCGTCATCTCCTATCTCCGACTCCGATCTTCAGCATAGTCCTCTCTCTCTCTCTCTACTCCGATCGTCCTCGCGGGCTTTGGCTCTCATGGCTCTGTGCAAGCGAAAGCCTCGCGCGGTGCTCGAGCACATCGTGTCCCAATTCGAGCTCCTGAAGCAGAACCGCTCGGCGTTGTCTTCTTCGATCAACGCGCCGAAGTCTGCAGCCTCTTCTCCTTCCTCCACGCTCTCGAAGTTGATCGGCGATCCGCGCGCCGGTTGGGCCAACAGGACGTCCCCCTCGTCCCGTCGCCGTTTCGAATCGACCATCGCCGAGAATCTGGTAATATTTGATAGCCGAGATGAGAGATGATCACTTGGTGGGGTTTGGTTTTGAGAGCTGCTGCTAAGCTTATTCATCGTTGAACTTGTTCTTAAGAGTTGATTGCTTATCACCCACTTAACCATTTAGCAAGTAGATGAATTAGACTGAAGCTTTGAGTGTTGAGTTTCTAGCTGCTGCGTAGGACTGCCATTCGAAACTATCTGATGGTGAAAATAGCTGGCTGGTGAAGTGATTTGTGACCATGTTAGACTGATTGCTATTGGGGACGCGGAGCGAACAGAATGATCATTCGTTGTATTCATTCAAAAATTGAAGCGCAAACGCATACGAAATACGAAAATGAGCAATGTTCCTGTTTCTAAGTTCTATCAAGCTCTAATCTTTCTGATTATAAACTTGTTCGGTCTATGATTGTGGACTTAAGGACTGACATAATCCATTGACATTCATTTCTTTATGATGCTTTCTCGAATACGAGCAAAATATCGTCCATGTCCCGTTAGATGAATTAAATTTTTAACAAGTACGACTTTGCAATACTGTCTAAAAGATGTATTTTGATTTTGCACGGGGACTCCGTGCCATCAAGATAAGGATGACATTGCAGTAACACCATGTCACTGTGTACATTAGAGAAAGTCCCACCCTCAGCACAGAAAGACCCCCCTCATCTTGAGCTCCATTATCGTGCATTGTGATGCTTGGATCTGTCCAAATTCCTTCATCAATTGGTTTTCTTCAGCTTCTGCTGGGACACTATCCAAATTGGTGATAATTGCTTAGAGAAGAAACTTTTTAATCAATTTATATCATTTGCACTAACCAAGAAATACACAGATCTTCACTATGCACCTCATGCAGGTTTGTCTTATTCAAATGGATATAGTATGACGGTACGTATATCTGGTTTCTTGTCCAGTATTAAGCCACCATGGCAATTGGTGTTTGTGCCCGCGAGACATCTGTCTCTTTAGTTCTTGGTGAGACTCCATTTGATCTTGAACGTCTGCATAACTGATATTTTCCGCTATCCAATTTGATAGGGGATAGAAGTGGCAAAGGGAACTTTTAATCATCAGTTATTAGAATGTAACATTGCCACTCTACTGTATAACTTATTCCTTGGAAGACTGCAAAAAGCTCAGCTTTCAATTCTCATTAAAAATCTAGACTTCACACTATGGTGGGGATTAGCCAATTTACCAGATGTTCGGTTTGGGCAGATAATGGACTTTCCTGGTGGTAAAGTTGCATTCACACCTAAGATGAGTTTCATATCTGAGTCTCCCGAGGAAAGGGCACATTGCTACAGGGTACTAGATGAAGATGGTCAGCCACTAGCTCACAGCAGCTTCATACAGGTATCACCAGGTTATGAATAGATCGTCTTGCTTTTAGCATTTCTTGGTGGATTAGACTTTCCTATGTTCCCTTCCCCTGTGTATGTTTTATTCTTACAGACGTTGATTGAACTAGGTCAGCGAGCAAGTTGCCATAAGAATGTATAGCGAGATGGTCACGCTTCAAACAATGGATAATATCTTCTATGAAGCACAAAGGCAAGGAAGAATCTCGTTTTATGTGACCTCAATTGGAGAAGAAGCGATTAACATTGCATCTGCAGCAGCCCTCACATTTGATGATCTTGTTTTCCCCCAGGTTATATCCTATAGACAATCATGTCCAACTCTTACATTATTTTGAGGTGGCTTGTCACTTTAAGTTACATTTGTTAAGAAAGTAGTGATAAAGCAATGCGAGTCTATGAAGATTGGAATCAATTATGGCCCAAAGCACTCAACATATGATCGGAAGAATCAGTAAAGAATGTTTGATGGGATAAAACTGAATCATGAGATGATTTTTAGTCAAAAGAACAGGATTTAGCTCATCTTTTTATTTTCTTTTTGATATGCAACTATTGAAATATGCCAAACTCACCTTTCACTTGTTTATCTGGCATTCAAGACTTAAGACAGACACGGCGATTTTGAAGCTTTTTCTGATTGATACAGTACAGAGAACCCGGAGTTCTCATCTGGCGTGGATTTACATTACAAGAATTTGCAAATCAATGTTTTGGAAACAAAGCTGACTATGGGAAGGGCAGGCAGATGCCTGTTCATTATGGGTCTAACAAGCTAAACTACTTTACTGTTTCATCGACAATAGCGTAAGATACAAGCCTCTGCATATAAGATTACTTTTGAAGAACTTAATTGTCCTTTTTCCTTGGAGATTAAAGGCACCTACATTTGATGCAACAGTACACAAATTCCCCACGCAGTTGGTGCAGCATATTCTTTGAAGATGGATAAAAAAGATGCTTGTGTTGTCACTTATTTTGGAGATGGTGGTTCTAGTGAGGTAAATACAAATCTTTCACATTTGTGGTGTTCCTGCTTAGGTTGAAGAGCTAGGAATATAGGACTGCACAAATTTTTTCTGTTCTATACATGTGAGGTTCATTCTTTCTTGGATGTCATTTGAGACAAGTCTGTAAAAGAGACTATTTCCCAATTATCATATTGTACATCATCTGGACGCCAAATATTAGCAGATTTATCTCTGATATTTGCTTCCTAATACTTGACTGCGCTATGACAGGGAGATTTCCATGCTGCTATAAATTTTGCAGCAGTTCGGGAGGCCCCAGTTATCTTCATCTGTAGGAACAATGGATGGGCCATCAGTACGCCGACCTCAGACCAGTTCCGAAGTATACAGGACTTCCACTGTTTTGTTTTGCATGGCCTTCTTTATCTTGGTAAACTTTCAATCATGGAGTATTATGTTTGGCAGGTGATGGTATTGTTGTTAAAGGCCCGGCATATGGAGTACGCAGCATCCGGGTAGATGGTAATGATGCTCTTGCCATGTATAGTTCAGTTCGAGCTGCTCGTGAAATGGCAATTAGCGAACAGAGACCCATCCTTATTGAAGTAAGAAAGTTTTACTCGTTTTTTACCAGTCCTGTTACCAATTGGAAGTTCCACTGATCTTTGCCATTGATAGGCCCTGACATATCGAGCAGGACACCACTCAACGTCAGATGACTCCACCAAATATCGTCCTGCCAATGAAATTGAATGGTGGCAAACAGCTAGAGATCCTGTAAGTAGACTTAGGAAATGGATTGAAAGCAATGGTTGGTGGAGTGAGGAGGCCGAGTCAGAGCTCAGAAGCAATGTTAGAAAGCAGGTACTTCATGTCTATCCAGAATGAATCTCATCCATGGTTGTAGATAGATTAGTTGCCGAACAGAGCCTCCGTTCGGCTTTTGATCACACATTCTGCAAATTTCTTCTAACAATTGTTTAGCTGCCAAGGATCTTTTTTCTTTGTTCGTTTTAAATTACTAATTTGCAGAATCCTACACTTTTACTCTTCTGCTGCAGCTGTTACATGCAATTCAAGTGGCAGAGAGAGTTGAGAAGCCACCGATTTCTGACCTTTTCACAGATGTTTATGATGTGCCTCCATCAAATCTGCAAGAGCAGGAGATGTTGCTGAGAGAAACCATCAAAAGATATCCACAAGATTATCCAGGGGATGTTCCTGTTTAGATGGGTTTAAATTATAACAATCATGAACATTATTGCTTCAGAGCTTGACGCAAAAAATGTGATTCTCAGGGGCTCTTTCATGTGTACTATATAATCCATCGGCTCTCCCTTATTTTGCAACTCTGTCCATATCAATTTCATGGGCAAAAAGACACAAAAAGTATCAAAATTTGTGTATGGCGCTTACTTTAGTACCAAAACTTTTCGTTGGCTCACTTAAGTACCAAATCGAAGACAAAACGATCACTTAAGTGCCAATGACGAGAAATTCTAGTAAAAAAAAATACATAACATTTGTAAAAAAAAATAAAAAATGACAACTCATTGCCAAGTCACTTTTTTCTTTTCTCAAGGGATTAAAACATAAATGCCAACTCATTTTGGTCAAATAAATGCCAAATTGTCTTGAGAGAGAGAGAGAGAGAGAGTTGTTGGAAATTTACATTACTACTCAGATGAAAATAGGGGTAAGCGATTCTAGGTTTCGTATAGATTTTACTTGGAATTTACCCTTCGGAACAGGTTTATCATTTTTTAGAACTTGGAACCTACCCTGCTTACCCTAAACCTGAAACATACCCTATAAGAGTTTCTAGCGTCGAAACCTGAAACCTACCCTGTTTTAGGTTTCGCTTGTATTTTTAATTGAACGATTGCACTGAGTCACCGTCTTTAATGACCATTACTTATTGCTACAATCCACTGACCACAATTTATAATTAGATACACGAACAATATGAAATATTAATAAAGTAAAAGTCTCAATTATAAATATCGCTGGAAATGGAAGCTCAGACTAGTGGTTTTAGGTTATACACTCATTATCGGACGTTATGGAATATTGTAGTATCACGCGAATACATAAATTAAGAAAAATACAAAAACTTGTTCTAGGTTCTAGATTCCAAATTCCATCTAACTAAAACCTGGAACCTACTTGTCAAAACAGGTTCCTCAATTTTTGAAACCTGAAACCGATAGGTTTCTATCGGTACGGTTTTCAGGTTCTAAGTTCTTACTCTGGAATCATGCTCACTCCTAGATGAAAAGTAATAAAACGGTTGAAGAAAGAAATCTTCATGGAAAGTGTTCCATATATTACAAAGAAATAAATTTGAATAAATAGTCATCTTAAAGAAATAGGACTATTTAGGCTCTTATACGAAGATAAAAAGAGGAAAAGTGAGAACTGATAAACCAATTGATCGAGGAGACGACACAACTGTGCAGCTACCCATTATAAGAATTCCCTCAGGGATAGTGGAGAACGAGGCATCAAATTCCGATGGGTTAAACTATAATCCTTGTATCATTCTCTAATCGTTATCTTTTCTTCAGAGGAATTCAATGTTCCCACGCTGCATGTGTGACAAATCCTCAATTGTCTGCAATTGGCTGGAAACGATAAAAAAGACTCATGAATAACCACAGATCAATTTAGTTCTTGAGAATCTAGATAGATTGCTGGTGTGACGACGCTGATGAGTATTTGGCAACAGCGGAACATGTTAAGCAGCAGGATCCGATACTTCCTTAAAATGTGACCGTGCGGGAGTGCATGTAGATGGCTCCATCCTTAAGTAAGGATCTCGAGGATTTTGCTAGCCATGTAAACAAGAGGTAAATGGTTGTCACTAATTTTCTTCCAGGAACAGGATGAATCTCTGATGGGGGATGTGCGTGCACAGGACCAGAGAGATGCAGAGAGGATGAAAGCTTGAAGGCACCTTCTCCAGCTTCTGTGTTTCTGTACCCCATATGCACGTAACTTTGTTAAAGCGAAGAGATGTAGTCTCAAACAAAAACTGAGAAAGTAAACAGTGATTATAAGCACAGTATGCCAAAATGGAGATGAAACTAGAAGGCTCTGACACAATATTCAGGATAAAGCAATAATAGTAAAATTGTGCACACTTCTTTTCATAGCACACCCATTGTACCATACAACTTTATGACGCCATTGTAATTAAATAAAAAAACATTGTAACGTGCGTATAGTCTTTCTACTATTTTACAGCGTGTTGCCGTAATCAAGCGCAAAATTTTTACCATAAAATAGTTGTACCATACACTATTGTACTTTACAAGTGCCACATTTATATTTTATAGTTACATCTCAACTATCTATAGGCCGCAGCAATATGCAAAATCTATGGGTTAAGAAAATCTCTACGGCAGAACAATCACCTTCGAAAGTTCGTCAGGCTCGTCTAGGTTGTTGTTGTCGTCTCTCGCATGCTGGATCGACATGCAGATGGATGAGTATAATTGTTCTCTCCGTCTTTCACTGAATTTTGCTATGATACAAGAATCTAATGGCAGAAGAGAGAGACTTAACCAGCATAACCACATGGCAATCGTCCTCATTCTGGACAGAAATGGTCTACATACTTCGCAGGTTCTAACACATGCCAAAGTAGAAGCTTGCTGCAATCAGATTTCTATCCTCATTTCAGACGATCGGCACAGTAAAGACTTATGAACACAAAAAATATATAGTAGTGAGTGTAGGGACAAGCAACAGGTAGTTACACATAACCAGTGCTAGCAATGTCTTGAACATGTTTATGCTGGTGAATATCCAAGAGCATATACTATAACCTATGTAATAGTCGAAAGAAAATCCTTGCACACACAAAATGAGAAGAACCAGCTTTCGCTGACACATTAAGTAATATTAGGCATATTACCTGCTTCCTTGATCATTCAGTGGTAACCTTAGCTATTCTTCTCCAATATCATCCTGGTCAATTTGTTGAAGACCCACTTTCCATGCTCCAAAATCGATAGCTTGAAGAGAAATATGACCCAGATATAAGTCGCTTAAGTGTTCATTGCACAACCCAAACCGCCTCTTGTGCAAGCTGGGGTGGATGCAACCAGAGAAACCTGTCTTCCATCCTGGAAATTTCTGCCTTTCCATCACATTGAGGGTGTAGACACTTGGTGCGCTAGATGAGCAACCCACAACAAAACAGTTGCAAGGTCTTGACTGGCTGGTTATTCTTGCTAGAGATAGCAAACAGGTGCCAGAATATAGAATTCCATACATTAGGGACTCATCATTATCAAAGACCTGAAAATGTGATGGTTCATTTGCCACATCATGATCCAATTCTTGGGTTGAGGGAATTCTTCCTAAATCTGCATCGAATCGTTTTTCTACCTTGTCTTCATGCATCCGATATTTGGATGCCAGAGTTCGGATGCAAGACTTTCTTGCATTATCACAAACTATCAGCTTTAACTCGTTGAAATTGTTGCACTCACTAAACCATCTAAGGCAACGGCGAACAATGCCTGAAAACCAATCAATAATTTTGTCACTATCTTGTAATATAAGTGGGGTTGCAGAACGAGCATATCCTCTTGAGTTTGTCACCTCATATCGTAAAAGATGCTTTTCTATGACGTGAACAGGTGCATTAATCTCTGTAGTGGCGACAGGATTGGAAGACTTGGGCAAAAGAGCAAGAGTGGAAGCAGTCTCAGAAGACACATACTCATCTACATGCTTTTGGAATTCACAGAAACTGTCAATCAATTCTTTAGGCAGAGAAGGTTCTGCAACGTATCTAGATAAAATTATCTCCTCACTTTCTGCAGATTTGGCATTTACATTTTGCATCCATATTTTCAACAAGAGCTTGTACCAGTGATCCGTTTCCATACCCACTTTCCTGTAGTGAGATATCTGGCTTAAAACTGAACCTTTATCAGCCAAATTCCTGATTTCTGACTCTTTAACCTTTTTTAAGCCATGAGCCAACCACTTTTGTCCAATTCGAATTGTCCCAGCATTCCAAGCAGTTTCCTTCTGCAAAGCAAATAGCTTGACCTTATCTTTTAACTTGTGAACAGCTCTCACTGCTGGACTTTCCTTCACTCTTCTTGTAATCAGAAGACCCAGAAAGCAAATTCCATGAGGTCCATCGCATGGTGAAACTCCAGATAGACTATTAGCTTCCAGGTATAAAGTGTTCCGCAAATAACTTATGATCTCATGCATTAGATTAGTGGCAATGTCTTCGGATCCAGAAACGGCACAAAATATTTCATCCATCACGCGACAACAATAAACTCTTATGTCAGACTTCCCATTAATAGTGTTCTTTACTTCACTTGCTTCAGATTTCCCATTGATAATGTTCTTTGCTTCACTTGCTTTCGTCTGTCTTTGAAACCAACGACGCAATGTTGAAGGGGATCCACTTTGATGAGCATCAGAACCAGAACTAAGACCTTCATATTTCATCGATAATTTAAAAAATTCGCGGTCAAATTGGTCAAGATAAATATTCATCAATATAGGGGACAAAATACCTTCTTGGGGTAGACCATGACCTTTTGGGAAGCCCCCTAACTCCAAATTCAGCACATGTGCCTCAAACATGCCTAGGATGAAGGTGCATAAGTAAGGATCTTCAATCTTCTCCTCCATAATCGAGACGAGTTGGGCAAAATTTGAAGCATCCATTTTCTTGTTCAAATGCAATGTAAACCACCAGTCAGGGTTTGAAATCTCCTTGCATATATATTTTAGTGCTGTCGAGTGACTCCTACCACTTCGACAACCATGTGATATCTTGGAAAAATGAGGCCTATAAATGACTTCCAGGACTATCCTGATAGCTTCTTGAACAACTTTCAGCTTCAAATTTGGAAGGACGAGAACTTCTTTCTTTGCACCCCTTGTCGAGATGGAGTAAGTATTTGCTTTGACATCAAAACTTCCTGAATGGAGCTCCTTAGCTATGGATACAAAAGGCATGTTAGGTTTAGTCATCGAAACATCAACATTCGAGTTGAGCATTATGCAACCGTAAGCATCTTCAAGAGTTTCTGGGTGGGCAATAACATTTTCCATGAGAAAATGGAACTTCCCATTCACATATTGCTTCTTAACCCTCTTCTTTATACGGAGTTCAAGAAATCTTTTGAGCTCCATGCGGCCTCTAGGCTTTCTCTCTTCAAGATTAGAAGATTCATCAATAAGACAGGCCAAGTCTTGAGCCAGTGTCGCTTTTCCTACGTCATCAGCTACATTATTTAAAATTGGAAAGGCGGAATACATTGCATGAGCTATTTTCCTCTCATCTGGTGTACCTGCAGAACATAATGATTCTATAAATTGAGTAATAGCATGAGAGGCAAACCTCATTAAGGATCAATTTGAGAAACAAACCACAAGCACAGTGACTCGACAGCTTACAGAATCCCCCTTTAATTTGCAAAGCATCTTGTAAATGTGCTTTTACCAGAAAAAAAACGAGTAAAAGAGCTAGAGAGAGAGAGAGAGAGAGAGAGAGATTCTGTTTGTTTATGCTTCAGCGAATGTTTTGCTTTCCCGCCAAACTTAAAATTTTATCATAATTCCAAAATTTAAGTCATTTATGTTAGGAATCAGTCACACAATCACACGAAATAAAGAGTAAAAGTCGAGAGAGAGAAAATTGAGACGCAAGGTTCTTATCCTGGTTCACCCTTAAACTAGGGCTACATCCAACAGAGGATTCCACTATAATTAGCACCTTGCATCTCTCAATTACATCGCTCAATTACAAAAGAAAGAGAGTATATATAGGCAATAGTTATTCATGAGTCCAAGCCCAAACTATTAATAAAATATGGGCTTAAATCATAAAAGCCCTCTGGCGGCTTGGGGGCGCTGCCCCCGCGACCCCTGCCAGGGCGGCCCCCTTGGATCTCCGCCCGTTCACCTGGGAGCGGGACCCCAATACTTTTCTGTCGACGGAGAGTATGGACCACACCCCAATAATTTATAGGTCATGATAGTTTCAGTAAAAAAACAAAAAAGAGTCAAATGCATGTGCCAAAAGATTTAAATTAATCAGAAAGTCAATCCAAACACGCTCACAAACGGTCAACTCAAGATTCCCATTAACTGATATCTCTTCATAGGACCATATTAATCCACTTCACCTGACAAACACACCACATTATTCATATAGACAGAGCTCATCACTGATTTGTACAGATAATTCGTCAAATGGTATCAACATTCTAAAGTGGAGAACAGATGAGTTCACTTGTACAGTTTGACAAGTTGTCTGAGTACTGTGAAGCCTGTGATACTGCAGCAGCTCATTGTGTAGAAAAGCCTACCAGCTATTTTCAAGGACGAGCATATGCCAACAAACTTCACGCTCCGCAAGTCAACAAGTTTAAGCAGATTTCTCTTGCAAACACCTCGCAAGCAGGGTAATGCCATCACTCTTCTAGACTATACACGCATGCTGCATTCTTGAAGGAGCAGTTCTACACAGACAAAAAGGGACAAAAAAGAAAATAGGCAAAGAAGGTAAGAACGTAAATTAAAGCTTTAAAGAATGGACGATGAAAACACAAATGGGCCAAGCTAAAGCTAGTCCCTGCATAGACATTATGTCAAACAGGTGTGGTGGTGCAACAATCATTCTCTTCAGTCAGAAAAATCCATCTTTCCTCCCCATTCTGAGCCAGATGATATCAACAGTAACCACCGATAATGAACGATCCCCATACAGACAATTCATGATTAAATCCGTGCATCGTATTCATGGAAGAAGTTGGACGACATACTTAAGAAAGCATCTTCCTTTCCCTTCGAATTGAGCAACCCTCGCGTCTGAAGAACTGGGAGCACGACAAGAGAACACCCATTTGGCATGAGAACTGGACTCGGAGAGTAGAAAGAAAATGGGAGCAGATCCCGCGAAAAGAAACAGAGAATTAGTGGGCGCTGCGGAGAATGCGAAACTTCCCAACAATGTCAGTTTCGGGTTCCAAGGACGAAGACGAAAGAAGAGCAACTTGCCGGGGAAGAGAACAAGACGAAGGCCAACGACGGAGCGATGTTCCGATCCGACCCTGTGACCAAGTGAGGCTGCGGCTGCACTCCCTTCCACCACAGTTAATAACCGTTAACGACCTCTGCTCGGACACAGCCGGACGGCGGCGGTTATTATACTTGCTAGAGATTAAAAAAAAATGTTTTTACTAATTAAGAACGAATCATCGTAAAAACAAAATTTTCTGCTTTTTAAAATTAATATAGTAGTAAGAATCTCTATGCTTTTTTTCAAATGATTGGAGATAAAATTGACAGTAAAAACAAATTTTCCATTTAATATTATAACTTGCGCTTTTGTTTTTTTTGTTAAAAGGCAACATCTTTTCTTTTCTACCACCACGTAATCTAACAACAGATATTGAGGAAGGCAAACTTTGCAATAAATACATTATTAACTAATGATTCCTCAATGTCATCTAGTCGAGATGTGCTTTATTTTTAATGAAATTGATTCACATAATATGACTTTTCGCTTGAATTTTATGTAACGTCGTAAATCCATCATGTAAGTATTTCATGATACATTATTGTTTAAATTTTAAAATCTTAACAATAAAAAAATATCATTAGCATTTAGATAATTGTGTAGGAAGTAACAATAGTTCAATATGAGTATTCACTGTCCAAATCATAATGTATTTATGCATCTATTCTTACAATTTTAATGAGTCATTAGAAGAGTAGACGTTTTTTAAGGGAATATTTTTTTGTTTTTGTATATGGTTTCCTTTTACGTTTATTCCTTGCATTTCATTATCACTATTTTTCAATTGTTTTCTTTAGAAAAATTTATTTAATTTTTTCTTCGTTTTTTCCACCACCTTTCCAATGATGGGCAGCCCAACGATTGACCGTTAGGCTAGGTGATCAATGACAATTGAGCCATGGGAAAATATTTTTTGGGCCCTCCATAATTTGACTCCCTATCTCATTTTTCACAATTTCTCAATAATCATTCACATATCGCTTTTAATCGTTCTTGCTCTCTAAAGATGTTTGTCAATTTTGTTAAAATCTTTTTCTCCTTACAATGATTTAATCGCGTTATGAATATCGCAATGATGAAGAAGAAGATGAACAACAACAATTGTGTTCGAATTCAATCCGGACTTCACCAAGCAAGTAACATGGGTCTTGTTCAATGAACTTTGCAACAACATATATGTGCCAATCTCACCCCCACAACAAGCTGAATTCAATGACGAAGAGATGCAACGGCCCAATGATTGGGAAGAACTGTAGGGGCGAACGCCGGAAGCTAAATCCCCATCGAGATGCTTTCTTGGATGAAACCCCTATCCTTGAAGAGAACCCCCGACCAATTCCGACACTGTTTTCGTAAAGAAAAGCGATCGATGTCTTGAGGACATTCTAGCTCGAGATCGATGCCAATGGTGTCAAGAAGGTCATTTGCACTTATGTGGAATTGAATTATCTGACGCATTGTCAAGGAGAACAGGCTACATGAGAAGGCACTGATGTTGACATAAGGAAGAGAGGTCCAGGGTCGAGGGATCTATTTAAGTGAAATGTCGCATGCCGGAAACCCGTTCAGGTACGGCGAGGCGAGGATTCAGCAGAAGTTTGCATATTATTGTCTTGCCATTGAGAAACCCTTTAGCTTCACCAAATGTCCCTGCTTTTGTGCAGTACGTGCAAACCTCTTTTCAAACTCAGTTCAGGCCTACTTTGCCCATCATAATCATCAACAAGTCGTTCTACGAAGAGAAAATGGCAAAATTATGCACCTGCCGTTGACAGACCACTTTTAAGCCTCTTTTAAGTTCTGATTTATGGACTACCCGTATGAATTATGCACGTCATATTGTCGACGGCCATGGGTCGATAAAGAATGGGAATTATATCACCGGGCTCTTGGGTTGAAAAAGTTAATATTCCCGCATGATTATCAGATGTGGCCGGCGAAAAAATGAGAGCTATCAATGAGTTTGTCATCTTCAATGAAGTCTTCAGCATCACGCTAGATAAATGCCAGCTTGAGCACCTCCAAGTCTGAAGTTCGATTCAACAACTAAATCCCGCTTGCGATATGATTTTCTTCTGTGTGCGATGTGTGTACCACTGCCCTACTTAGCCATCAAAAGATGGAGGTTCTGCAAATTATACAGGGAATGCAATCTGAGTTGCTCCCTGAACACGAACGCACTTCAGTTGCTCCCTTGAAGTAAAGCTATATTTTGTTGTTGACAGTAGACAGAAAGGACCGCATCCTTCCGGCCGCATTGCTCAGGTTGCATCGATGCCACAGGGACAAAAAGAGTAGTGTAGTAGCATCACCACGAGGAAGGTTTCTCCTCCAAGGATTCTTTTACAGCCTTCAAGATTGATGGCATCAACTTTTGATTGGTAGCTATAATCCCGGTTTCCGAGTCAAGGTGTCGTCCTTTCGAGAAATCTAGAGGTTGTCCCGCCGCATCGATCACCACTCCTCCGGCCTCTGTGATTCAAAGAAGAGGGTCTCATTCAACGCAAGAGCCAAGACATAAAACTCCTCTTATTCTCGAAGGGACAAAACAAAAGCTTCCTATTACTTTCGTTGCTGGGCATGTAAAGAAGCAACCAGCTATTACTGCTAAAACCGCGTCATGATCTGTTATAGGTCTAATTGAACAAAATAAAGTAACAGGGTTCAAAGGTATCTGTATGGTGATTGACAGAGTAGCAAGTATCGTAAATTACAAACGAGAGAGAGAGAGAGAGATCATGAATATGCTTTTTCTTGCCTTCTGATACTTTCATTGCTGCCTAATCATTCTAAAAAGAAAAAAGTACAACTAGAGAGAGAAACTTTTGTACCAGTAACAACGATGCACCCAGCAGCATGATCCCAAATTTTCTCACGGTACCCTTTGTGAGGGAAGCGCATGTATATTGCTCCATCACCTCTGGAAAGAGCCCCATATTTGGCCTGGCTATCTATCCTCACTGGCGGGGCTTTGACACCAAGTTTCTGCTACAGAGAGTTTTCCTCAGAGATCTGTTTGAAGATTATTATGCTGCACTTGAGAGAGAGAGAGAGAGAGAGAGAGAGAGAGATTTTACCCTTGCAATGGAGCTTGTCAACTCCTGCATGGAATGTGCTTTCTCAAATGGTTCAAAGAATGATGCATCTTCCGAATTTCCAATATCACTGACATGAACCTGGACTTAAACTCAACGTGTGATGTTCGTCTCGAAGTTCAATATCAGTTACAACTCAGAACATGCCAAAGGATGAGGGAGAAATTATATGAGAAAGGGTCACCCTGCAGGACCTGAGAACATGGCACACCTGGTCCAGGTGAACCCTTTATTTTATTTTTTTGTCTCAACCATGGAATCCGATATTCATGCACGATAAAGCTGGAAAGAAATTGGTGAAGAAGAAAATTATAACAACCTTCACTGGTGATGATCCATCTAATGACTGCATGAAAGTCCCTGAACCAACTTTTGCATAAAATAGACAGCCAACGGCATTTTCCGATGGCACATTCCCAGCGATAGATACTAACGGTAGATTTGGACAAGCAAGGACACCCAAAACTACTTTCCCATGATCTAATAGAGCCAATGCTACTGCATATTGATCCCCCCTTACAAACCTGCAAGGTAATATCATTGCATAAATCCTCCCATTCTAGTTGATACTTTAATGAGTTGGCAAAAAGCAGTAATAAGCTTCATCATAGCAGTTACAAAAGAGCACAAAAGTAAATTGACCATACGATGAGGCCTTGACAATGATGAAAGATACAAATGACAATTAAGGGAGGTAATTGTAAAATTGTGCAATGGCCTGTGCATCTTTCAAAGAGACCTCCTGGAGTGCCAAGAACTACTAATTATTTATCCCATGACTATTGGCCGAATCTGGTGAGCAGAAGTCCTAATGATGCCCGTTCATCGCAAAAATGTTGCCACATGGCAAAAGATTCCTCGTACCAAACTTGTCACTAATGAGTAGTATTACTTCTTTTAAAGCATTTGTGCAGTAAATACAGAAAACATTTATCTCACATGCACCAATGAACATCAAGTCGAAAGACCTTGGCACTTAGAAACACAGATAGAGACAGAGAAGAATCGATACATGCTCGATTTGCCACTGCGTGTTGAGGAAAGGAGGATGAAAATATTCAATAGCCATCAGTAATTGAAACAAATTAATTTCTCTGCTACTAGCAGCTGTGGAGAAACAAGGATTTTAAGAAGTAGAATTTTTTATGAATGAGAACTTGAGAAAAAGGAAACATCAAAATCTTAAAGAAAAAGAAAGATGATGTGAATACTGATTGGCAATATTGTGCCAACAATTCTCACCATGATCATCAAGAAATAGAAGACTTGTATCCAAGAATCAAAGAGAAAATTTGTAGATGCCTCTAAGTCCATGACACAAGGTTCCAAGGGCTAGGCCATTTTATAGCATCTTCTCTTTTCAAAATTTTGTTGAACATATCCTTCACGCTTTAATTACCTTATGCAAAGAGTATCCCATCTAGAAACAAAAAAAAAATTGCCATAACAGTTTTTCCCCACCAAGGATCTATATTACTCTCAGATGCTGAAATTTCAAGAAGTAAACAATAGAGGAAATTTGTAAATAAAAGACGAGCCCACGCTCCCCAAATAGGTTGCTCACCCTTTAGTACCATCTATAGGATCCAAGACCCAGTGTCGACCAAAAGAGCCACCTTCTGACTTCCCACTGTCAATTGCCCTAAGTACATCTTCTGGTGATAAAGTACAAGCACTATATGAACCATCAATTGCAAGAATTTCATTTACAAGCTTTGTTATGCGCTGGATGGTGTCTTTTCCGCTATCCTTGCAAAGATCTCCCGAATCCTGAAAAAAGTGAGAGAACCTGAAGATGAATTGTCCATGTCATTGGAAAATAGAATACCACGACTATCCATCAAATCACTAGATACTAACCTCCTCAGCCACCAAAGAGAGTGGTTCATCTGAAAGCTCTCTTTCCAGCACAAAACTAACTGTAGCTTGTGAGCCTGTCATCCAGCAAATGAACAATCACTCAATTTAGGCCAAAAGGATGAAGGGAGGATAGGTATTTACTCTCTTCAGACATAACATAACATGGATGACTGATGAATCCTTAATTTATGTGATGTAATGCTGGAGAAAGGTCCATGCATCCTACTATTAGGCATGCCTTCCTCCAAATAAGTACACAACTCGGAAACTCAGGTATGCACATGTTTCCTTGACTAAAGGATCGATTCAACGTGTATTAAGTAAAGAGATTGAACCATTAAACAAACGTTCACAGTCCAAATGACCAGAAGCATGACCCAAGCAGCCTATAAAATGTAGAAGCACAAGGATTAATCACGAACTAACTTGCCTAGTGTCTACTAAAATAAGATAAGAGAGCGGTGGCACCCAAAAAGAGAAGATAAGGTACAAGGCAAAAGACAATGAGAAGTGGAGCCCAAGATCCACAGGTTCACGAAAGCTTCTACACAAGCTGGTAAAGTGTGTCCCTTCAATATCCAAATGTGACAGTCACATATTATCGACAAACATGCTTGGGAGTTAATCTGAAGCTTGCTTTTTTCACCACAGTGGAACAGTTAGAATGTATGTATGCCAGTTATCCACTCAACAAGGTCACACTGATCGAATAAGCTATCTTATTTTCTTCTAAGAGGTGTTGGAAAAGGCCTTTGCATGACAACTAGAACTTTTATATTCAATTTAGCTAACCCTTTTGTAACTCTAAATCTCACACAGATGAAAATGAACTCCTGCCCTGATCCTGAAGAATAGAAACAGTTTTTTTTTTTTGAATAGGAAAAGGAAAAATTCTTCCAACCTGTGGTCTATGATTCATTTACTGAGCAACTCAAAATTAAAATTAAACAGTTAGTTCTGAAGAACATGACCCTTTTTTAACCAAAATTTTCGTGAAAAATAGACAAAGGACCCAAGAATACTAAGCAATGAAAATAAGGCTGGAGTGCACAGATTCTCAAGGCAACTGTGCAAAAAGAGAACTTTGTAAACCATCTCGATCAGAATGAAACATAAGGAACATTGGCATGACAATTGCCTGCATTCTCCTGACTTCACTAGAGTAGCGGAACATTTCGCATCTAGGATTATTCTCGAGTAGATAGCCTTAGAGGTCATCAGGCCAAAGAATTATTAGAAAAAATTTCAAAAAATAAAATAAAATCAAAATACAAGAAAAATACTGGCATAAAGAGCTGTGCAAATACAAAATAGATGAACAAAGCTTATCCCAGTCTTTGAAACAGGTTAGAGGACTGGCTGGTTATCCTGTTACAAAAATGCAACCCACTAGGATTTCGCTTCCACAACTGTCTAGAATTCCAATTTTACCAAAGTCTTGGTCTACCTAAATGTCAAGTACTCTCAGCCACAGGCGTTCTCTATGTATACAATAGATATAATCTACTGAGGGCTTATATAATCGTTCCAGAAACACCCATGTCCATATTGATATCCGTTATCACCTCTATACGCGCCTTCAAGAAAATACATATGTGTGTATATAGATAGGGAGCAAGTTTTATCGATCGAAATAACCAGAAAGGAACAAACAAAACATCGTAGCAAAGACCAACCATAATCTGCCACTGTTACGGGAGTTCTGTCCGATTTCCATCGAACATCCGATTGCAATAACGCTTTTTGCACTTTCTACAATATACAGAACAGTGAGTAAATACCGGCATACCAGTAACTATGTATAACATTGTACCGACTTCATGTGACCCATTTCGAAAGAGAAGCATCATCCCTCAGTAGGAAAAAGGAAGGAGAGCTTCGGCAGCAATGAGCAAACTAAGAAATTACTGAAGTTGACGTATACTATAGTAAACAAGAAGTAATAGTAATGAATTTCGGAAACAAAAGTGAGTAACCCTTTTCATCAGCAGAATAGCCATCATAAGAACGAGCGATCATCCATATGAATTCTTCGAAAAAGAGAACGATTTCCGGGTTCATTCGAGCGAAGGAGAGCACGGGCATGAGCGATCCAAAAGCACGAATGCCTCGATTGCTCTCATGAGTTCAGCGCCCCTACTCGTAAGCTGATCCAATCCCACTATGACGAATCGACCCAAGACTCAATTCGATCCGAGAGAGACGAGACCTGGCAGAGAGAAGCGGCGAGAGACGCGGCCTTCCTGGCTGCGGCGAGCTCCTTATCGTACGACATGGAGGAGGAGGAGGCGGAGGAGGGGACGACCAAAGCTCCCCGGAGGTGGCCGGAGCGAAGAGAGAGGAAATGGGGGGTTGACGGATTCGGGTCTTCCACAGTCTACTCTCCAACAGCTAACTGACACAACCAGAACCTGACAGCTACCTCTTCTCAGTTTTTGGAATCGACAACTGCTTCGACTTCCAATTTTTTGAACCGAAAACCGATCCGTTGATCATAGAACTGGCTTGAAACCGAACCGGCCGTTACAGGGTTGACTAGAAAACCAAACTTTTTTTTCTCTATTTTTTTAAAAATTTAATTATATACGATATGCATGTTTCAAACATGAATACAGCTCTTTTACTTGAAGATAATTTGTCAAACATATGCAATTACAACAGATATATATATTTTAAAGAAAGAGTCAAATAACTTACCTAGGGCAATGGATAAATCAGTTCAGTTCTAGGTACTACCCTGAACTGGCCTTGCAAGTTCTAGGTTCTAGGTTCTAGGCAGAAGTGGCAGGTTCAAGGTATAGAACTGGCAATCGAACCATTTAAAATCAGTTTTCATTTTTTGAAATTGAAAAGCGTACCAATCCCTTTGTGGACCGGCCTTGAACCAATCGGGTAAGGCCTGATCGGGCCGGTTTCCAGATTGAAATAGCTCGATTGCTCACCTCTATTTAGCATTACTGTATGGATTGAGTCCGAGCATGAGAAACGGAGGACCCTCGCACTAGCACTACTCCAGTTCTTAAACTATTTCGGGTACCCATTCTCAATGACTGTGAAAGTAAGTCACGTTTCCTATAACAATCGATGATATGGGCGTTCCGATTTCTACAAGATTGCAAATCATAATATGATGTAGCACTAAAGCGCTAGCAAGCCCTCGTGCTCATAAAATGCTCTTAGGTTTTGTCTATTTCGCGAAAAATAAATAACTTGGAATACATTTTCCTAAAAATGGTTACTTATATCGCTTACGAGAATGAGTGGACGAAAAATATTTTCACCTTTTACGAAAATAGTTAGACATAAAATTATTGTTGGTAATGAAGCATTTTTCATTAGTTAATTATTTCAAGCGATACAAGCAATCAATTTTAGAAAAATATTTTCTAAATCATTTTTTTACGAAAGAAATTGAGGATTACTCTCTATTTAAAGGTACAATAATTATAAAAAGGGTAATGTTAAAGTATAACAAAACCGGTTGATAAAATTGGTCTAGGAAGTGATGGGGGGGAAGTAAGGTTTAAACAAATGAGATCATATCCACCATCCAATACAAAAGATCTGTGCGAGTACCTTGCAAACCGTTATTTTAAATCAATTCAGTATACATAAGGATATTAAACTTGGTCCAGCCGTTTTGGAGTTAGGTTTGGTTCTAACCATCGAGCGCTCAATCTTAAGTCAAGCTATTCGAGTCCTCTATATGCATTTGCCAACTTTCTATTGGGCGGTAAGGTCTCGAGTTCGACTGTTGAGTCTTGAGTTCGACTTCGAAGGTCTCGTGTCGGAACCCTCGGATTCAATTGGAAGGACTTGGCCTAGATCTTGGGTCCAGGCGCCAAAGTCCCTGGTCCAGCCTTCGTGGTCGCAGGTTTGATTTTCAAGGCCTTGGGACAACCGTTGAGGTTTCAGGTCAAATCATCCAGGACCTAGGATTGGCCATCGAGGCTCTAGGAATGAGCTTTGGCGTCTAGCCCTTAGCATCTCATGTTGGTGCTGAGTCCTAGTCCGACCGCCAAGGTTGGTTGTCAATGTCCTAAGTCAAGATGCTGGAGTTCAGCGCTCAAGGTCCCATGTCCACGCCAGGTCTTGAGTTTAGGCACTGAGGTCTTTGAATATGGGCTATGGGTTCGGTCACCAGGGTCTCGGGTTCGAGGCGACGGGATCCCGATCTCCAAAAATTACGTGTCCCGGTGTTGGATTCCAAGACCCTCGAGGACTTGGTCCAATTGTTGAGACTTGTGGCATCGGGCCATGATCTAGGATGTATGTGTTGGGATCTGACCACGACCCTAGATCAGGTTCCCAAGCCCTCGAACTCAACTTCTTGGGCCTCGGATTGGAGACTCTGAAACCTGAACATGGTTCACCATTCATGGAACTTGGAACACCAACAATTGGATCTACACCCCCGACACATGGAACCTGAGTTATCCTAAGTCCTGTACCCAGTCCCATACACTTTTTAGTCCTTGTACTTTTACTCGTTACAACCGCGGTTCTCGTAGCATTCTCTAGTGCCGAATTCTAGACAAATTAATCTTTTCTGGCTAAAACAAATGGGAAATGCTTATGTGGGCAGCACAGGTACTGACTTGGACAACGAAATTCAATGTAGATGCCGACTGTGCCAAAGGCGGCAGCAAAAATGCCGAGTCTACTTAATTTAGCCGTCGAGTAGTGTCAGGCCAAGCTTTTCATTCACCTCATGTTCCTCTTTGGCACGCTCTGGTTCCAATATCACCTAAGTGAAAAGCAAATCAGTCATAGTCATTCGTGATCTACAAATTCTTTTTCAATAAGGTGATCAAAGGTCTTAGTGCAGGTTCCATTATTTTGTTTTCTTGATTATGATATAAATCTACCGAAATTAGCATTCTTGTTTTTGACAAAGTTCCCGATCCACTGTCATGTTTCTGCTAAGAAGCATAAAAAGGCCAAACGACTCTTCTGAAGTAATTTGTACACAAGGACAGGAAAGATTTGTAACTTTCACTTGTACAATAAAGCTGAAGATCCAACAGGTGAACTATTCTCAGCTGAAGTAAATTTCAGAGCAACTTCTGCTGCTACCGCCATTCTCAGTTTCGGCACACGGAATGAATTCATTCATAATCATAACTTGTAGAGGATATCAAACTAGGATGTTTGCTAAATTTCGTCTTGACAGAAAACAGAAAAAGACCACATCCTTTCCGCCGCATTGCAAGTGTTGCATGAATGCCTTAGGGATTAAAGGTTAGTGTAGTGGCATCACAATGAGGAAGGTTTCTCCTCCAAGGATTCTCTTACTGCCTTCAAGAGTGATGGCATCAACTTTTCATTGGTAGCTACAATCCCGGAGTCCAGGTCAAGGTATCTTCCTTTGGAGAAATCTAGAGGTTGTCCTGCTGCATCCGTTACCACTCCTCCGGCCTCTGCGATTCATAAAAGACGGTCTCATTCAACTCAGGAGCCAAGACATAAAGCTCCTCCTATTCTCGAAGGGACAGAACAAAAGATCCCTAGTACCTTCGCTATGAGCATGCAGAAAAGCTGCTACAACCTCATTAAGATCTGTCGAAGAGCGAAATAAAGTGATAGAGTTGGAAGGTATATCCATGGTGATTTACGGAGTAGTTACTATCCATACACTAGAGCTACCAAACCACAGTTTTGTAAGTACCGTAAATTAAAAAGCAGAGAGAGAAGCCGGGGAGAGAGAGAGAGAGAGAGATCATAGATATGCATTTCCTTGCCTTCTGATAATTTAAAAGCTGCCTGATCATTCTAAAAAGAAAAAAGTAGAACTAGGGAGAGAAATTCTTGTACCAGTAACAATGATGCATCCAGCAGCATGATCCCAAATTTTCTCACGGTACTGTTTGCAATGCAAGCGCATGTATATTGCTCCATCACCTCTGGAAAGTGCCCCGTATTTGACCTGGCTATCTATCCTCACTGGCGGGGCTTTGACACCAAGTTTCTGCCACAGAGAGTTCTCCTCAGAGATGGATTGAAGATTATCATTCTGCAGTTGATCTTGGAGAGAGAGAGAGAGAGATTACCATTGCAATGGAGCTTATCAAATCCTGCGTGGCATGTCCTTTCTCAAATGATTCAAAGATGATGCATCTTCAGAATCTCCAATCTCACTGACATGCAGCTGGACATTTACTGAACATGTGATGTTCCTCTCAAAGTTCAATAGCAGTTAGAACATGCCAAAGGATGAGGGAGAAATTATATGAAAAAAGTTCACTGCCTGCAGGATCTGATGCAGGGTGTTGCGCACCTGGTCCTGGTGAACTTTTTTTTTTTTTGACTTGACCAGGGAATCTGATGTTCATTTGCACGATAAAGGCGGAAAGAAATTGGTGAGAAGGAAATTACAACAACCTTCACTGGTGAAGATCCATCTAACGACTGCATGAAAGTTCCTGAACCAACTTTTGCATAGAAAAGACAGCCAACAGCATTTTCCGACGGCACATTCCCAGCGATTGATGCTAATGGAAGATTTGGACAAGCCAGGACACCCAACACTACTTTCCCATTATCTAATAAAGCTAGTGCTACTGCATATTGATCTCCCCTTAGGAACCTGCAAGGTAATCGCATTGCATAAATCCTTCCATACTAGTTGATACCTAATGAGTTGGCAACCTTCACCATAGCAGTTATAAAAAAAACTAGAAAAGTAAATTGACCGTACGATGAGGCATCCACAACGATGAAGCATACGAATGGTAATTACCGGGAGGTAATTGTTATAATGTGCTATGGCCCCCATATCTGATGAAGAGACTTCCTGGAGTTCCAAGAGCTATCAATTATTCATCTCGTGAGTGTTGACCGGATTCGATCAATAAAAGTCCTAGTAACGCACATTCATCGCCAAGATATCGCAGTATGGCAAAAGATTCTTTATACCAAAACTTTGCACCAATAAGTAGTAGAAATTCTTTTAAAGTACTTGTTAATTCGGAAAACATCTATCCCAAATGCACCAATGAACATCAAGTAGCAATCCCTTGGCACATATAAACAACAGCAGATAGAGAAACGGTAGAATCAATACATGCTTGATTTGCCACAGCATGTTGAGGAAAGGAGGATGGATATATTCAATTAGCAATCAGTAATTGAAACTAAGAGAAGGTCTCGGTTTCTCAGCTACTAGCAGCTGTGGAGAAATAAGGATTTCAACAAAAAGAGAACTTTATCAATGAGAAAACTTTGAAATAAAGGAGCATGAAAATCTTAAAGAATAGAAAGATGCTATGAATACTGTATGGCAATATAGATAATACTTCTCGTGCCAATAAATGTTACCAAAATCATCAAGAAATGCCAAACTTGTATCCAAGAATCAAATAAAAAACACGTGTGTTCTCTATCCATGACACGAAATTCTGAGGACTGCGCAATATTATAGCAGTGTCTCCATTCAAAATTTTCGCAAACACCATCCTTCATGATTAATTTACCTTATGCCAAAGAGTGTCCTCTTCAGAAATAAACAAAACTAGGTTTTATATTATTCTCTTTCTGAAATTTCGAGAAGTAAATGACAGAGGTCGGTAGCAAATGAAAGACAAGCCCACGGTCACAAAATAGGTTGCTCACCCTTTTGTACCATCTATAGGATCCAAGACCCAGTGTCGACCAAAAGAACCGCCTTCTGACTTCCCACTGTCAATTGCCCTAAGTACATCTTCTGGTGATAAAGTAGAAGTACTATATGAACCATCAGTTGAAATAGTTTCATTTACGAGCTTTGTTATGCGCTGGAGGTTGTCTTTCCTGCTATCCTTGTGAAGATCTCCCGAATCCTGAAAGGAGTGAGAGAATCTGAAGGTGCATTTTCCATGTTATCAGAAAATAGAAGTACCACAACTAACCATTAATTTTTTTTTTTTCCTTCTTCTTTTGGGGTTACAAAACACAACATACTAACCTCCTCAGCCACTAAAGAGAGTGGTTCATCTGAAAGCTCTCTTTCCAGCACAAAACTAACTATAGCCTGTGAACCAGTCAACCAGTGAAGGAACAAGCACTCCATTTAGGCAAAAAGACTGAAGGAGGATAGCTATCTGCTCTCTTCAGACATAACAAAACATGGATAACTGATGAATCCTTATATTATATGATGTCATACTGGAGAACGGTCCATGCATACTCCTATTAGTATAAGGTGCGCCTCCCTTAAATAAGTACACAACTTGGGAACTCAGGTATGCACATGCTTCTTTGACTGAAGGATCGATTGCACGCGTATTGACTAAAGAGATTAAACCATAAAACAATCATTCACTGATTGTCCAAATGACCACATGCATCTCCCCAAGCAGCCTATAAAAGGTAGAACCACACGGATTAATCATGAAGAAACTTGCCTAGTTTCTGGTAAAATTTGATAAGACGAAACGTTGGCACCAAAAAGAGAAGATAAGACAAAAGGCAAAACATAAAATGAGAAGCAGAGCCCAAGATGCACAGGTTGATGAAAGCTTCTCCAAAAGCTGGTATAGGGTGACCCGGCAATATCCAAATGTCATAGTCACTTGTTATCGAAACAAATTGTTTGCAGTTCATCAGAAGCTTGCTTCTTTCATCACATTGGAAAAATTAGTAAGTCAAAAAGAAACAAGCACTTAAGTTAAATCCAATCATGTTAATACCCCATCCACCCAAATATTAACAGGAGCTATGAAGGCATTTAGCATGCCAGATAGAAAAATCAATCATGTTCCTCAAAAAGTCATGCCTAAAAGCTCTCATGCATGAGTCTGACCATTCCATCTTCAGTCCGTAGATAGTCTAGAATTATTTCTCTCGTAGATAATATTAAAAGTCATCAAGCCAAAGGTAGAATTATTATAAAATTAAAAAAAAAAATAAAAGTCTAACTACAAGAAAAATCCTAGCTTGTGGAGCGGAGCTCCTGAAAGAAAATTAGTTGCACAAAGGTTATCCCAGTCTTATAAACAAAATGCAACCCATAGGATTTTGCTTTCACAACTGTCTAGAATTCCAATTAATCTTGGTCTACCTAACTGTCAAGTGCTCTCAATCACAGGAGTTCTCTATGTACACAACAGAAATAAGTTGCTGAGTTCCACAGCACAACCTGACTTATATACTCATTCTAGAGAAGCCATGTCCATATCGATATCTGTTATCGTCTCTATCGTTGCCTTCAAGATGACACGTATATGGATGTACCAGAAGAGTGAGCAAGTTCTATAGATCAAAATAACCAGCAAGGAAGAAAACAAAAATGTTGCATGAAGACCAACCATAATCTGCCACTGTGACAGGACTTCTGTCTGATTTCGATTGAACATCCGATTGCGATAGTGCTGTTTGCACTTTCTACACTAGATAGAACAGTGAGTATGTACCTGCCTACTAGCAAGTATGTAGTGAAAACAGAACATCACCCCTCAATAGGATTAAAAAATTAGAGCTTTGGCGATCAGAAGCAGAAACGCCACTGTAAAAAAGAAACAAGAAGCAATAGTAATGAATCTCGAAAACAAACAACGGAAGCCTCTTCCTCAGCAGAAAAGCCACTATCAGAACGAATAACTTTCCATACATATTCTTGGAAAAAGAGAACAATATCCGGATTCATTCGAATGAAGCAGAGCATAAGCATGAGTGATCAAAAGCACGAATGCCATAATTGCTCTCATGAGTTCAGTGCCCACCCGACACTAAAATCACCTAAATGAGGAGGTAGTGCAGCAATCCCACAATGACGAATGGACTCAAAACTCAATGCAACACGAGAGAGATGAGACCTGGCAGAGAGAAGCGGCGAGAGAGGCCGCCTTCTTGGCTGCGGCGAGCTCCTTATCGTACGACATGGAGGAGGAGACCAAAGACCAAGAGTTGACGGAGGGAAGAGAGAGGAAATGGAGGGGTTTACGAATTTGGGTCTTCGACAGTCTACTACTCTCCAACAGCTAACTGACACAGCCATGGTCGTTGTCTTGTAGTAGTAGCTGCGGTCAACCTGCTTTCGTGTCCACCTCAAGAATTGAAATGTCGTGAGTTTCGTGAAACGACCAGGTTCGAGCGTGAGGAACGGAGGACCCCTCGCCTGGGAAGCACGGACACTCTTCGAGGCCTCTGTGTCGGTGTCGGATGCCTGTCAGTGTCCGATATGCGTTCGACATGCTCCGACATGTGGTTAACGCTCCGGACACACCAACGACACGCTAGACCAGCATCTTGACATGTGATTCCGACATGCACGGGCCAATTTTAAAAATTTTCAATAAATTAAGGGTCAAAATATAAACATATCTTTTTTTATTAGCTAAATCAAATTAATTTATAATTAAATATATATTTAATACAACGTGTCGAAATCCTTTATTTTCTTGAAAATGATATGTTGACGTGTTATGTGATATGTCGCACATTGGTGTGGGTGCTATTTAGCTCCTCACACTGCAACTACACTCAGGTTCTCGAAGATGGTGAAATTGAGTCATGCTCCTTAAACATTCAACAAAATGGGGGCTCCGATGCTCTTACAAGATCGCACACCATGATGTGACGTAGCACCAAAGCGCTTGCAGCACCTCGTGCTGGTAAAATGCTCTTCCTCACGGTTTCAAGGTACATACTAGAACCGGTTGGTAATGCTCTGGAACTGAGATTTTAGACAATTGAGATCATATTCAAAACCTAGTACATAATGTATGTGCAATTATTTTGCGAACCCATCCTTACAGATCTAACGCTATTAAAGCCAGTCCAACCATCATGGACTTATGTTAGGTTCAGGACGTCGAAGTCTCGAACTTAAGTCCGCCGTTCAAGTCATCCATATTCATTGTGTCAAATTCCTGTCGGGCCGCAAGGTGTCAAGTTCAGATTTGATTGAGAGGACTTGGTCTAGGTCTTGGGTCCGGGTTTCAAGGCCTTCAGTCCAGCCTTCGAGGTCGCAGGTTCTGTTTTCAAGATGTTAGGGCAGTCGAGGTTTCAGGTCAACTCATCAAGGTCCCAGTCCATGCTAAGTCTTGAGTTTAGGCACTATGTCTTGAGTATATGGGATTTAGCTAGACAGGTTTGGTCACCGTCACCAAGGTCTTGTATCTGAGGGGGCAGGATCCCATAAAAAAATCTCCAAAAATTGCAGGTTCGGGTTTTAGGGTCCCGAGGCCCCTGAAGACTTTGTCTAATCACCATGTCATCTATCCAATTATCGAGACCTGCTGCATCGGGCCATGGCATAGGGTGTATGTGTTGGGGTCGGACCACGACACTATATAAGGTCCCCATGTCCTCAAACCCAAGGTCCTGGCACTCGGATCGGAGATTCCGACACCTAAATATGGGTCACCGATGATGGAACTTGGAACACCGACGATCGGATCTAAGCCCCAAATGCATAGACCTGAGTATCCTAAGGCCTGTATATAATCCCCATAGAGTATTCCCTCTAACTTTTACTCGTTATAACCGCAGTCCTTGAATTATTCTCCCTTGTGTCAAATTTAGGACAAATTAATTTTCTTTGACCAATACCAAGGGGAAATGCTAACGTGGATGACGAAACTGCTGACGTGGACAACGAAATTTGACGAACAGGCTGACTGTGCCAAAAGATGCGGCAAACATGCTGAGTCAACTCAATTTAGCGGGTCAAGCAGTGTCTGGACCAACTTTTCGCGCACCATGCTCCTTATTATAGTGCGCTTTGGCTTCAATATCACTTATGTGATTAAAAATGAAAATCATAGTTTTTCGGGATCTGTGTTTGTCAAGTAAGGTGATCAAAGGTCTAGAGCAGGTTTCCTTTTCTTGATCATGAACTAAATCTGTCTACATCAGCATCTATGTACTCGTCAAAGTTCATGATCTACTGTTCTGTTTCTGCTAGGAAGAATGAAAAGGCCAAACAGCTCTCCTGAAGTAGTTGGTACCCAAGGACGTGAAAGATTTGTACCTTTCACTTGTACAATAAAAGTTGAAGATCAAAGAGGTGAACTATTTTCAGCTTAAGTAAATTTCAGAGCAACTTTTGCTGTTACTGCCATCCTCAGTTTCAGCACATCGAATGAATTTATTCATAATCATAAATTGAAGAGGATGCCCAACTATGATGTTTGATGAATGATTCCTCTATCTCAAATTCTCTTATTGCACCTCAGTTGCTTCCTTGAAATAAAGCTGAACTTTAATGTTGACAGGAAACAGAAGAAACCGCATCCTTCCCACCACATTGTGCGGGTCGCATCGATGCCTTAGAGACAAAAGAGCAGTGTAGTAGCATCACAATGAAGAGGATTTCTCCTCCAAGGATTCTCTTACTGCCTTCAAGAGTGATGGCATCAACTTTTGATTGGTAACTATAATCCCGGTGTCCAAGTCAAGGTATCTCCCTTTGGAGAAATCCAGAGTTTGTCCTGCTGCATCCGTTACCACTCCTCCGGCCTCTGCGATTCATCAAAGATAGTCTCATTCAATGCAAGAACTAAGACATAAAACTCCTCTTATTCTCAAAGGGACAAAACTTAAGCTTTCTAGTACTTTCATCAGCGAGCATGCAAAAGGCGCGTTACTACTAAAACCGCATTATGATGTGTCAATGGTCTAGTTGAGCAAAATAAAGTGACATGGTTGGAAGGTATATGTATGTTGATTGACAGAGTAGCTACTATCCATACACTAGAGTCACCCAACCCACAAGTTTCGAAAGTTCCGTAAAGTAAGAAGTAGAGAGAGAGAGAGAGAGAGAGAGAGAGAGATCATAAATATGCATTTCTTGCCTCATGATAATTTCAAAGCTGACTAATCAGTCTAAAAAGAGAGCACAACTAAGAGAGAAATTCCTGTACCAGTAACAACAATGCATCCAGCAGCATGATCCCAAATTTTCTCACGGTACCCTTTGTGAGGGAAGCGCATGTATATTGCTCCATCACCTCTGGAAAGAGCTCCATATTTGGCCTGGCTATCTATCCTCACTGGCGGGGCTTTGACACCAAGTTTCTGCTACAGAGTTGTCCTCAGAGATCTATTGAAGATTATTATGCTGCACTTGATCTTGGAGGGAGAGAGAGAGATATTACCCTTGCAATGGAGCTTGTCAAATCCTGCATGGAATGTGCTTTCTCATATGATTCAAAGAATGATGCATCTTCCGAATTTCCAATGTCACTGACATGCACCTGGACATTTATTGAACATGTGATGTTCCTCTCAAAGTTCAATAGCAGTTAAACTCAGAACATGCCAAAGGTTGAGGGAGAAATTATATGAGAAAGGTCACTGCCTGCAGGACTTGAGAACAGGGCCTTGCGCACTCTGGTCTTGGTGAACCTGTTTGCTTTTTTATATTTTATTTTTGACTCGACCATGGAATCTGTTATATATTTGCACAATAAATTGGTGTAGAAGGAAATTATACCAACCTTCACTGGTGAAGATCCATTTAACGACTGCATGAAAGTTCCTGAACCAACTTTTGCATAGAAAAGACAGCCAACAGCATTTTCCGACGTCACATTCCCAGCAATAGATGCTAACGAAAGATTCGGACAAGCCAGGACGCCCAATACTACTTTCCCATCATCTAATAAAGCTAATGCTACTGCATATTGATCTCCCCTCAAAAACCTGCAAGGTAATCTCATTGCATAAATCCTTCTGAACTAGTTGACACCTAATGAGTCGGCAAAAGCAGTAATAACTTCATCATAGCAGCTACAAAAGAGCACAAAAGTGAATTGACTGTATGATGAGGCATCCACAACAATGTAGCATACAAATGATAACTACAGGGAGGAAGTTGCAAAATTGTGCAATGGCCCGCATATTTGTTAAAGAGACTTCCTAGAGTGCCAGTGTTGCCTGAATTCGGTCTTGAGAAGTCCTAATGTGCCCATTCATCACCAAGATATTGTGGTATGGCAAAAGATTCTTCGTACCAGAACTTTGCACCAACAAGTAGACCCACAAAACGGGTGGGTCGGGTCGGGTTGGGTCGAAATGGTCTGACCCAACTAGACCCATTTATCCGTTTTAACCCATTTCCATGCAATGCAAATCTAGTGAACCCGATCCGACCCATAATGCTAAAACACTCCCATATTTAACATAACCCAAGAAAACTCATATCTAAACTGAGGTGAGAGCGTAGAGTGAGTGAGCGCGAGATTGAGTGAGGGTAAAAGAAAATGAAAAGAGAGTCATAGAGGTGAGTTGGATCTAAGTAAGCCGTAAACTCATTTAACACCTATATTATGTTTAAACCCATTTACGACCCATTTATTGAATATAACTAACCTAAATAGCAACTCAGCCCATCATATATGGATTAAGAATTTTCACTACTTCTTGGCAATAAGAGCGCATTTGGTAATCATTTTGCTCCAGAATTCAACTTCTGGTCAAGAAGTGATTTTGCTCTAGAATGAGAAATGCATTTTTGAAATGTTACCAAACGGGCCCTCATTCTACTTCGGCGACTGGCGGGCAGCGATCGACGACCGGCAACCGGCAAGGGCTACTGCCTTTGCCCTTGATGTGGGAGAACAAGAATCACTTCTGGAGGGAAAGAGAAAATCACTTTTGGAGTAGAAATTTCTACTTCTTTTGCCAAATGCAATTCTGCTTCAGAAATAAAAAAATGCTCTAGAAGTAATTCTTTACCAAACGCATTTCTACTCCAGAAATGCTTTTGGAGCAGAATTAGAATTTCTAGAGTGTTATCAAATGCGCCCTAAGTAGTAGAAATCTTTTATGGCACTTGTTCACTAAATACAGAAAACATCTGTTCCACATGCACCAATGAACACCAAGTAGAAATACCTTGGCACGTAGAAACAATAGCAGATGGAGACAGAGTACAATTAATACATTTTGATTTGCACTGCATGTTAAGGAAAGGAGGATGAAAATATTAATTTAGCAATTAGTAATTGAATGAGGAGAAGTTCTCAATTCCTCAGCTACTAGCAGCTGTGGAGAAATAAGGATTTATGAATGAGAAAAAAGAAAATCTTAAGCTCTAATAAGACTGATATGACTACTGATTGGCTATATAGATAATACATATTGTGCCAAATAACTCTTACCAAAGAATCATCAAGAAATGCCAAACCTATATGCAAAAGTAACCATAAAAAAAAATTTGCGTATGCCTCTGAGTCCATGACACAGGATTCCAAGTGCTAGGCAATTTTATAGCAGTTTCTCTATTCAAAATTTCAATGAACACCATCCGTCATGCTTGAATAATCTTATGCCAAAGAGTACCCATTTAGAATAAATAAAAATAGCCATAAGAGTTTTCCCATCAAGGCCCTATATTATCCTCAGATAGTGAAATTTGGAGAAGTAAACGATAGATAAAAGTTGTAAATAAAAGACGAGTCCATGCTCCCAAAATAGGTTTCTCACCCTTTTGTACCATCAATAGGATCCAAGACCCAATGTCGACCAAAAGAACCACCTTCTGACTTCCCACTGTCAATTGCCCTAAGTACATCTTCTGGTGATAACAGAGAAACACTATATGAACCATCAGTTGCAATAGTTTCATTTACAAGCTTTGTTATGCGCTGGAGGATGTCTTTCCCACTATCCTTGCGAAGATCTCCTGAATCCTGAAAGGAGTGAGAGACTTTGAAGATGCATTTTCCACGTTATCAGAAAATAGAGGTACCAGAACTAACCATTAAGCTCTATTTATATTTTATTTTGGGGGGTTACAAAACACTACATACTAACCTCCTCAGCCACTAAAGAGAGTGGTTCAGCTCGAAGCTCTCTTTCCAGCACAAAACTAACTATAGCCTGTGAACCTGAAAACCAGCAACAGAGCAATCGCTACATTAAGGCCAAAAGGCTGAAGGAGGATGGCAATTAATTGCCTTCAGACATAACAAAATATGGATAACTGATGGATCCTTATATTAAATGATGTTATACAGGAGAAAGGTCCATACAACTTGGAAACTCAGCTATGAACATGCTTTAAGGATCAATAACACGTGAATTAACTAAAGAAATTTAAGCAATTGAACAAGCATTCACTGATTGTCCAAATGACCAGATGCTTTACCCCAAGCAGCCTATAACATGTAGAAGCAAACGAATACTCATGAACTAACTTGCCTAGTTTCTGGTAAAAATATAAGACAAAAGGTTGGCACCAAAAAGAGAAGATAAGACAAAGGCAAAAGAGAAAATGAGAAGCAGGGCTCAAGATGCACAGGTTCGCCAAAGCTTCTCCACAAGCTGGTATAGCGTGACCCTTCAATAACCAAATGTCACAGTCATATATTATCGACAAATATAATTTGCAGATAATCAGAAGCTTGCTTCTTTCGCCACAGTGGAACAATTAGCAAGTCAAAAAGATCAAGCAGTTATGCTAAATCCAATCATGTTCCTGCCCATCAGGAATCTCATGCTCCTCAATAAGTCATGCCTAAAAGCTCTCATGCATGAGTCAGACCACTCAACAAGGTCACATTGACCGCAGTGAGCTATCTTATTTCCTTCTAAGAGGTGCCTGTCAAGGCCTTTAGATGACTACTAGAACTGTTCTATTAGCTAACACCTTTGTAACTCTAATTCCTACGCAGAGGAAAACAAAATCCAGCATATCTCGGGTTAAAGAGTGTCAAGGGTTATGCTACTGTGTTTGATCTGCAAAAATGTCTAACCCTGAAGAACATAGAAACAATTTTTTCATTTTCCGAATAGGAAAAAAAAAATTCTTTCGACCTTTAGGATGCATTTCAGCACATGAACAACTGGTCTATGATTCATTTACTGAGCAACTCAATATTCAAATCAAGTGATAGTTCTGAAGGACACGATCTTTTTCCTAACCAGAATTTTCGTGAAAAATAAACAAAATAGCAAAGAAGATTAAGCAATGAAAATGAGGCTGGAGTGCACAGACTCTCAAGGCAATTGTGCAAAAAGAGAACTTTGTAAGCCATCTTGATCAAAACGACACATAAGGAACATCGGCATGACAATTACCTGCATTCTCCTGACTTCACTAGAGTATTGGAACATTTCTCATCTAGAATTATATCTCTCATAGATAATCTTGAAGACCATCAAGCCAATGGTAGAGTTATTAGACAATTTAAATAAAAAAGCAACATCCAACTACAAGAGATATACTAGCTTAAAGAGCTCTTGAAAGACAAAACAGATGCACAAAGCTTATCCCAGTGTTAAAAACAGGTTAGAGGACTGGCTGGTCATCCAGTTACAAAACACAACTCATAAGATTTCGCTAATTCCAAAATTTACCAAATTCTTGGTCTACCTAAATGTCAAGTACTCTCAATCACAGGAGTTCTCTATGCATACAAATGGAAATAAGTTACTGAGGGCTTGTGATTCCACTGAACAACCTGATTTTAATACTCATTCCAGAGACACCCATGTCCATATCGACATCTGTTATCGTCTGTACCGTTGCCCTCGAGACGATATATATACAATGCACCAGAATGGGGAGCAAGTTTTGTTGATCACGATAACCAGCAAGGAGAAAACAAAAATATCGCATTGAAGACCAACCGTAATCTGCCACTGTGACAGGACTTCTGTCTGATTTCGATTGAACATCCGATTGCAATAGTTCGTTTTGCACTTTCTGCAATAGATAGAACACTGAGTAAGTACCTGCGTACTAGCATGTATGTAGTGAAAAGAGAACATCACCCTTCGATAGGACAATAACATAGAGCTCTTGGGGATAATGAGCAATGAAAGAAGTTACTGAAGTCAACGAACACAACAGAAACAAGAAGGGGTAGTGATGAATTTCAATAACAAATAAAGGGAGCCTCTTCATCAGCAGAAAAACCCAGTATAAGAACGAATGATCATCCACATATATTCCATGAAAAAGAGAACAATTTTCAAATTCATTCCATCCCCTTAATTACACTCATGAGTTCAGTGACCAAGCACAAGCAACCCGACCCGACGTCCCGAAAATCACCTAAACGAGCAGGTGGGCATCGATCCCACAACGACAAATCGACTCTAAGCTCAAAATCGACCGTGCCCACATACATTCAACAGCGCAATTCAACCCTCGCGGATTGAAAGAAGAAAATGCAAACCCGAGGGAGACGAGACCTGGCAGAGAGAAGCGGCGAGAGAGGCAGCCTTCTTGGCGGCGGCGAGCTCCTTATCGTACGACATGGAGGCGGCGGCGGCGGAGGAGGAGGAGGAGGAGGAGACGACCGAAGCCCGAGAGGCGACGAAGCTGGGGGGAAGAGAGAGGAATTGGGGTTTGGCGAATATGGGTATTCGAGAGCTAGACAGGTAGGAGGAGGAGGAGGCTACTACTCTCAGACAGCTCACTGACACAGCCACAGCGGCTGGAGCAGCCGCGGTCATTGCTCTTCTTTACTTCCTTGTTATGTTACGTGTCCGCCTGCTTCTGCGGACTTGGACTCAAGAATTTTTTTATTTTTTATTTTTTGGTCGAAGGACTCAAGAATTGAAATGGTGAAAGTGAGTCACAAATTCAAGTTTGAAGTTACACGAATTTTCACATTTTCTGTAAAATGCTCTTTACTCTCTGAGATTCAAGGTACAGTAATTTTCCAAAACGAGTGATACTGAAAGTATATTAAAACTGGTTGATCAAAAATTGGTCCAAGAAACAATGTGATAAATTTTGGAATGCGAGAATTTATTGAACTAGCGAGATCATGTTAAACACCCAATACACAATACAAAGGTAGTGTACACAAAACAAGGGTATAGATCTCTGTCGAGGGTCGGCTATCGCTGGTGATTGGAGAGGGTTTGAGGCCCTCGTCAGCTAGTGACAAGGCCAATCAGCGAGGGCCGTGATTGCCTCGTCGACCCTTCTCTCTCTCTCTCCCTCATTCATTTGAATACACATTCAATTGCTGGTGCCCTGGCCATGTGTAGGAATCCCTTGTGCGATTGTGGGTGGAGTTTTGCCACCTTTGCCGCCACCTTATAAGTACGAACACGATGGTGAGATTGAACCAAACTTAATATGGGTATGCAAAGGAACCGGAAACCGCTTGGACCGCTCAAAACCGAACCAGACCACTCAAGAAGCTATGGTTCCTAAGGGAATCGGTGGGTACCGGTCCGATTCCCGGTTCCAGGTGTGGAACTGCCCATTCGCCCACTCAGACCCGCCCATCTCCAATTCTGCTTTTGTCTCTTTTGGGATACATAATCAATCTCCTGCACAATGAGAGGACTCTACATTCAGAAGCCAAATGCACAGAAGAAGAGGAGTACAAAAATTTGTGAGTACAATGATTATATAGTTCTAGATACTTGATTTCCTTTAATGTCTATCCTTAACTTGATTAATGAGAATTAAATTCAATGTCCTCACATGAGAAAGATATATGAAATCCACTCTTATACTCTACGAACAATCCACGAATAAAGTCAATTTGGCGCACTCCAACACTTTGCAGCGCAATTATTTCTTTTCATGGTGAAAAGAAAATGGAAGTCTCTACGGAATTATTCCATAGAAAGAGAGACATACCACTTCTAATCTCAAGCTTCAAACTCGTTCGTCTCATACACACACATATATATGTTGTTATATATAATTTTTTTAAAATGAAAAATGAAAAATCCTTAATCTGAAAATTTGCTCATCTTATTTCAAACTCTCACTCTCATCTTGGTCTCTATTCTCTCTCTTCTCATACTCTCAATGTCTCACTCTCACCTCAATCTCTCCGTCTCTCGTACTTTTGTTAGACTTGCTCGTTAATGCCATATCTACTCTTGATCAACTATGGTGATTTTTTTCCGAAAACGGCTATTTTCTTCTCGTCTTACGTTGGCAAAAGGACACCAAAAAATGCCAAAACTTGTTGATGTTGTCCACTGACAAACCATGTGGACAACTTGCGATCAATTATCCAATTATCCAATGATCCTCTCGAGTATCTCAGCTTCCAAAGACATCACCTTAATGAAAGATTAACCATGGTACATCCAAATCATCATGAACACCTCGTTATCTTTGACTTGTTCTCTGCCATGTCAAGATCCTTATCCTTGTACTTAGTCTTCACTGAACTCACGTAGGTCATTGACATCATCTTAGTCTTCCACCTCATCTGTATAAGCAATTGCTCTTTGCCAACAATCTGCTGCTTCAATAACAATCCATTACACTCGACAATCATGTTAATCTTTCTTCTGGTCCTTCCAAGCATATTGGTAATTTCGACTCTATTAAGCTGTTCATTTTCATGATTCTTCCAAGCTTTACTGAACATCCTTGTTCTAGGCTTGTGCATCCAACTGTTCACTTGATCTTTGTATCTCCAAGCCATCATGAACATCACTGTTCTTTTCGGCTTGTTCAACCTCGATGAAGGTCCTTCTTGATGTCCATCTTATTTGAAGATCGTTCTAATTTGTGGACATCTTTAACACCCAATATCTTATTCACCTCAAATTTCGACAGTAATCCCTTGATATCGGTGAAGCACTCTTGATAGTGGTAGAGCACTCTTCATATCAAAATTTCTTGATGCTGATTAGGACAACATCTGCATGTAGACTTGTGCATATATAACTGGGTGTTTACTCAACCAATACATACATTAGTAGTTTTTTATTGTTTTTATCATCGTCAAAACAATATAGGGAATTTTCCAACAATCACCACATTGGTAATTTTCCCAACACCTCAGCTAGTCGCTGGCCACGACAACGACGACAACCGTTGATCGGCCACAAGCATTAGACAAACTCACCCAAGGCTGGCGAGGCTCCACCTCGCCAAATTCCAACGAGCTCGAGCCTCATTGGCCTCGATCGAGGCTCCACCTCGCCAGATCCAGCTAGGTCGAGCTCGCCCAAGGCCGATGAGTCAGGCGAGGCTGAGGCTCGAGCTTACTTAGCTCACCAGAATCGAGCGAGCTCGTCCCTCACCTATGGCCAACGACTGGCCGAGAAAGAAAAGAAAAAATAATTAAAAATTCAATTTAAAAAAGAAAAGAATTTTAAAAAAAATTGTTAAAAGGAGTGCACGGAGGAGAACATGCTTGGTCTGAATGAAAGAAAGAGGAGGAAAAATGATTTCCTCTTTTCAAAAAGAGGAAATTGTTTTTCCCACTTTTGAAGGTTTTTTTTTCCATTGATAGAAAATGTTTTCCTTGACTAATTTATTTTTTGTGAACTAAATGCCAAAAAATCCAGATTTTTTTTTCCTAGAAGTTGTTTGCCATGAAACAAATGGGGCTTAAGAGTACATTTGCTCCAAAATCGAGTAATTAGGGTTTCAACGTGGACATTATCGATTTCGATTGCAGCTTGCTTTGGTGAGTCATCTCTTGATCTTGCGCAATTTAGGGTTTGGTCATAAAAGAGAATGTCTACACTTGTTTGGTCATAAAAAAAATCAAAATCATTATTTTTCAATAAGACTAAGTCTACGTCAACGAAATTCGTAATCAGTTCAGCTGATTTATGCCATCAGTCCTCCGTAGCTTTTGATGCCAATCGCATTCCATTAGAAACGGAATATCGATCTTTTGTCACTATGTACTTTATTTTATCTTCTTCCTTGTGGGATTCTCTGGGCTAAAAGAAGTACATGCCCCACGACTGGTGCAATTTCTATGGTAATAATCATCAATCCCATGTCTAGTCGTGTTGCAATGTTGGACGTTTTGCATGCCAAATCACTTGTTTGAGCATAGAGTCTTGATCAGTAATTATGGTAGGTAGTTAAATCAGGGAATAATGGCGTTTCATCATCGCAAGTAACCTAAGTAAACATTCAATAATAAATGGGTTAGGTCTCACCCTATACTATACTAATTTTGACTAGCCAAGTTATCTTATTTTTAAGATTTCTTTTCGTTGACATGAACGCACTATGAAATTCTCAAGATTTTGCAGCAAAAGAAAAAAAGAAATGAAAAGATTCACAAAGTTAAGAGCCTGTTGTTTTTGCAAATTAAGGCAACTTCAACCGCTCATCGTGCCATATTTTTAGTCAATGGTATTTGAAATCTAATTACATGTTTTCTATTTACAGTTATATATATAAATATAAGTATTTCAGGCTTCATGAAAGAGTGACGCTCCATTTTTAAAGCATTGGATAATGTTGTATGTATAAAGAAATTCCTTAGTAAAGTAACGCCACACAAGTTTCAACTGGACATTGAAACAAGTAAAGCCCGTGTATTGAACAATTGACTTTTTTAAACAAAAAATTAGTGATGGCAAAACGGGTCATAGGTCAAATTTGCATAGCTAAAATTGTATTACATCAAAATAGGTCAACATGGGTGGAAAGGGTCACTTTAGGTCTAACCCATTTTCAACCCACTCAAACCCAACTCCACCCATCAGTTTGATAGGTCTACATGCATTGGAGAATTACCACTTTCAGTAAGATTTCTTAGTATACATAGCAGTGCTTGGATGCATTTCTCTCTATTCATCATGGTGCGTCCCATGACCATTTAAAGAGTTGCATTTCTACATGGATGTATGTGACATCCTAAATTGTCCTTTTATTTATTATGTTAGTAATTACTATATCATATGGAAATAAAATTTCATATAAAATTAAAGTAAAACAGCATTGGCATGTCAAATATAGGTCTTACATTATACGTATGTATGCAAATTCAATGCATAAGGCATCCTTAGCACTTTATGATTTCGATATTAGATCTAGCGCACATTGGCCTGTGTAAATTTTATGAGCACTTCATTATAATTAAAAAATTGCTACTAGATTCCTGGAATATTATGTTTGTGCCATGGGTGGTAAGATTGTCACACAGTAAAAACACCCAAGATGCTTTTAGGAGACACAAATTTAAAATAATTAATACACAAGTCTCGTATTTTTTCACATGGTCATGACATTTATCACATGTTTCAATCACATTCTCTCTCCTCTCTTGTAACAAGTTTTGCCAACTAAAGATAGCCTCTTATCACTCATTTAACTTGCGACATCTCCTTCATTTTCAACCATATGTTATAACTATGCAATTACATCACGCATTGCATCATTTATTAACTCTAGCCTATTAATATTCTTGATAAGCTTGCAAATCAAGCCTCCTTATTTATGCACCTACTTAACCAATGACTCTCTCTCTCTCCCTCCCTCCCTCCCTCCCTCCTCCTCCTCCTCCTCCTCCTCCTCATCTTTCTCACGTAGCTCATCTCTTGTTGTTTTCTTCTCTACCAGATCTTGAAGGCTTACCACTTAAACCTACTCTAAATCTCTTGATTTTTAGAAATATGAAAGCTAAGATCAATAGTTTTAAGCCAGTGTGCTCGGGAATATTGTTCGGAAAATGCTATAACTATTGTAGGGCAGCAAATTCTAATTATCCGAATCTAGCCCATGACCCATGACCCATTTTGCCGCCTCCAATTGTAAGTTTTAAAAAGTCAATTGTTCAACACATGGGCTTTACTTACTTCAATAGCCAATCGAAACTTGTGTGACTTTACTTACTAAGGAAATTTCTTTATGCATGCAACATTATCCAATGCATTAACAATAGGGCGTCACTCTTTCATGAAGCCTGAAGGACTTCTATTTATATATACAATTGTAAATAACTGAAAATAGAAAACATATAATTGGATTTCAAATACCATTGATTAAAAAAAAAATTGGCACAACGAGCAGTTGAACTTGCCTTAATCCGCAAAAACAATAGGCTCTTAACTTTGTGAATCTTTTCATTTCTTTTTTTCTTTTGCTGCAAAATCTCGAGAATTTCATAGTGCGTTCATGTCAACAAAAAGAAATCGTAAAATAGAATAACTTGACTTTTCAAAATTAGTATAGGATGAGACCTAAGCCACTCATTATTCAATCGTTACTTAGATCACTTGCCATGATTAAATTCCTTCATTCCTGATTTGATTACATACCATAATTACTGATCAAGACTCTTAGCTCAAAGCACGTGATTTGGCTTACATAACCTCCAACATGGCAACACGACTAGACATCGGAGTTGATGATGATTACCACCATAGAAAATGCCAAGTTGTGGGGTTCACACTTTCTCTTTATCCCCCAAGAGAATCAGACAAGAAAGAAAGATGAATCGGCTGAATTGGTCACAGAATGATGATTATCTTCCTTAAATGATCTGATTGATTGTATTTGATATCGTAATATTTAGTTACCCTATATAGTTATCTTGTAAACCCTATAAATAGACTCACGTAATCTTCACCATCAAATCGAAATATACACAAATTCCAAATTTCTCTCTTTTGCACATCCTTCCCCAACACCAGAGATTCAAGCTGTGGCGCTTCCGTATTCGCCCTATCCATATTGGTATCCACCGTATCCGTATCCAACACCAAAACCACATCTGTGTTCTAAAGCTGCTCCACCTCCGGCACCAAATTGGCATTGGGTTCCATCTTCAAAGGGGGCGTGGGTTCCGTATGTATGTTGCAAGGGAAAATTGTAAAAAAAGTTTTAAACCTATTGCATTTTTACCAATTCAGTCATAAACCTTTTAAATTTGCCAATTGAGTCCTAAATTTTTTGCATTTGTATCAATTCAGTCCTTTTGGCCGGTGCTGACGTGACATCACTGATGCTAACGTGGACAATTTCTAATAATTTTTTAGTATTTTATCAATTTTTATTTTATTTTATTTTATTTTTCCCTTTTTTCTTTCTCTATCTTTTTTTATTTTTTCACCCTTGGCAGACAAGCTATGGTCGACGAGGCTCATCGGCCACTGGGCCAGGGCTGCAAAGAGGCTTTGGCAAGGCTGGCCTCACCCACGGCGGCGCCTTGCTTCATGACATCGAACAAACGCAGCGAACCCAAACCTCCATTTTCCGCGCCTTCTGCTATTGCTTGCCTTGCTATCCATTCGGAAATGGCTTTGGCATTGATATCTTTGCCTTTGCCCGCCTTGATCTGGGTGAGGCCAACCTCACCAAGGCCTCGCCAGCCACAGACGAGGCCACCTTTGCCCGCAGTCACAGTGGCCTCGCCCAAACCTGGGCGAGGCCAATCAAGGGCTTCGCAGCCCTAGCCTAGTGGCCACCTCGCCTCGCTGGCCATAGCTCATTGGCCAAGGGGAAAAAATAATTAAAAAAAAGACAAAGAAAGGAAAAAAAGAGAAAAATAAAATAAAATAAAATTCAATCAAAAAATAAAAAAATTCAAAAATTATTAAATTATTAAAAATTATCCACATCAGCGCTGACCAGCCAAAAGGAATGGATTGGCACAAATGCAAAAGGTTTAGAACTCTATTAACTTAAAAAGTTTAGGACTGAATTGGCAAAAATGCAATATGTTTAGGATTTTTTGGACAATTATCCCTATGTTGCAATGACAGGTCACCACAAAGTACTCGGCTTGAAGACATTATGATTGAGATCCGATGCGCACTTATCGAACCCGAAAGCCAAAGCATCCGTTATATTTGCTTTGATATATAGATGTGATAGCAAAAAAGCTTCGGCTCGAGTGGACTGAAATGGCGCGAACCCTAGCGGCATTAATGGATTCCTCTATATACTTCTTCAAGCTTATAGTTGAGTGGCTGTTAATAAGTGTTTGTCATCAATGTGAATGTCATTATCGTTTTATGTCGCAATGGGCTTTCATTACTTTGGTTCTTTTGTGAATTCGAGGATATACTTCAACCGCTGGTTAACTCCAGGTTAAAAAAAGGTGCTGTGAGTAGTTATTGAAAAAGATAATTAACACAAAATACGGAATTTGCGCTTGGTTGTGCAGTAAGATGGGCATTGAATGTGCAGGATAACTATGGAGAGTAACCGAACATTATAATATCAATTACAATCACTGAATTTTATAATATCTATAGAACTGATGAGGTAGAGCTCGCCAGATTCCGATGAGATTGAGCTCGACAGAGGCTGACAAGGTTGAGCATGCTGGAATGGTGAGCTTAGCCTCGCTTGGGCGAGCTCATCTCTCGCTTGTGGCCTGTCGCTGTGGCCAGTCGAGGAAGAAGGAAAAAGAAAAAGAAAGAAAAGAAAAAAGAGAAGAAAAATAAAAATAGTTTAGAAAAATCGATATTTTTAAAAATATTTTTATAAGAATGAACATTTTATTATCCAAGGGCCTGAGCCCGGGCGCCAAGGATTCACGCACAGCCTTTGTGTACCCGAGCCTAAGTGCCGAGGACTAGAGCTCGAGTATCAAGGACCTGAGCACGGCCTCTATGGACCCAAGCTTGGGTTCTGGCATCGAGCACGGGCACCAGGGCGTCAAGCCCGGCCTCGATGGACTTGGCTCGGGCGTCGAAGGCCTAGTCCTAAACGCTAAGAAGCAACATTGGGGTTTCCATGCCCAAGCCTTCCATGCCCAAGCGTAGAGTTTCAGGTCTAAGCGTTGATGTCTAGTCATATTTTAAAAAATATTTTTCGATTTTTCAATAAGGAAATCATTTTCCTGAATTTAAGTATAGGTTTTCTGTTGACTCATTTTTCTAAGTGAACCAAACACTGGAAAATGAGGAAAATATTTTTTCGAAATTTTTTTTTGCAAAACAAACTAAGCCTAAAGGTGCTAATTCTCTATTGCATGTTGATCTGTCAAACTGGTGGGGTCGTTATCCCATTTTCATGAAATACTATTCTCTCGATCCAAATCTCACTCTTGACCCATGTTGCCACCTTTAAATGTATGTTTAAAAAGGGCAATTGTTGAATACATGAGCTTTACTTGTTTCAATATCCGGACAACTGTAAATAGAAAACATATAATTACATTTCACATTTCATTGATTAGAAAATATGGCACAATGAGCAGTTGAACTTGCCTTAATCCGCAAAGAAAAAGGCGCTTGACTTTGTGAATCTTTTCATTCTTTGTTTTTCCCCCGCAAAATTTTGAGAATGTTGTAGCGCCTTCATGTAAAAAAATTAAAATGAAATCGTAAAATAACTTGACTTATTATTGAATCTTTACTTAGATTACTTACGATGATGAAATGCCATTATTCCCTGATTTAACTACCTACCATGATTGCTGATCAAGACTCTATGCTCAAGCACGGGATTTGGCATGCAAAACCTCCAACATGGCAACACGACTAGACAGGGGATTGATGATTCTTGCCCTAAAAATTGCACCAGTCGTGGGCCATGTACCTATTCTTTTAACCCCTAGATAATCCACGAGAAAGAAGATAAAATAAAGTACATATCGGCAAAAGATCGATATTCCGTTCCAATAGAATGCCATCGGCATCAAAAGCGAAAGAGAATTGATGGCATGAATCAGATGAACCGGTTACGAATTTTGTCGACGGGGACTCAGTCCTATTGAAAGATACTGATCATGACTTTTTATTTTATTTTTTGAATTACCAAACAGATATAGAATTTTATCTGTCAATGACCAAACCTAATTGCGCAGTTGCTCGAAGATCAAGAGATGACTCACCAAATCAAGCTGCGATAGAAAGTGTTTTACCAAAAATGAGTGTTGACCCCAATAGAGAAAAAATATCTCCAAAAAGTTGATCTATGGTTTTTTATGAGATAGTTCAATGGTGATTTTAGATAGGAATTTATTGAGCGTAAAAAAAAAAAAAAAGAACAATGGATTTAAAGGTAAAGGACCGTAAATGATAAAAACTAAAAAGACATTAACATTAATAAATTGATAAAAGTACATCGGGGATATGTATTCTTGATGATGGACCACTTTCCAACCGCTATACGACGCTTTTATAGCGTACTAACCACAAATGTTTATTCCGACAAAAAAAAAAAAAAAACCACAAATGCTTATAAGATGTTAAATACTCTGAATGCAATTATAATCTATGTTACACAGACACGTGCATGTTGCGCACATGTCCGTGTCGGACGCGTGTCCGACTCGGACACGCGGTCAACGCCTGGGACACGCTCGGACACGCGTGTCCTAGCGTTTTTTTTTTTTGCCAAAAAAAATGTTGAGTTTTTGAGATCTTGCTTTTTTTAGATAGATTCTACTTTAGTTCGATCTTTTTGTTCTTTTGGCAAGTCTTGTTAGGTATGGACACACAATCACACGAAAAAGAGTAAAAATCGAGAGAGAAAAATTAAGATGTAAGGTTTTATTCTGATTTACCCTTAAACTAGAGCTACATTCAGCAGAAGATTCCACTATAATTATCACCTCACACATCTCATTACATCGCTTAATTATAAGAGAAAAAAAATATATATAAACAGTAATTATTCATGAACCCAAGCTCAAACTACTAATATAAAATATAGGCTTAAATTATAAAAGCTATTTAGCTTTTAGGGAGCGCTGCGCCCTTCAACCTCTGTCGGGGCATCCCCCTTGGACCCCTGCCTGCTCACTTGGGAGTGGGACCTTAGTGCTTTCTTATCGATGAGAAGTATGAATCACACCTCAACAAATCCCACCTCATTTATATCCGATCGACCATATTCTCAGGCAAACCTTTTTACTTGCTTTTGGTGAAGCACCCTTTTATATGCTCTTTCTTTGTTGGATTACTATGGTGCTTGACATGATTTTTAAAAGTAAGTATTTGACATCAATTTTATGGCTCATAAATCAATTGCAACACTTTTAAAAAAATAATAATAATTTATCGTGTATATATAAAAATGTATATTTAAAATATAACGTGTCAGAATTCTCTATTTTTTAGAAATTATGTGTCAACGTGTCGTGTCGTGTCGCGTCACGTGTTGCGTGTCGGTATCGGTGTAACATGAGTTATAACTGCATCTCCACGATTATAGGCTTCCAATTCGTACGTTGATCCTCTTCGCAAGCTATTACAATTCTCAAAGTGCCACTGGGTTGCGCCATCGTAGCTTGATATCCATATCTTTAATCGACATTTTCACTCTTTCTCCTTTCTTCTTTTCTCTATGTCCAACACTTGGCCAAATTTAATAACTGGCTATATTTTAGTTTTGTAATTGAAATGAGATATTCGTTGACCACTTGTCATTGTGCTTTGACAGTTATAGTTCATGATCATCGATAATCATTGTTCATCGTTGTCAATAAGTTCCACCATCGTCAATAACTACATTATAACTTGCAAATAACCATATGGATCTCAGCCCCTTTTATTTTGAGGTCATCTTTCCCATCTCTCTTGGCAGAACCTTGGTAAAGGGATCAACCGGATTCTTAATTAACCTCACATAGATAATTGTTAAGAAAATGATGAAAATGCCCTTAACCATATGGCGATGTCAAGCCTTTATTTGAGATTGACATGGCCACTTCAAACCCTTATTTAAGAAAATGAGGATACTTTAGGCTCTTGTTTAAATTTTCCTTCTTCTTATTTTTCCGATGAGATATGTGCTTTGACCAAGTCTAGTGAGTTGGAGATTCAGCACCACTTTCCCGATGTTGTTGGTCATCTTTGGCTAAGTCATCCTCCTAATCCCCTTCCTGAAAGTATTTCCCCTTTCAAGTATTTCCTCAAATTTTATCTTCACCCTACTCAACGGTTTGACTTCTATCCCTTTCATTCTCTTGGTTTTGGTGCCCTTTTTCTCAATTTTGACATCAAAAGAGAGCCAAAAAAAAAAACTTTAGCTTAGCATACTCGCTCCTGTCAATCTCCCTCTAAGGATATCAACTAAGGGTAAATTTTATCTTGGGTTCAAAGTTTTTTCTTCTCAGTATTGTGCTGGACAGTTCAAACTTACCCAAGATATCCTTATGCCGATCACCTACTCTCTAGAGTCTTCTTTTACCAAGGAGAACATTTATAGAGAGAAGGATGATGCACCTTTTGAATGTTGCTCCGCCATCACAACAGATCTTTTCAGTAGACATCTGATCTTCATGGTTGAACAGAATCCTCAGGCCACCTTACAATTCAATGACTGGTGGACCTACTACATCATTGATTATTTCAGTGAGGATATCGAATCGATCCTAGCAAAGGTGAATTAAGGAGAATGATCCTTTTGCTGCACCTGAGGTTAGCAACAGGAACTAACCTAAAGGGTCTTTTGAAACCTCACCGATCCAACCTTTTCCGATAAAACCTTGAGAGGAGCTAAAGAAGAAGTCAGGTAAAAATCGATTGTCTTAGCATTATTCGTCTTCTGTTTTTCCATATATCTCACAATGTTTATTCTTGCAGTGGCAACCAAACAGATAGAGGCAATTCCTGTTAAGGCCAGACGAAAACGATCGACGAGCATTAGGATCGTTGAAAGGCAAGAGGGAGAAGTACGCCAAAGAGGTTTTGCGCCTTTGGCGAAGCTTAGGAAGTCGGTGATGCAATCTTTCCCCAGTGTTATTGCAGACGTCGATGATGCACAGAACGCACTTGATCCTCAGAACATTGACACCCGCGTTGATGTTAGATGCCGATTCTAATACAGATGATTTAATCAACGTACCTGACCTTGAAGCTGGAGGTAAAGACATTGGAGTGGTCGATACTAACATTAATGCCGATATCGATGTCAGGCACGATCAGCCTGAAGGATCAATCATTACTAACGTCGATCATTCTTTGCCATCCCAACTTCCAACAGTTCGGGCACCGGTCATAACGGTGAAGAAAGGTATTAATTATGTCAATTTTGAGGGAAATCACTATGGTGATGAAAATCTTTATTACCAAAAAAAAATGAAAATCTTTATTACCATCGATATATATATTGGGTCACAGTTCTTTTTCTCATTTAAAGGCACCAAAAATTATAAACTAGTGACTGTTAAATATTTCATTCTTTTAAGGGCTAACACCACTAAAAATCCTAAACTGGTACGCTCATGTCATATCTATCAAAAACTAATTTTTGTGTCACAAAACTCCCGAAAAGGAATTAATAATTACCTCCGAAGGTCTAATGGGACGTGCATTAATGCCTCCGATGCTTTGAACTCCACAATTTGATTAACAACCATTACAATTAAAATAAATTAAAGCCACCAAAAATCTTAAACTCATCCTCAAGAGAGATTAATGGCCGTTAAAAATTCGACGACATAGCATGCGTGGGCAATGCCACTTAGGGTTTAGAACGGTCATTATAGATGGACCTGTGACAAAAGGTATTTTTGAGTCATTAATACAAGTTTGGGATATTTGCAAGATGGAAAAAAGTTTAGGGTGTCAGTGTCCCATGGGACAAAGATTTTTTTTTGGTGGGATTATCCGTGAAATTACAAAATATATACATAGTCAAGTCGGGTCTCAAAATTATATCTTGTCCAAGGTTCAATTTGTGAACCGAATTGAACACCAAGCTCCTCAAACCGATCATATCAATAATCAATAATAGTTGGAACCGATGTTCTATAAATTTTTCTCTTTCTGTGAGCAAAATTACCAGTTGAGAGATTAGTGAACCAATTTTTGTTTCTTTGAAATATAAATTAACCTATTCTCAGTTATTCCTCGCGGACTAGATTTTCTTAATCAAGTCATGTGCTAAATTGAAACCAGATGCAAAGTGAAATTTGGTCATAAATTGACAAGACCTGAAACCTGAATTTAGGTGTGGGCATTCAAAAGAGTGATTGCGTAGAGCTACTTAATGGAATTATATTCTTAGTTTATTCCTTTTTCTTTCTAGATGCATTTACATGTATATACCACTTTTTCTTTTTGTGCACTAATTTCAATCCCAATATGAAGATTCCTGTGTCAAAAAGATGTATTGAAAAAGCTGAAAACTCTTGGCCAAAAGTCAGCACGTTATCTTTTGTGAAATTCCCCCTTGTTTCTAGAAATCTGAAGCATAATTTTTTTCAAAGATTCCAAATTTCAAAGGGACATTTCTTTCCAATTCCCCAAAAGCAAATGACTAAATTGTTGTCAAATTTCAATTATTCGATCCTTTTGATTTGCTAAAAATCAATATAAAAAACATTTTTCTAAAAAGCGATTATTTATATCGCTTGAAAAAAATTTAATTAAGGACTAATATTTTGATCATCAATAAAAATTACTGAGGTACAAATTGTTGTTGAAAATCAAATATTCTCCATTGTTGCAGACTTTTGATCATATCCATCCAAGTGAGACCTGTGCGTAATTACCATTTCCTTTCTAGACAAGAATGATCATGGCGTGATGAAAGAGTGATGTCCAATTTATGATACAGTATTATCAAAGACTGCCTCTGTTATACCAAGATAATTATATGTGAAGGATCTGTGAGATGCCTCCAAGAATGAAGGTTCTCACTCAATTCATGTACTGTGATTGATTGTATTCATAAAGTAACTAAAAGAAAGAGTTTACATTTTCTATTTTCCCCCTTAATCACAAGGTGGTTACTATATTACAGATTGCTTTTGCACCTCTCATCATACTCAAGAAACCAGCACCTCTCCTTTAAAAAACAACATCATGCCATGCCCTCTCCTTTTCAACTTATGTGGGGGCAGATTAAGACTTCAAAGACAATGGCCCCATTAACTTTTTCTGGGTGGGTCAGTTTGACTGAACTGCATTCATAAATATTCCCTCATACAAGAGAGAGGAGAGAGAGAGAGAGAGAGAGAGCATTTCCCACAATTATTCTGGACTATTTAGCTGTAATCTTTTCTGGGTGTATTGTATCATGTCCCGGACTTCCTCATCCACTGCTTGTTTCTTGGTGTTTTCATTTCATCTGACTGCCTCCAAACCAAGATTGCCCTTCTCATTCCTTCCTAGTTTCTGGATTGTCACTATGATCTGCTTCTTCACAAATTAATTGCTCATTTCTGGTCTTTTTTTCCCCCATCTTTTTGGGTTCTCTTGTTGCTTTTATCTCAAAGACTGAACAATTTGGGCTCATCCAAAGTCCTCATGAAAGACCCAGATATGGGTGTTCCCCATTTGTTCAGATGCCCAATTAGCCTAGACTTGTTCACCGACCCGGTCACTCTGTGCACAGGCCAGACCTATGACCGGTCAGGCATAGAGAAGTGGCTCGCTGGTGGTAACCTAACCTGCCCTGTCACAATGCAGAGGCTGAACGACCCGTCCGTTGTCCCAAACCACACTCTCCGGCATTTGATCGAGCAATGGCTCCGATTGGGTCGTGAAGCTGGCCCCAATCACTTCGAGACGATCGATCCTGACCATTGCCTCATCGCCTTGAGACACGGCCTTGAGTCCCCTGAGTCCACCTTAGCTGACAAGGTTCATGCGCTCGGCAGAGTTCAGGTTTTGTCCGCAGAATCTCCCTCAAAATGTGCTGCTTTTCTCAGGTTGGGATTCTTGCCGATGTTGTTGGAGCTGATTTTTGGGAACGCGGAGTCAAGAGCGCCTTCCACTCCGAGTCCTGATCATGTGCACTTTGTGGACCAAGCTCTATCTTGTACATTGAAACTGTTGGACTTTGGTGAGCTTCAGTGTCTCAATATGCTCAAAGAACAGTCGAAATTGGCATCATTCCTAGCACTACTTGAGCATGGAACAGTCACCACCAAGATCAGTTTGTGCCGACTTGTCGAGACAATGTCATTGTCTTTCGAGACCAAAGAGCTCTTCGCTACGCTCGGCCATAGATTCCAACTCTTACGAGGGATGATCCTCCTCCTCCACCAAAATCCCAAGGTCGCCGAGGCGGCAATCAAGGCCATAACGTCTCTCTGTTCTCTGGAATCAATCCAAGAAATCTTGCTGCGAGAAGGTCTAATTGATGGACTCCTTGCATACATTTTACAAGCCAAGACACAAGAGAGAGCACCGGCGGAGCCGTTGGCGATGCGATTGCTCGAGCAGCTTCTAGGAATTGAGAAGGCAAAAGAGGCAATTCTCGATGACCCACAGGGCATAACAAGTGCTCTGGTCAAGACGTTGTTCAGAGTATCGGATCAAGAAGGGAGTGACAGTGCAGTGAACTCACTCATCCTCTTGTGCTGTGATTCGTCAGAGGCAAGAGAAGCTGCACTAAAAGCAGGAGCTCTGACTCAGTTGTTGCTGCTTCTGCAGAGCCAGTGTGGTGATACGACCAAGACGAAGGCTAGGATGCTTCTCAAGCTGCTTAGATCATCCAAACGGACTACGAACAAAAAAACATGAATAGTACCATACGATATGCAATGAGCAATTAGTTTTTTTTATTCTCTATTTTGTGTTTCTGACTACCAATTTGACTAACTAATTTTCTTGATTATGCTACGTGCAATGTCACCACGAATTAGAAGACCAACCTTATGGTCACAATAATCTCTATTTGGCAAAATGTCAACATCGTGGCCCCGTGATGTGGCATCCATATAAATTGGCCACGTGTCCGCTACATTAGCATCTTATCGAGAAATTTTACCAGATTTCGACAGAGAAGCATCGACCGCAAAGGACAGAAGTTTAGTGCATCATATGATTGAAATTGATGTTCAATGACCTACCTATAAAGTCCACCAAAATTTTGTGAACACCGATGAAATTTATCGTTTGCATCACCTAACAAGAAAAATATTGGACAAATATGTGACTATCTCAAAAGACCGGACACAAAACTATGTATGGAATGCATATTGAACTCACTCTTAACATTTACCTTTAGCGTGTGAATCGGACCATACGCGTGGAACATGCGATGGTTACTTCGCAATGTCACGTGGTGAAATAGGTGCAGTAAATTGATTTACTTGAATCTCTTACATTGCGATAGGTATTCATTTCTCTCAAAAGCTTCAACAGTCAGAAATAAGTTCATGTGTCTCGACCGAGTTGCTTAGAAACACATCACAAGTGGAGTTCACGACTTTACTAAGTCAATTGTCATTTCCATGAATCATGATTCATGTTTAGAAATGTGAATGTGAATGTTAAACCGATAGTTCATACTTCAGAATGGCTTTCAAATGGCTTTGGTCCTCTTGCAATTAGATTTGTTTACTGGTGGTGGTGGTAGTGATCATATGGGCTTCTTCTTCTCACTAAGCTTTTCTGCCAAGATTTGACTTATGTGCTCACTTTTGGGCATTGGGTCCCCTCGGAACGTGAATATTTATAATAAGGACTAGTATCATAAAAACTCTAAATTGGTATATATGTGCCATATTTATCTAAAATTAGTTTTTGTCACAAAAACTCCCGAACTAATATATCTATGCCACATTTATCCCAAACCGGTATATCCATGTCACATTTACCGCAAATTGGGGTAAATGTGGGATTTTTTGTTGTAAATATGACACGAGTTCACTAGTTTGGGGTGAATGCTGTTAGGATTATGTGCACAATCACAAATCGAGAGATAAGATCTATCCTTCTACACTCTTAAATTAAGTATATATCCAATAGATGATTCCATTTTAATTAGCACCTCCCACCTCACTTATAACTCTCAATTACAAAAGAAAGAGATTACATATATCAGTAACTATTCATGAGCCCAAGCCTAAACTAACAATGAAATACAGGTTCAAACTATTACAGCCATCTAATGTCCTAAGGGCCCTATCCCCTTGCAACCCCTGCTGGGGTGGCCCCCCGGGACCTTCGCCCACTCACTAGGGAGCGAAACCCCCTTGCCTTCTTGTTGATAGATTGTATAAACCACACCCCAACAAATGTGACATGGATGTATCAGTTTGAGATTTTTTTTATAACATAAAAAGTTAGTTTGGGGTAAATGTTGCACAAGGGTACCAATTCATGAGTTTTTGTCACAAAATTAGTTTGGTGTAAATGTGGCAAGAATGTACTAATATGGGGTTCTTGATAATAGTAACCCTTATAATAACTTAACTAATACCATGTATAGGTCTACTGTTATGAACCTTTTGTCCCCCAAATCTATGGAGCTTGTGCCTAGGCTCGCTCAACCTTTTCTTATATTATATGAACCCATTCTAATTTTTTAAGAACATCAATGCTAAAACATAATCGGGCCCTTTTATATCTAATTAATGCAAAATGAACTGGTTTTTGAGTAAGCTTTAGGATAACGTGGCTCAACCACAAAGTTTCATTCTACTCATTTTTTTCTTTAAGTCTTTAGTACAAAGTTTTATTATTTGTAGATTGATTCTCAAATCTTTAAGTCCTTAGTACAAATCTGACTGGGATGTTCACTTGAGACTTGTGATATCCCAAATTTCGACCATATGGAATAATGTAATATTCCGAATTTTCGACAGTATGAAATAATCGAAGGACGATCGTCGAAATTTATTTTAGAACAAAACGCGTGATCGGAATTGTGAACAAAATTTCAAAAAGGAAAGAAAGAAGAAAATGAAAACAGAAGTCGTCGCTCACGGGTTTCGAACCGCGGACTTCCGCTGTCTCGTGCGCATCTCGTGCGCTTGCCACTCGGCTAAGGCACGACTGTTGGGATAGCAACGCCAAAGGATTTATTTAAAGTATACGGCACGCAAATAACGGAGGAGAAACAACCGAAATCGTTGCTTGTGAGTTTCGAACTCGGGACTTCAGACGGTGCCGCCTCTTACCACTCGACTGAAGTTCGAACGGTGAGACAGAAGCGCCAAAAGTTTTATTTAATGGAAACGGCGCGCGAGTAAGGAAGGAGGGGCAACCGGAGCAACCGAAGTCGCCGCCTCCAAGTTTTGAACCCAGGATCGGACCATTTGTTTCATTCCCGGATACCACTTAGCCGAAGCGCGAATGGTGAGATTAAGGCGCCAAAATTTATATTTAAAGGAATCGGTGCGCTATGGACGTCGTCGTTTTGGATTAACAGAGACGATTCCAATTTCTGTAGTAAAACCCTAAAACTTCGCAAAAGACACAGTAAGCCGAAAATTATGGAACAAAGAGACGTTTTGGGCTGGGCACGAACCGACGGGCCTAATTTCTTTTATTTTCGGATTTCAAGAGGGCCCATAATGGAAAATGACCGTTTTGCCCCCGAAGCCCATTTTTGGCCCATTTTAAGAACCTATTGGGTTTTTAGCCCATTGGGCCCGTCAAATTCAAACCCGAGCCCATGTGAATAGTGCCAAGCCCACTTGAATGGTGCGGGCCGTGAATAGTGCCGAATGAATAGTGTCATAATGGAAAATGACCGTTTTACCCCCAATGGCCCATTTTGGCCCAAATTGAAGAACCATTGGATTTTTAAGCCCGTTGGGCCCATAAAAATTCAAGCCAAGCCCACGGGAATAGTACAAAGCCCACATGAATAGTGTCGGCCCGTACGAATAGTGCTAAGGGTGGAAATTACCCTTTTACCCTTCTTGAAAGTGAAGTTTTTGGAAGATTATATTTAATGATTCAAGACAAAGCTAATTAAAGCTTTTGTCTTGCAAATCCTCTTTCCCTTTCCCCCCTTGGTGGCTGAAAATGAGGACCCCCACCATTGCCTCATCCTATCTATTTTGTCTTGATTTTCCATCAATAATTCAAGTGATCTTGAATTTCAAGAAGCCAAAAAAATGAGATATTTGGATAAGAATTATGAGTTGCATTATTTGAGGGGCAATAATGCAACTTGAAGACAAAAGGGGCAAGGCAACTTTCTCTCTCTCTTTCACTCTTCATTTCTCTCATTTCCTCTCAAAATTCGGAGCTCTCTCTCTCCCCTCCATTTTCTCCACTTTTTCTTCTTATTTTGGCTCTCAAACCTTACCACCGAACCCCCCAAGCCATACCACACCTTTGCCAAGCTCAAGCCGCGCTCTTGGGGCCGTTCGGGACGCCGTTGCCGCCGTACATCGCCGTGTAACCGCGCCGTGCCGAACCGAGTTGAGCCGCCATCAAGACCCATTTTTCCGTCAACGCGCCGTAGCCGAGCCACCACCGTCACCGTCTTCGCGCCGTCGCCGCCATCGTCGCCGTGGTAGTCTCGCCGTTAAACGGTGAGTTAATCCCCTAATCTTTGATTAGGCTACTAATTGCACTTAGGGTTAGTTAAGATGCAATTAGTCCTTTAACTATAGTTAATTTGGCTAAACTATAGTTGATTAGGCTAATCCTGGTTATGTTAGGTTAATCTTGGTTAGGTTAATCCTGATTAGGTTAGGTTAATCCCGGTTAGGTTAATTAATCCCGGTTAGGTTAATTAATCATGGTTAAGTTAATTAACCCGAGCTAAGTTAATGTGAGAATTTTATACTGATTGTGCTAGACATGTTTATATCGAGATTGGCCATGGAAATAACGTCCCTCGTGCCTAAAATAATTTTAGTAGAAATTAATGCATTTTTAATACGACATTGGTAATTGATGTGGAGATATGCCGAATGTTGAATTTTATGTGATTGAATAATCCACTAGGCTTGAAATGTGAAGCATGCAAAATTGGGCGTAAAAAGCACGTCGCTGTGATCACGTGTGATTTTTCTTGTGAAAATGACAATATATTTTATGTGTGAGTACGATCATGGCATGAGCATGGATTATAGTGGCATTATGAAATTGGGGTGCCTATGTGCTCGTATAATTACAAAAGTGTACTGACCCTCAATGGTGATTGGGGATGATGCCCGGATGATTTGTGACTCGGATGCCTGGATGATTTGTGACCCGGATGCTTGAGAACGGTGGCAATAATTGGAACGCGTTAGGATGCATTGTGTACGAGAAATGAGGTTCGTGTTTTGATTACATGTCTTGGCTGATGCATTGTTTTAGAATGCTATTATAACTGACAATATGCAGGGCGTGTGCATGTACCAAGGCGAGGTAAGAACGCCTGTGATTTGTTGGTTGATCGGTGAGTGAGTTGCTCGAAACCGTTATAGGTTGCGTAGAGCGAGTGTTGCTCGCTATTGATCTGCCATCGACATTAGGTTGCATATTTAGGAATGCTCTAGGTGAATTAGTATCCTATGCGAGGCTTAGGCGATTAACTCGCTGAGATTTATATCTCATTTGTTGTTGTTAACCATTTTTCAGGTCCGTAGAACGAAAGGCCGACGGGTACAGTTCAAGGTACCCCTGGTGTAGAGGAGATAGGTTAACCCCGACTCCGGTTCCTCTTTTTGTTGGTCGTGTAGGAAGTGGCCCGATAGTGAGGGCTTGTAAATATAAACTTCCCAAGGTTAACATGTTGATAAATAAAAAGGTGTGGTTTGTTAGTGCTGTTTGTTCTGTTATTGGTGCTGCTGTTTTTCCTGCTATCCCTGCTGTCAGGGGTTGTTTATGTTTCCGCATGCGCTAATTGAAAGATAAAAGGAATGGATCGTCGATGCGTCCTGGGACGTCGAAATTTTTATTGACCCAATGGTTAAGTGACAGGAATGGTTGCACGCTCGAGAGTTTGGGGCGTGACAAGACTCAATCTGTATTTTAATTGTTCGATGTCTCCAAGGATTTTTTTCGAATATATATATATATCCAAATAAATCATCAAATTGGATCAGGAGGCATTGTCCCATTTATACGGGGCTTTTCATGTTCGAAAGTAACAATGGAATTCTTGGGGTTTCAGAAATGGATGAATTGCAACGGTGATCTCCAAGGACTCGTTTGTTCTGAAGCTGCAAACCTTTAATTGAGATTACATCGTTGCGACCGTCTTGATTTTTGTACCCGTTCGTGTTGAGATGGTGCACGCATAGAAAAGTCCCAAATCGCAAAATTGACGTGATGTGGAGCTGTTAATAACCCGGTTAACACGTAGCTCATCGATTTACGTTTTTGAGTGAATGTATATCCGACTAGATACGTTGATGGACTCAAATTGGGCTCTCTCGGTAGTCACTTGAGTAAAGGTATCGAGTTTCTGCCGTGCTCTTAACGATTCATTTGATTCGAGGAGATAAGAATTACTTGATTTTTTTTAATTACTCGCATTTGGGGCAAAGTTAAATAGTCCCACCGAATTCTTATTTCCCTCTCTTAATTTCTTGAAACTTTGACATCTAATTTTCGTTCATCTTTATACCATGAGAAGTATGGAGAAATTTTGTCCTTTGAGGACTGGTCAGTCACTCAAAAGTAATTATCCAATATCAACATTTTACAAAGGCCACCCTTTTTTGACAAAAAAGAAAAAGGTCACCCTTTCACTTATTTTAGGAAAAAGAAGAAGGAGAAAAATAATGTTTAGTTCTCAAGAAAACTAATATGACTAATGGTGCGTTTATTTACAGAAACTGAAATACTTGATAAAAATTTTCTTAAAAATGATCGGTTGTATCTTTTTAAAAAATGAACGAACGAAAAATATTATCATCGTTCACAAAAGTGTTTAGACATAAATTGTTGTAGATAATGAAAATATTTCTCATTGACTAATTATTTCAAGTTATATAAACTATTATTTTATAAAAAAATATTTTCTAAATTATTTATTTCTAAATTGACAATTCGCAGGAATGCTCGCTTGGCAATACAACCAATGATAACCTCGGATTAGCAATTAAAACCGTTTAGGAGTCCAAAGAAATGAAAACTGTTCAACTTGAGTGGAGAAACTGGCTATCGTGTCCAACTTTACTCAATTCCCGAGCTTCAGTTCCTCTCTTAATTGAAGGTTTGAACCATAGTCAGTGGTAAGAGGGCAAGCAAAGCAACTAGCTGAATTTCAAAATAAAATTTCTAAACGTGGTGATTCATATCATATCATACAATCCCTTGTGACGTGTCGAGAATTGTCACTTCTAGAATCATGGGCTAAAATGCACTACAAATGCCACAATTTGGCACGGATGGACACTTTAGTGCCACAATTTCTAAAATGTACACTTAAGTGCTACTTTTTTTGAAAAGTAGGACACTTAAGTGCCAACTCTAGCAAGCCTTGTCAAAAATCCGACATGATATTATTTTATTAATATTTTTAGCCTATGTGGCTTGCCGGTGTTAACGTGACACTTTTTATATAAAATATTTTCATATTTTTCATATAATATTCTAGTTTTCTTAAAATTTTCTCTTTTTTCTTCAATTTTCCTTTTTTCCCATCATCTTCTTCATTTGGCTTGTCGGCCAAAGGAAGGACCGACGACAATTAGTGAGGCTCCTCACTGGCCATGGGCAAGGTTAGCCTCGCTGTCGTTGGGCAAGGCCGACCTTGCCCTCGCCTACCGATGGCGAGGTTTGCCTCACGCAGCCATGGCGAGGCCGACCTCGCCCAGATTTGGTGAGGCTGGAGCCTTGCCATGGCTGGGCGAGACCAGCCTCAAGGAGAAAAGAGGAGGAAGAAAGTCAGAAAACGATAGGGAAGCCAAGCCTCAAGAGCCTCGTGTTCGCATTTCTCGTTGCTCTTTTGGTTTGGTGCTCAGTGAGCAAGGTCTACAATGGTAGAGAGCCTGCAGAGAAAGACTAGGACTTGACCGAGTCAAGCTCGAGCAATGTGATGTCGTTCTGGAGCGATTGCTGGAGATGGTTTCCCCCACCACCCCCCTCCCACTTCTCCGTAATCCCCCCTCTTTCCCCTTACTTGTGCCCTCCTTTCCCTTTCCCTTTCCCATGGCCCTCTTACCCCCGCGATCCTCCTCCGCAGGCATTGCCTCTCGCATCCAAGTCGAAGCTACCACCTCCCGCGTCCAAGCCGAAGCCGATAACCTCGATGCCGCCTCCAGTAACAAAGCTGAAGCCGCCACCTCCGGCGTCCAAATCGAAGTCAATACCCTCGAGGCCAGATCTAGGCGAGGCCGACCTTACCTAGCAAAGTCGGCCTCACGCAACCTCGCCAGCCATCGCCGACCCTTCCTCTGCAAGCCAGAGGAAGGAGAAGATGGGAAAATAAAAGGTACAAATGAAAAAAAATGAAAAAAAAAATTAAGAAAATTAAAATATTTATCTACGTGGCTTGCATTTTTTTTAAATGCCACATTATTGAAAATTCTAGCCAGAAAAATCCACATTAGCATTTTGGCCAGAATATCTCGCCGTTGGCATTAAATTGTTTATTGCTTCTCTGATTTTGACACTTAAGTGTACATTTTAAAAATTGTAGCGTTAAAGTGTCCATCCGTACCAAATTGTAGCATTTATAGTGTACTTTAGCCAAAAATATGAGTAGACAGTACAAAGGGAAAAGGAAGAAACGCTAATCATGAATCATGACGAGATGAGATGAGTTTTTACATCTTATTGCTCGAAAAGACCTATGAGATCGCTGAACATCCTTGGGCAAATAATGTGAAGGAATAATACCTGTGCAAAGTTTGAACTCTTGACATGGTAGTCTCATCTAATGGAAGAACAGTTGTGTGCTTAATCAATAACTTATCATATCTGTGTCAAGATATCAGAAAAGAAACCTTGTCTATCTGGTTCTTCATCAATCATAAGCCTCTCTCTCTCTCTCTCTCTCTCTCTCTCCAAGGCAAAGCCTTGTTTTCCCACTTGTTCAGAAGATTTCCACATTAAGCTTACTTCCCCTACTTTCATTTCTTGGATTGATTTTGATTTCGATCATCTAAATTACCAAATTAAGCGGGTTGCTAAATCCTAGCTAATTACCAAATGAGGAAGGATGAGATAAACCCAACTTAACATTATCACAGGAGTTAGAATAAATATAATATTTACTTATTTAGTAGTATTGATTGTTGATACAAGCACATTTCACTGGGTATTTCTTTCACTTTCCCCACATCGAACAGATCAAGAAGAAGTACACATGACTCCAGATCGAACTTACTTACACGACATTCGTAATTAAACTCGCAAACTTAACGCTAAGGACCACATATGTTTGTCGGTTCGGCTCTTATTCAGCTAGTAGAGAGAGTTTCGATTTGAACTTCAGACATAAACCTGATCTAGCTGGGCATCCTTGGTGGCGACATGAACTTGCTCTAGCTGGACATCCTTGGCGGCCTCCCTCTGCGGCTCAGACTGAAAGTAAGCTTCCAGATGGTTGGCCAAGGCTGGCTTGTCGATTCTCTCGCAGTGATATGACTTGCAGACGAAGTAGATCACTGTTTGGATCACGAGGCCGAACAGGAACAGGAACGTCAGTAGGACGAGGCAGGGGATGCCAAGGATTAACTCGAATGCTAAATTCCAAAAATACCCCAGAAATATCTCGAACACTATCATGATCCCAAAATAGAACAAGATCAGCAGAAGGAAGATGAAACTCGTGACTCGTCGCTTGCCCTCAATCAGATTCTTGCTCTTGACCATGGCCTTGATCCCGTAGTTCTCCTCCTCCAGGACGGAGACCACGCTCGCCAGCTGCCAGATGATGCTCAAGTACACGTACCCAACGAAGAACGCGATCAAGAGGATGAGCGCGATGGCTAGCCCGAACGGCGAGAACCCGATCAGCATCCCCCACATGATGAATGTCCCCAGCATGCATAAGCTGTAGGCCAAGTGGATCAAGAAACTCCACATGAATGTGATGGCAACTCGCTTCCACACCTTTGGGACCACGGACATGATCTTTTTGAAAGCGATGGGCTTTCCCGTGTAATTGCAGGCCACAGTGTATACGACTGCGGAAGTTGAGAGAAGGGAAAGCACCAGGAGGAAGACCAAGTATGCTATTCTGATGAGCCAATATGCTAGACGCTCGTATGTTAGGATATCATGCAAGTGGTGAGTGTCTCCGCTGTGATCGACGAGGTATCGTTCCAATTCAATTCTGTCTTCCAGATAGTCGGAAACTTGGACTTGAACTAAGAAGATGATGGAGAGAGGGAGGATGAAGCAAAGCGTGATTTGAGTAAAGATTTTCTTCCATGAGAAGATGATCTTGAAGGACTCCTTGAAGATGCCAAGGAACCCGAGATATCGAAGCTTCTCTTCGTCACTATCCATCTTACTTAACACTCGGCTCACGTGGTCCTCCATAAGGGTGATTCTCAGAAACTCTGCAGATGATGAAGCTGAGAGAAACCATCGATATTTATACACACATATAGATGACGGAGGAGGTTAAAATCGACAATCTGATACGTCGCTCGCCTCTTCGTGGATTACAATCTACATTGTTTGACGTGATATCAAGGTTAGTGTTTGAGAAGCAAAGCAGATGCTTTGGACAAAAGACAGCGGCAATGACAAAGTCTTGCTCTAGCTAGCTGGGATGATTTTTGTCGTTCATTTCCAGAATGGGACTACACTGATAGATACTATCAGTCTAATGCTCCAGCAAGTTTCATGCTTTCCCTCCTTTTCCTAATCATCTTTTAGATTATGAATCCAAGAGGAAAAATGTAACATTGATTAACAATGTGGCAAGGGAAAAATTAGCCATTCGCGTGTCAAAGAAAGTACATCCAGCATTAGCAAAGGTAAGATAGCTCTACTTTGGTTACAGCAAAAGAACAGTATCGACATCTAACACAAAGTGTTTACTCCGCATTATCATTTCTTGTTGCATTTTCTCGCATTTGGAAATTAGATGCATCTTAGTTTTAGGATCACTGACCCTACATCGAGAGGCAAGGTAAACGAAGATGTCAGAGCTCCCGAATCCCTCGATCCCTAGCGAAAACTCGACCTATCTCACGTCAATTCTTTCCCTAGCCCTAATTAAGCTTAGGTAAAACTAATTGAAGGATGTCTCTTTCCCTCTTGTCCGTGAATGGCATTTTTGGCTTGACCAGCTCTTGGAAGCCATTCTAGGATCCACTAATAAAACAAGGAAAGTCTAGCTAAAGGAAGAGGAAAGGAGAGGAGGTGTGTTGGGGTGTGGTTCATACTCTTCATGGACCAAAAGGCATGGGAGTCCGGCTCTCTAATGAGCGGACAAAGGTTCGAGGGCCATCCCGGCGGGGGTTGCAAGGGGATAGCGCCCCGGGGTGTCAAAAGACTTTTTATAGTTTGAGCTCGTATTTTATTAGTAGTTTAGGTTTAGACTCATGAATAGCTACAATTATATATAATATTTTTCTCTTATAATTGAAAGTTTTAATAAAGAGATGGGAGTACTAATTATAATGGAATCATCTGCTAGATATAACTCTAGTTTAATGGTGAATTGGGATAAAATATTATCTCTCAATTTCTCTTTTCTTGCCTTTAATATATTTTGTTGTGTTTGTGCGCCTAATTCTAACAAAGTGGGGGCTAATCTCGTGCATTCAGTGAAGGAAAGAGACAGATTTCGTGAGCTGATAAAGCAAAGAAAGAAGGAGAGATTGGCTTGGCGGGATCTTGAAATGGGTGATCATGGTAATTAACAGCCACTTTCGTGAATTGAGTAATATTGCTTGACCATCATCTTTGATTTTTCACTGTACTTATTATCAATTTTGGAAGTAAATCAAGAATTTAAATTACCGGCGATGTCCGACTCATCATATTTTTCATGATTCGAAAAATAATGAACTATCTATTATGTTTGAGACAATCTAAAGGCCTTAAAGTTAATTATTTCCATAAAAGAAAAGTAACTCCGACCGATTACGCCTTACCATGTTCGCTTCCAAAAGTATACTCGATGCTATTAAGGTGTCAATGTCAATAAGCATTAATTAGGGAATAAATAACTTCTATTATTGGAGAGATCAATCGTACGAACGTGCGTCATGTCACGTGGTACAAATAAGTGATGGAGACTTGCCAAATCAGCAACACATCTACCAAGGAATCACCGGGGAAAAATCACCAAATCAATCTATATACACCTGTAGATGACTAAGGAGGTTCACTTCTAAATTGACAATTTGATTGCATCGCTCGTTTCTGCGTGGATTACAATCTACATTGTTTGGCGTAATTTCTCGGTTAAAGTCTGAAAAGCAAAAACAAATGCTTTAGACAAAGACAATGACAATGACAAAGTCTTGCTCTAGACTGTCGTACTAATGCTCCAGCAAGTCTTATTCTTACCCTCCTTTTTCTAATCCTCTATTAAAGTATGAATCCAAGAAGAAAAATAACAGTTGATTAACAATGTGGTAAGGGAAACTTAGCCATTCGCATGTCTAAGAATCTACATCCAGCATGAGCAAATGACAAAAAAACTCTGTTTTGATTACAAAAAATTACAGCCGTTTAATAAAACTATGCTTCGACTTTTTGTCTGCATTATTTTGGCGTGACTCCAGTTTGTACCCAATGATACGCCTGTACCAGATGATACGCCATGCGAAGAATTCTAGGAAGGGAATAAACAGAGCCGAAAGCCTCCTTCATTTTTAAATTTAGGGGTTGCCATCTCTTCCCATCAGTATGCAATAATGATCATCTTCTTATACGGCGGTGTCATTACCAAAATATCGAAATTTATTCGATCGACATTGATGGGAACTCATTGTTTTGTCCTAAGGAACGATGCTGACATTGCGATAGCATGGCGGTTCAATCATCTGCTTGATGGGAGGACAGGTATTAAGCACAGCTCCTAGGGTCCTGTAATGAATCTGACAGGAACTTGCTATGTAACTAATCCTTACTTTCTATTTTACGATATATTGTAATCAACCCATAGTTTATTCTGTCCTAATCCGGTTTAGGACTGAGAAAGATTTATTATAATGATTGTGACAAAAACTTCACATATATGAAAGTGAAACAAAGAAGAGCTAGAGCACATTGTATTCTTTTGTTTTTTAAGCCTTGAGCTAGAGCACATCGTGGAAAAGGCACACTGTATTTAAGCTGCAAACTTTATTATCTTGATACTCATAACTTCATGACCTTGGAGTTGTTCAAACGCACCGAGACCAAGATGCAGAAAACTCTCGAAGTAATACATGGAATATAGAAATCAGACATGAAGTTGCTCAAGCTGGACAGAATTGGCCTTTAGAGGGACATAGTCTCCGAGATATACCTCGAGATGATCAAACAAGGAGGACTTATCGATGTTCTCGTGGTGGTAGGACTTGCAGACAAAGTAGATCACTGTCTGGACGACCAAATCGAAAAGGACCACCACTAGCAATAACAACAAGCAGATTAGTCCAACCCCAATCTTGATTCCAATCCCATGAACCAAGTCCAAGACCACAAAGGACTCCAACAATGCCTGAACCAGCACAGAGTGATAGGTGATTTGCAAGCGCACAATATCTTCAAGTAATAAAGTGATGAGTGAGTATCGTTCCCTCAAGGATTGTCTCTAATTATCCAATTACTTACCGATGGTGATTAATCCAAAGATCTAGCTAACCAAATTGAAAAGGTAAGTAAAAAGTGAACTAAACCAATTAAAAGACTGAACTACAAAAGAGTCGAAACTTAAAGAATTTAAAAGCTAATCAAAATTTCAAAATAAATCTAATCTGAAGCAAACTGAAAATTAACAAGGCAATTTATCAATATTTTAACCAAGATCACTAAGCGTTAAAGCATCCAACTTCACTTAACCACTCATAATCAATTCTCTTAACTTGTCATGCAAACTTAATTTCCAATTGTGTTGGTGAAATCCCTAAGTTAGATTACAAACCAACCTCAGTCTAATAATCCCTAATTAGGTAAATTAACTCACACTAACCTTAGGTGAGTTTAAACTACCTAAACGCATCAGGTTCGTGTGGAAATTCCCGGATTCAATCCAAGTAGTTCCAACCTAGATCTGCTACCGCAACCACATAAACAACCTAGTGTACCTTGACCTAGATTTAATTTATCGTTCAATATCACTAATGCTCAACTTGCAATCTCCACCCGGTATCATGCATATATCAGAAAGCATTTAAAAGTTGGCCAGACTTCTAAAAGCATTAAGATCATGATAGAGAACGCCACAATCAAAATAATTATATTGCACGAGCAAGTCTTGAAAATCAATCAATCGTGGCTAACATCCATTGTAGCTCTAACAAAAGAAATTTAGAATATAATTAAAACTAAACTAACAACAAAAATTAAAGGAAACATAATGCTAAATTAAAACAAATTCACCAATTTGAGTCACAAAAAGGTTCAAGTTTGTCTCCTCTTTTTCTCCTTAACATGCGCCAACTCCTCTAAAAAAAATAGAAGAATAAAAGCTAACTAAGAAAACTTGAAATCTCCCTCGGATATGGTGGCTTCAAGGCTCCTCTCCTTCTTTCAATTTGCGGCACGAGAAGGGTTCTATAGCCTCCAAAATTCTGCCTTAGGTCAGCCCCTCCATTAGGTCTTGAATAGGATTCCTCTCTAGATTAGGAATTTTTCTTCTTAAGATTCCTATTCTTGATTTTCTTTGAACCTAGACTCAATTATGGTCAAATCCTCCAAATTTCTGATCTTGGCTAGCTTTTTCTTCAAGACAAAATATTCTGGAAGATGCTGAAATATTTTGGAAGATGCTGAGGTGCAGGGATTGATATGCAATTCCAGCACAGACACATAGGAAAATTACACATATGGTCCTGGCGTGTTTCGCAAATAGTGTGCATGGTCCCATAGCCTCCGAAAGTCATACTTCCTACAAAATCCAATAAAATTACATGAATAACAAATAAATTCACCTAAAATTCATCAAAATTTAGCAAATATCAAGCTTAAAATAGAAGAGATACTCTATCTAAAATAGAGTTATCACATAGCACACCAGGACGCCAAGAAAACACCCGACCGACGCACCCATCTTGCCCTTTATCAGCCTCCCGCTCTTCACCATCGCCTTCCTTCCATACACATCTTCAAGAACAGAGATCACACTTGCCAATTGCCTGATCATGGTGATATAAACAAACCCAATAACGTACAAGATCAAGAGAATCACCAACATGGCAATCCCAAGTCCAGGGCCAACGAAAAAATGCCTCAAGATGATGACCCGTACGATCAAGAGCCACACAGCCACAACTACGAACACAAAGAAGGTTGTGAAACTCCAGAGGAATGTGACCATGAGCCTCTTCCACACTCTGGGCACAACACGCATGATCTATTTGAAAGTAATTGCTTGGCGGTGTAAATGCAGGCCACTATGTAGACAACAGCCAAGGTCAAAAGCAGAGAGAAAGATGAAGACGAAGATGAAGTAGCCGAGCTTGAAGAGCCAGAAAGCCACCCACTCCTTCTTGAGCATGCGGGATAGGTTCCGGTTCCTCGGGTTGTCCTTCCAGGTGTCGTCCCGATCAATCTCGTGGTTGATGATTGTTGAAAAATTTGATTTTGTGTGTGTGGAAGCATGGTGTTAATATGGATGATAGTTTGTGGTTAGTAATGTGCAAGTGTGTATGTGTAGGATATAGTTGATAGAGAATGGACAAGGTCAAGGTAATAATTATGTGTTCAAGGCTATGGGAGAGGAAATATAATTTACTTAGTTTTTGGGTTGTACAAGAAGTTGAAGGAGATATTGGTGTTGGTGGAGGGGTACACCCCCACACATAGGATAACGCCCCCACACCATCTTACAAAAATGAGCATTAAGCCTATTTATAGGCTTATACTTTCCATGTACAACTTTTCTAGAATTATCTAGAAGTGATTTAGATTTTTTCCCTAGATACATCTAGACTCTTCTATAAATATATATTCCACAAATATCTTGATTATGCTAGATATTTCTAGACTTCACTAGCAAATGTCTATCCTAAAAGTTTCTAGAAATTGGATCACAAATTCCAACAATGATCTTGAAGGAGAGGAGCTGCAAGACCTCAAAGGTGGATAGGTTCCAGACTTGGAACCTAAAACCTACCTTGTTATGGTTGATTCCTTGTTTATGGAATCAATAATTGATCCCTTTGACCTTGGAATTAGACTGGGACCAATTTTAGGGTCAATTTGAGAATCGGCGAGATATTTTTTTCATTTCATTTTATTATATAGACAACATGCATATGTCAAACATTTGATACAATTCTTTCTACTTGAGGATAATATGTCAAACACAAGTATTTTCAATTATAGAAAAAGAGTAAAAGAACTTATTTAAGGTTAGGGGTAAACTGGTTTGGTTTTAGATTCCAAGTTTGCGGATCTAACCAACAGGTTCAGGGCATACAATTAGAAACCGAACCTATTCCTAATTTTTTGAACCGGGAACCAGACCGGTCCCCTTATAAATCAACCATGAATAAGTTGGGTAAGGCCGCTTCAAATTGGTTCCCGAGTTGAATCGGCCCGTTTGCTCACCCCTATATACTACCAGTGGTAACTTCTGGTTAGCAATTGAAACTATTCAAGAATCCAAAGAAATTAAAGCTGTTCAACTTAAGTGGAGAGATTGGCTGCAGAGTCCAACTTCACTCATTCCTGAGCTACAGTTACTCTCCGAATTAATGGTTTGAACCATATTCAGTAGCAAAAGGGTAAGCAGAGCAACTAGCAAATCAGCCTATGAAATTTCTAAGGGTGGCAATTCATAACATATCATCACAATCTCTCGTAACTTGTCGAGAATTGTCACTGCTAGACATTTGAGTAGACCATACAAAGGAGAAGGAAGGGAGGAGGGAGAAACACTAATCATAACGAGATGAGATGAACTTATGGCCCGAAAAGACCTATAAAATCACAGAATATCCACGGTCAAATAATGTCAAGCAATGATATCTGTGATAAATTCTTGACATGGTAGTCTCATCTAATGGAAGAAAAGCTATGTGCTTAATCAACAGCTTAATATATGTGTCATAGTATCAGAACAGAAACCTTGTCTGTTAGGTTCTTCATCAGTCAGAGGCCTGTCTCTCTGTCTATCTCTCTCTCATCAAGGCAACAGAAGATTTCCACATCTAGCTTACTTCTCCAACTTCCATTTATTGGATTGATTTATTATACAACATCTAATTTTCCAAATTAAGCGGGTTGCTAGTCCTGACTAGGTACCAGATCAGGAAAGATGAGATACACCCAACTTAACGGTATCACAGAAGTTAGAATAAGAAGAATCTGGAAAGTAATTGTGTATTTATTAGTACTGATTGTTGATACAAGCACATTTCATTTGGGTATTTCTTTCACTTTCCCCACGTCAAACACATCAAGAAGAAGTACACATACCTTAAGAACAAACGTAATTATACGACACTTGGAGGTATATTTGCGAACTCAAGGCTAAGGATTCATATATGTTTGTTGGTTCGGCTCTAATTCAGCTAGTACAGAGAGTTCCGATTTGAACTTCAGACATAAACTTGATCTAGCTGCGCATCCTTGGTGGCAACATGAACCTGCTCTAGCTGGACATCCTTGGTGGCTTCCCTCTGAGGCTCAGACTGAAAGTAAGCTTCCAGATGGTTGGCCAAGGCCGGCTTGTCGATGCTCTCGCAGTGATATGACTTGCAGATGAAGTAGATCACTGTTTGGATCACGAGGCCGAACAGGAACAGGAACGTCAGCAGGATGAGGCAGGGGATGCCAACGATTAACTCGAATGCAAAGTGGAAATAAAACCCCACAAACCACTGGTACGCTATCATGATCCCATAATAGAACATGACCAGCAGGAGGAAGATGAAACTCGTGACTCGTCGTTTGCCCTCAATCAGATTCTTGCTCTTGACCATGGCCTTGATCCCGTAGTTCTCCTCCTCCAGGACGGAGACCACACTCGCCAGCTGCCAGATGATGCTCAGGTACACGAACCCAAAGAAGAAGAGGAACAAGAGGATGATAAAGATGGCTAGCCCGTAACCGATCAGCATCACACACATGACATAAGTCCCCAGCATGCATAAGCTGTAGGCCAAGTGGAACAGGAAACTCCACATGAATGTGATGGCAACTCGCTTCCACACCTTTGGGACGACGGACATGATCTTTTTGAAGGTGATGGGCTTTCCCGTGAAATTGCAGGCCACAGTGTATACGACTGCGGAAGTTGAGAGAAGGGAAAGCACTAGGAGGAAGACCAAGTATGCTATTCTGATGAGCCAATATGCTAGACGCTCATATGTTAGGACATCATCCAAGTGATGATGTCTGTGAGCGTCTCTGCTGCGATCGAGTTTGTATTGTTCCCATACAATTTTCATTTCCAGATAGTTGGAAACTTGGACTTGAACTAGGAAGATGATGGAGAGAGGGAAGATAAACAAGAGCGTGATTTGAGTGAAGATTTTCTTCCATGAGAAGATGATCTTGAAGGACTCCTTGAAGATGCCAAGGAACCCGAGATATCGAAGCTTCTCTTCGTCGCTATCCATCTTAGTTAACACTCGGCTCACGTGGTCCTCCATAAGTGCAATTCAGAAACTCCGCAGATGATGAAGCTGAGAGTATAACCATCCATATTTATACACACAATGCAGATGACTACTGAGGAGGTTAACTTCTACAATCGACAATCCGATACGTCGCTCGCCTCTGCGTGGATTACACTCTGCATTGTTTGATGTGATATCATGGTTAGAGTTTGAGAAGTAAAACAGACGCTTTGGACAAAAGACGCTGACAAGGATAAAGTCTTGGCTCCAGACTATCATACAAATGCTCCGGCAAGTTTTATTCTTAACCCTCCTTTAGAGTATGAATCCAAGAAGAAAAATAAAAATTGATTAAAAAATGTGGTAAGGGAAAATTATAGAAAAAAATATGTGGAAATTTACATATATAACTCTGTTTTGATCACAACAGAAATTACATAAATTATATTCTTAACGTTGTGCCCAGAATGTGGTAATCGCATGTGTAAGAATCTACATCCAGCATGAGTAAATGATATAAAAAAAAAACTCTGTTTTGATCACAATAAATTACAGTTGTTTCGTAAAACTATGCTTCGACTTTTATTTTGGCTTGACTCCAGTTTGTACCCGATGATACGCAGATGATACGCCACGCGAAAAATTCTCCCCATCAGTATGCAATAATGATTGAAATATTTTGGACTTGGTCAACAAGAGTACGCCCCACCTGCAAAAAAAAAAAATGGAGAGATAAGAAAGGAAACAGTGCACGCTCGGCTCAAAATGAAAACAGAGAGCACGCACTGAGAAAGGAGGAGAAAGAGGAAAGAAGAAGAAGAAAGGGAAAGAGAAAGAAGGGGGTTCTCACCACGGGAGCCTCGCCAAGCCGATTCAATTACATATTGCAATGCTTGATAAGTGCACACGCCCTTCGTTCGTCTAATTGAAGTAATTTTTGGATTTAGGTCATAAATTTGGAATTATGTGAAATTCAAGCCGTGATATCGGATTTTGGAATTGAGAAGTTGAGGAATTTTAGGAGAATGATAGTTTATGGTGTTGTAGATAAATAGGACTTTACGGAACTTGATTTGGACTCACGATTTGCAAGAAAAGAATTTTTGAATTTGTGCACGCATAGTGAACAGTAGCGACCAGCTGACTTCCATGTCGATTTTCTTCGGTTTTTGGCTCATTTTTGGGTTGTCTTAGCTATGGATTTTCATGAAAATGGTAGATTATGTTGTTGTGGAGTTGTGGGTTTGACGGGAGTCGTTTTGAAGTATCAATTTGGACAAAATGAGAATTTTTGGGTTTCGTGTGCGAGTGTCGCATTGCGATCGGCTTAGATAATCATTTTGGGTGTGCGATTTGTCGACGCACAGGAGTCGTTTGTTAACATCTAAGCTTTGTATAGTCTAGTTGTAATTGCGTTCGCGTTTTATTAGATTTTGACGTTGTTTTTCCTTTAATTTATAGGATTGCGAGTTTGACAGTTCGAGTAATCGTTGTTGTTTGATCGTAGGCGTTCCTAGGTAAGTAGTGCTATATCTTTTATGAATTTATAAACTCGTATTTTGAAAGTGATAAAAGTTTGAGTATCACATGAGTTATTAAAGCATGGTTATTGCATAAAATCTGGATTGGGCAATTACTACCATTTTGTATTTGAGAACGATGCGAACAATATTTTGTGAAATGCATTCTGTTTGTTGAACGGAAGATTATACGTTTGGTTTATGAAGTTAATTATGAGATTGATTCTGAATTGAATTCTGATATTTGGGGAATGTTGGAGTTAGTGCTCAATATCGTTGTGAGCCCATTGAGGGGCTTGTGAGTATGCACATGCTAGTTAGGATATCTTTGTGGGCCAACTACTGGTAATATAGGTAGAGACCTCACCAAGGGGGGAGCTTGGTTGCCTTGTCATGGGACGTTATGCGTGACCATGATTGATATTGAGCAATAGATTTGTTGATAGAATGAACCATCGACGTGTGATTTGACATGAGATTAGTCGATGGAATAGACTATCGATGTGTGATATGAGATTTATCAATGCATAGACCATTGGTGTGTTTTTACGAAATTAGCTAATGGATAGATTGTCAGTGTGTTTTTACAAGATTGGCTAATGAAATAGATCATTGGTATGTGTTTTATGAGATTAATCAACAAACTAGACCGTTGATATTTTATTTTGCCATTATTGGGAAATTAATACTTTTGCTGAAAGAAAACGAGTTATATATTTGAAACGGTATATATATTATCAATTGGATTTGAGATTATTGAGTTTTACAATGATTACATATATATGCATAGTGGGTGCTCGATCTGCTTAGCAGAAATATATTACTTATTGAGCTATGATTGCTTATCCCTCATTTTACAAATCTTTTTAAGTTCTTCGGTTAGCGACCGTAAAGCGAGAATGACATCAATGGGATTCTTTTGAGAATGGTCTTTTAGATATGGTTATTATGTCTGTTGAGGCTGCGTCTTTTGAGTAGAAGGACGACTGTGTCATCTCCTGGCCAAGGGTCGCCACTAGCGGCCGACCACCCCTCACCAGTGGCGGCCCTTGGCTGGGCCTCGGCGAGGGCGGCAACCCTCACCCAGATCTGGGTGAGGGTTGCCCACCCTTGCCCGGCCCCCCTACAGTTGGCGGGAGTCACTGGCCACTGGCTGGGGCTCGGCAACCCTCACCGGTCATACACAATTTTTGACATTTATGATGTACTTTTCCCGATGGGATTCTCATTGTTTTGTCCTAAGGTACGATGCGGACGTTGCAATAGCATGGCGATTCATTCGGCTAAAGATTCTGACAGGAACTTGCTATGTAGCTCATTCTTACTTTGTATTTTATGATATATTCTAATCAACCCATAGTTTATTTTGTCCTAATCCAGTTTTTAGGACTGAGAAACCTTTATTACCACGATTGTGACGAGAACTTTACATATATATGAAAGTGAAACAAAGAAGAGCTAGAGCTCAAGCAAATTGTATTTTCTTCTTTTTTTTATGGCTTGAGCTAGAGCACATCGTGTAAAAGGCCCACTGTCATATAGATATATATATCAAACATATTACACATAGTTAAGCAGCAAACTTTATTATCTTGATGCTCATAACTTCATGGCCTTGGAGTTTTTCAATCGCTCCGAGACCAAGATGCAGAAAACTCTCAAACTAATACATGGAATATAGAAATCAGACATGAAGTTGCTCAAGCTGGACAGAATTGGCCTTTAGAGGGACATAGTCTCCGAGATATACCTCGAGATGATCAGACAAGGAGGACTTATCAATGTTCTCATGGTGGTAGGACTTGCAGACGAAGTAGATCACTGTCTGGACGACCAGATCGAAAAGGACCACCACTAGCAATAGCAACAAGCAGATCAGTCCAACCCCAATCTTGATTCCGATCCCATGAACCAAGTCCAAGACGACAAAGAACTCAAACAATGCCTGAACCAGCACAGAGCACACCAGGACACCAAGAAAACGCCCGACCGACGCACCCATCTTGCCCTTTATCAGCCTCTTGCTCTTCACCATCGCCTTCCTTCCATACGCAACTTCAAGAACCGAGATCACACTCGCCAATTGCCAAATCATGGTGATATAAACAAACGCAATAACGTACAAGATCAAGAGAATCACCAACATGGTAATCCCGAGTCCAGGGCCAACGAAAAAGTGACTCGCGATGACGACCCATACGAGCAAAAGCCCCACAGCCACAACAACGAACACAAAGACGGTTGCGAAACTCCAGAGGAAAGTGACCATGAGCCTCTTCCACACTCTGGGCACAACGCTCATGATCTTCTTGAAAGTAATCTGCTTGGCGGCGTAGATGCAGGCCACCGTGTAGACGACAGCCGAGGTCGAAAGCAGAGAGAAGATGAAGACGAAGATGAAGTAGCCGAGCTTGAAGAGCCAGAAAGCGACCCACTCCTTCTGCAGCATGCGGGACAGGCTCCTGTACCTCGGGTCGTCCTTCCAGGTGTCGTCCCGGTCGATCTCGTGGTTGATGATCTTGAAGGAGAGGAGCTGCGAGACCAAGGAGTGGGCGAGGAAGATGACGCAGAGAGGGAGGACGAGCGCGACCGTGATCTGGGCGAAGATCTTCCTCCACTTGAGGATGATCTTGGAGGTCTCGCTGTAGACGCCGAGGAACCCGAGGAACTGCAGCTCGTGCTGGTCTCTGTCCATCATCGCTTCGTTCGCACGGAGGAATCAAGAACAGAGGGAAACGATCGATGCGTGGAGAGACTGGGATGTTTCTTGAAGCAGAGCAAGGCTCAGAGGCTCAGATAATTGAAGGGGTCTTGAGAAGAAACATCCACAGAGTGAAGCGATAAATGAAGATGGAGACGTTACCGGAGGGGGGTGGATAGGAAGAGGGGGGAAGACTTGGAAATTTCAACGAGTCAAGCATTTCTTCTTCGGATTGAATTTGGCTAAAGAAGAGAAGAAAGCTGGTGGCCCGAAGTTTCTTGGGTTTCTTGATTTAGGGATAATCATAGGACGAAAGGCGTGGAGGGGTTGCTTTTCCTCAATTTGGGTGGCCATGGATTTCAGCTGAGTCGATGTTGCAATTTGGACTCCGAGTCAGAGTGATGCAATTTGGACTTGGCTAAGAAATCTCCCCATGAGAAGCTAACATATATAGGTATAAGGTAGGGGTTTGTATTCGACCCAAAAAAAAAAAACAAAAACAAAAAGTAGGGGTTTGTGAAGAAATCTACGGTGCCGGGACACGGCGCTTCAGTGGTGTGCCGAGTGTCTCCGGCTATGATCTACTCCATCGACACGCCTTGCTCTTCGTTTCTATACGTATGCCGATTCGAACGTTCCTTTTTATGTAAGTTGCATTTTCCTGATCTACGTTTTAGTGTCCGTTGTAGATGTCCACAGTCAAGACCTATATATGAGACTTAAATAGTCCAAATTTTTTTAGGAACTTGAATTGAGCACAATTGCCCATGATGAGTTTAACATGGATGAGAATAGAGACATCATAATGCAAGGTACAAATGTAGTAGATCTATTGAGCTTATGTACGTAGCTCATTACCCAGTAAAGACTTAGGTAAATCACGATATCGACATCATTAAGTATGAATATTAAACTTATAAACTCAATCATGTTGATGTATTTGATCTATTGAATTCACACATTAGATATCTTGGAACCTCGTAAAGGTAAAAATCATATGTACCATTTTTATGTGTACCTTATTCTACACGAATCATATAGATGTATTAAAAAGAGTGACTTTACTCACAAATACAACAGGATATACACTACGATACTCGAGCTCATTCATAGAGTACGTTACATATGTTTTGAATTTAGATAGGTTTCACTTATAGAGATCATAATATTCAAATGAGCTCACCAATTATATGGTACTCCTCAAAGCACTTGATTCATGCTTATTTTTGCAATATCTCACATCGTTTGGTTACTAGGTTTAATGCTCTTTATATACATGTGGTCACCCTCTACCTACAAGCTTAAATTATTTTGTTGGACTTTCTAACACTCATAAAGATATTTCGGATTGGAGGTGTGGTACGATGATTCAATTGCCCACTATGAATGATGGGCATGGAATTAGGTGATTTTAGATATTTTTGACTTAAGTGAAGTGGGCTCACATGAGCCAAGAGTATTTAATCATTTTTCTAAAATTAGAGAGGAGCTACCTATCATGCTTAGTGGGAATCAGCTAAGCCCTTGAAGAATCTTTGGCTTGGGGTGAGCACGGTCCGGGTTGTGCTAGTTCAGCACCTAACTCAAGGACCTACTCGCATAGTGTAGGTCCCCAATTTTTTGGATCAGGGACCGACCTTATTGAGCTTGAGACCAAAGACTAAACTGACCCTTGGGTCCGATTTAGTTCCAAGGTCAACCCGGGATCAACTAATTCTTTCTCTCTTTTTCTTTTTTTGCATTCCTTAAAAGGACAAACGTATTCATTGAAATTACATATCCATCGACAATACGATATTGAGCAACCAAACTCTAACAGGGACCATAGTTGCAAGCCCCCTTTTTTTTCAAATGTTAAGATGTTTGTTCAAGTTAATGGTATTCATGTTAAAGTATCAAACATTAACAAAATGAAAGTGTTACTATGATTGTCGACAATGATGCAAAATGAATGTGGCCATTCAAGTTAAGATTCTCGGCCTTTGTTTCTCTTAGAACTAAGTATGGAGGTACTTACCTTTGAGATGCAGATGTTGACTACTAATGATGATCGATCTAAATTGCTGAGATCCTAGAGTCTTCGTTGCTGATGGTCAGCATTAGCGAAGAATAAACGAACAGGGAGAGAGAGAGAGAGAGAGAGGAACTTGAGATTGAGGGAGAGAGTGAGGGTGAGACTTTGAGAGAGGGAGAGGAAAATAACGAAAGTAGAGGAGGGGTTGGGCACTTCAATTTATATATTTAGGGTTTGGAAAAAAAGTTATCTACAGAGTTGGTTTAGGACCAACCTTAAAACCTTAGGATCAAGGATCAACTCGCATAGCATAGGTTTCAGAGGCCCCAAAACTAGGGACCGGCCCAATCCCCCTGGAAATCAAACCACCGGCCAAGTTGGGCCAATCCAGGGTCGGTCCAGGGTCAACCATGGACCGATGCTCATTCCTATCTCCAGCACAATGTTACTAGGGTAAAAAAAAGTTAAAATACTAACCATTTGAAGAAATCTAACAATTATAGTAACCTCACTCCCTTGTTTATGGCTTTGGAACAGAGAGTAGGAGGAAAATAACTAAAGTTTCCGCAGGTTCTTAAAAGGTCTTTTTTCTAACTTATTTTGTCTACATGTGTCATTAATTTCGTGTATATTTGGTCCACTTTTTTCCTTTTCTTGTATCACTTGAAATTTGATTTTTTTTCCTTTATGTTGGAAAATCAAAACTCTCATTCAAAACGAACAATAGATTTTCTCTATAAATATTTTGAGTTTACAATATCTATTGTTTTAAAATTTTTAAAGGTAAAGCAAAAGCAACCTCACTATAAGCCACAACGAACAGTTTTCTTAAGTTGCTTTTATTTCCATATAATGATAATGGTGATCAGAAGATGCACCATTACTAATGGGAAGGATTTTATTCACAGCTGATAAAAATAAGCATAGTTGGAATCTAACCATACGCGCGCGCGCACATATATATATATATATATGCTCATGTGAGATTGAGCCATGCACGGGCTTTACTTAGCGATTTATTTTTTATGGTCACTTTAGCAAATCTCTCATTCTTATGCACATATTGTTCGTGTATGCATGTTCTGTTTTAATTCATATGAGAATCTATAAATAATTAGATGAAAACAAATAAATCCATGATCGCACATGTCTTGGTAATGAATGTTTTAAATTAATTGCTTATATATACATAGATCTTATTTTGAAATATCTATGTAAAAGTAAGGCTGAATTTTTTCCAAAAAAATATATATATGGCTTTCCTACATCTGAGTTGTAAAAGGAAAACGAATATAAAAGAAAAAATTTTAATGTTTAAAATGTTATGTTATGTAAATTTTAGCGGATGATTTATATATGGCTAATTGTACATAGCCTAGGGATCCCTTATGGGAGTTGATCAAGTAACGGCACCGTTACTCTTTCAACAGTAACGGTGCCATCTCCACCACAAATATTTTCACTTATTTCTTTAGAAAGTCTGAAAGAAAATTGTCCCTTGAGATTTGTCCAACTCCCATTAGGTGGGTTTTCTTTTATTTGAAAAAGAAAGAAGGGGACAAAATTATTCCGAATAAAATTGACTGCTAAATTAACATAACAAGTATGACAATAATATCACTTAAAAGAGATTATTAAGGTTATCGTAGATATTTATTAAATTTCGAAAAAAAAAATTAGAAATGTTGTTCTTGAATAGCATTACGTGTTGTATCATGTCAAGAACTGTTATCGAACTCATATTTATTATATTCCCTACATCACATTGTGGTTTGATTTTTCTTTTTGTTTGCTTGACATCAAAATCAAAATCAAAATCAAGAGAGATTAGTGAATTTCTTTTTCAAACTTAGAGAAATTTGAAAGTCCGCGAATCAAAATTGTATTAGTGTTTGATATTTAATTTCCTTCTTACTTGAATTCTTAAATTTATTATATATAGATAATATTTTTTTTACCAATATCTATCATTTAAAGGTCAGTACAATTGCCCCATGACTTTCTTTTCTCTTCAAAACTCCATCCATTTGTTTCTTTAAATATAAAACTAGACATCCTCTCCAACAACAAAAATGGATGGCCAATATTGCACCGTTACTTAGTGAAGTAACAGTACGGTCATCTTAGCATTGCTCATCTCTTATTCTGCATATCCAGTTCTTATGCATATACTATTAATGTATATAAATATTCTATTTGAAATACAAATAATTATGGAATATAACCTTTTTCATCTAATATTTGGAGATATCTATGTATAATTAGATGAAAAAACCTATACTTTTTTGCACATATTATGATAATAAATGTACATATAGATCGTATTTGAAATGTCTATTTAAAAAGAAAGCTAAAAGTTATATTTTATGATTGTGCATACTTTACAACATGAGCATTAGCAATTTACCGAAAAATTTCTCCATCAGCATAAATAATTAAATGTAGAAAACAATTATTTTAAAATGTTTCTACGACATGATTGTGCATATATCATCAATACATGATGTTAGAGGATCATTGAAAAAGTTATGCAACACGGGACCCTTTACATAATAAACAGATGACATCAGAGGATCAACACAAAAAAAGAAAAAAAAAAGAAATTGTCTCTAAAGAATTATAACTCAGTATATCTTACAGGTTAATGAAAATTACAAAAGCAGTAAAATATTTATCAGTAAAAAAAAAGTAAAAGAACCCATCAGATCAGACATGACGTTGCTCAAGCTGGGGCAGTTCTTCAGAGGGACAGTCTCCAAGAGAGACCTCGAGATGATCATAGAAGCAGGAGGTGTCGATGTTCTCATGGTGGTAGGACTTGCAGACGAGGTAGATCACTGTCTGCACGACCAAGTCGAAGAGCACCACCATCGACAGCAACGACAGGCAGATCAGCCCAACCCCAAGCTCGATTTCAATCGGACGAATCCAGCGCAAGGCCCATTCATACAATGCCTGAACCACCAAGGAGCACCCCAGGACACCAAGAACACACCCCGCCGAGACACCCATCTTGCCCTTCATCAGCCTTTTACTCTTCACCATCGCCTTCCTTCCATAAACATCTTCAAGAACCGAGATCACGCTCGCCAATTTCCAAATCATGGTGATATAAACGAACCCAATGACGTCCAATATCAAGAGAATGACCGCCGCGGCAATCCCGACCGCAGGGTCAACTGCAAATCGCCTCACGACGACTAGCCGTGCGACCAAAAGCCCCACAGCCACAGCAATGAAGACGAAGAAGGTCGCAAAACTCCAGAGGAAAGTGACCACGAGTCTCTTCCACACTCTGGCCACAACCCTCGTGCCACAACCCTCGTGATTTTCATGGAAGTAATCTGCTTGGCGTCGTGGATGCAGGCCACCGTGTAGACGACGGCCGAGGTGGAGAGGAGAGAGAAGACGAAGAAGGAGGTGAAGAAGAAGATGGAGTACCCGAGGTTGATGAGCCAGAAAGCCACATGCTCTTTCTTGAGCATGAGCCAAAGGTTCTTGTACCTCGGGCCGTACTCCCAAATGTCGTCCCGGCCAATCACGAACCTGAGGAAGGAGCGGAGCTGCAAGACCTCGGAGTGGGCAAGGAGGACCACGCAGAGAGGGACGATTAGCGCGAGGGTGATCTTCGCGAAGACCTTCCTCCATTTGTGTATGGTCTTGGAGGTCTCTCCGCAGACGCCGAGGAACCCGACGAATTGCAGCTCGTGCTGGTCTCTGTCCATGGTCAGAGTGGGGTAGAAAGAGGGAGGACTTTGAAGTTCGTATCGTGCCGAGACACGGCCGCCTCGGTAGCTATTTATCATCAATGATGTTTGTAGTTTGTTTGCAAAACAAACGTAGAGTTGTCATGTCCGGTATGAGTGGTATTTTGCGGTAAATCTTAATTTCGAATTTATTAAAGAAAATAACCGTTAATAGTTATGTGTTTTTGAAACATTATGTCTGTTCGCAAAAGGGTTTCGCTGCTATATATACAGCGTTTTAGGTTCGATATCTTTTACTTATCTTCTAGATGTATATGTTGTTAAACACTATTACAAAATTCGTTGTTTCCGTCTCAATACTTATTGCAATTCTCGATTTTCCTTTATGATAAAATGAAGCCATTGATTTCAATTATTTTCTTTTTTAGAGTTCTTGGAAAAACACAAGAATTGCTATTTGGAATTCTCCTTTGAGACTTTATCATATCTTTGAGAATTTTTTTAAGAGCAATGCGGTGGTGACGGCACCGTCATTTTTTTCCCCAATAACGGTGCTCTCCTGATCACATAATTTTCCATGGAAATTGGCCTACTTGCTTCACCGGTTTTCATAATAAATAAATAAAATCTTTTACCTGCCATTTATGGTTCTGATCCACTAAGAAAAAGTAATTGAGTTCAAGGATATTCTAATTGATGTAAATACAGAGTTTGTAATATAAAGTGTATATTATTCTACGCAAGAAAAAACAATCTTTTCTTTCAAAATTCAAAAAATTTAAAAGATTAAGTTTTAACAAATTATGTAATACTATACATGATTTTACATGTCTATATTTGTATAGTTTGAAAAGTTTCATATGTTTTGGCTAAATAAAAATCTAATTGTGAAAACCATAAAATTATAAAAGGTAAAATTCACTATAAATCGACTTCATTGAGTGACACTTCATACCAATATTCATTCTTTGATTGCGTTCATTTCTTATAGAGGAGGACGCGAATAGATTATGGTAAACCTGGTTCATATAATCAATTCTTGGTTGAATGCTCAATTTGTATCGATCCGTTTAACAAGTAACACCGCATAATCTGAGTATCTAGTTTGGTCATATGTATCCAAACACGGCATTGGTAATAGAATGAATAACTTCTTTTCAACAAAATATTAACTTTGCAATGGCTTTTACCAATGAAACATGTGGTAATTATGGGAAATTTACAAATACAGAGTTGCTCTCTAAAAATTTATAAGGAAAAAATTTGCAAATCATGTTTATGATTGTGTAATTAGAGTTTTGTTGTGTTGTAAATTGCATCCGGCAGGTCATAGTTCAACTATTTGGTACTGATCAACTTAATAATCTTTTTGTACTTATGTAGTATTTCATAATCTTTTAAAAGTTTTAGACCAAAAAAAATCGTTTGAAACTTTTCAAATTTTGAAAGAAAAGATAAATGTAAGAAAAATCATTCTTTCTACGTTGGAATATAAATCCCTAATATTACCAGAATCAAGGTTGCGTCTGCTTCGTTTCTTTATTTTACTTATAACTCAATTTTTATTTTTTTTTGTGTCCAAAAAATATATGGCTGGTGAAACTTTTCCTTTTTTACCCTTGAAAACCCGCTGAGTAAGTAGTCTAGTTCCATGGAAAATTCTGTGATCAAGAGAGCACCGTTCCTGGGAAAGAAAGACGGAGTTGTCAGCTCAGCATTCCTTTTTTTAAAATAACCATTAGCAACGTTATGGGGCAAATAATTTTTTAAAGTAATGTTTTCACGCCTTAAAGTCTAACTCCATTCTTTTTCTCGATTGATCATTTCCCAATATTAAGGAATTATTTCGGCAACAATGGAGTTGAAGTCAATCAAAGTCATAAATCAAGACATGATGAAACTGGACGTTTTGATGGCAAAAATTTTACTTGTTGGAGAGACAAGATGATTTTGCTTCTCACTTCCTTGAAATTTTCTTTATGTATGCCAATCTGAACGTTCTGTTTTATGTACTACGTTTTAGTGTCCATTATATTTTGCCCTTAAATCTTCTGTACATGTCCATAGTTGAGACCTAATATGAAACTTAGACAGTCCAAATTTTTTGAATAACTAGGATTGAGCACAACTACCCATGACGAGTTTAACATGGATGAGAATTGAGACATCATAATGAAAGGTACAGATGTAATAGGTCTATTGAGCTTATGTACATAGTTCATAACCCACTAAAGATTTAGGTAAATCATGATAAGGGCATCGTTAAATACGAAATTTAAACTGTAAATTCAATCATGTTGATGTATTTAATCTATTGAGTTCACACATTAGATATCTCGGAACCTCGTGTAAAGGTAAAAGTTACATGTGCCATTTTTTATGTGTACCATATTTTAAGTGAATCACATAGATGCCTTAAAAAGAGGTAATTTGCTCATAAATACAACAGGATATACACTCGGATATTCAAGCTCATTCATATAGTATGTTACGTTTGTTTTGAATTAAGATAGGTTTCACTTATAGAGATCATAATATACAAATGAGCTCACTAATATATGGTACTCCTCAAAGCACTTGATCCATGCTTATTGTTGCAATATCCCACTCCGTTNGGGGGGGGGGTCTCCCTCTACTTATGATCTTAAGTTATTTTGTTGGACATTCTAACATTCATAAAGATATTTTGAATTGGAGGTGTTGTAATCTGACATCTGAAAAATTTTTGCATTATATTCATAATGCGTAAGAGTTCATAGACAATAAATATTACACGTGAAAATTTTGGTTGAGTGTTTTATGTAAAAATCGCGGAGGCTGAATCATATTTTTCGTGTCTGTAGTTTTTCCGTAAATATTTTCGTTAGGATTAAATTGTTGAATATATGCATTCGGATTGATTTTCTAGAGTTGTGATGATGTTCGTGACAACGCGTTATTCAATTTCGGAGGCCAAAATGCTCCGAATTTTAGTATCGAAAGTACGTCAAGTTTGAAATTTACTAAGTTAAATACTTCATTGCGTTCGGTATACTTTGCCAAACGTTTTGACGTATTCAAAATATTTTTCGAATTTACCAATGTTTAGAACGGACACTGATTTTCCTCATTTATGCACTGATTACCTAGTCTACGTACTGATTTACAAAATATCCAAATTGGGACCATAAGGTTTAGACAAATGTCACCATTTTATTTGTACACCTCTCCTATTTTTTACCACCAAATATTTTAACTCAAAGTAATCATTGCCAATAACCTTAGGTTAGTGTCTTGCCCTTGTGCACTTCAAAGAAGCATCCCCTTTTGATCGTGAATGTATTCCCAGAATTCTCCATGCTCTCACTTTCACCTTCTTTTCATTTTCTCTTCTTAAATCTCTTCCAACAAAGAAAAGAAAAGATCCACTAGAGTTGTAAAGCCTTAAGTCTAATCTTTCAAGAGTGCACGAGGTAGTATTGTGAGCTTGTATTCTTTTCTAAACTAGTGTTATCTCTTAAAAAAGGATGAAAGTTATTAATCTTTGTTCTTGAATATTTTGCTTACAAGGTAATCAAGTTTTGGTTCTTTGCTCAAAGTATTTTTGGGGTAAGTGAAACTTTAAGTACTAAGTTAGGAGAATCTATTTAGTACTCTTGACTTGGATGATTATTGTGATTGGTTTTGCTTGAAGTTATTGATATGAGTAGTTAAACTTGTTATTATTGAAGTTGGGTGGTTATGTTCTTTTGTCTTCAAGTTATTGCGTGTTTATGATGCCTTTGAAGAATGTTAAATGCGTAAAAGTGTCTACTGAAAAGTATTGAAAATGGATAAAAAGAAGTCCATTTTCGAATACTTAAATTCTGTGAAGATCGAGTTTGTCGAGTGAAAGTTGCCGAATGTGTGTTGTCGAAGTCAGTCTTACCGAAAAAGTTGATTTCGGTAAGTTTTGACCAAATTTGAGAGTAACCGAAAAAAAAAAAAAAATTGCCGAAGTAGTCTCACCGAATGTTTACTTCGGTTGACTTTTGGTCAACTGAAAGTCAACGGTAAAAAATGTTGACCAATTTGAAAAAAACAAAAAGAGAGAGACTTGCCAAATGTTGACTTCGGTTGACCGAAAGTCAATCGAAGGTCAACGATCAACTATGTTGACCATTTCAAAAAAAAAAAGTTACCGAATGAGAGTTACCGAATATCAATAGTTATTGAAGGTGAGTTGCCAAAGGGGGTTGGTGTCAATGGTCAACGCAGTTGACCGATCGAAAAAATAAAAAATAAAAAAAGAAAATTTTCATTCTGTTGAATCTCATTCTTTGGAACTTAACGTGCTTGAAAGGGCATGATAGTATTATTTACATGAGAATGAAAGAAAATGATGAGAGAATTATTGATACAAATGTGAGTAATGTATAAATTACATGATATGTATTATTGAATGTTGAGGATTAGCCATTTAAATTGTCAATGTTTACATAGCCTCATAAGCATGTATCATTTGCTTACAAAATGTATGATTACGATGTGAGTTGTTGCTACGTGATTATGTATGAAAAGAACTATGAGATAATTCCATTGTTTACGCAATCGTGGCGACGATGCTCGTGAATTGGATGCATCGAGGAGTGTTTCGGGATGTCTAGGGAGTTTCGAGATGCCCCATTGAGAGGTGAGATGCTCCGAGTGGGAGGTTGCGTGATACCTCGGAGTTGAGATGCCTCGCGAATCGGAAAGTCCAGTGAATCGGGAAGTAAAGAAGAAATGAAAATGATAATTATGTTTATGATACATGTCTATGATGAATAAGTGGCAATGCATGTGCAGTATAAGACGGTGTTTCATCCGCATGTAATAGTAAACAATAGTATGATTTATTGCTATTAATTTGCCATCAACATAAAAGGTAGAGTTTTGTATGTGCTTGTCATGCATCGAGTTAAAAAAATAACTGATTGCATGTCGTTGTTATATTAGGTTGAGTGGTGAGTGGATTATCCTTTCTTAGAATTAGAGATTTTATTTACTATGCCTTGGCTCATTCCTTTATTTTTCAGACATGTATGATGGATCATGTACCACCACCACCACTCGCACCACCTATGTTCGGAGCTCCTGTCCAGTTTAACGTTGTTATAGAAGATATAGTCGTACCTGGTTCAGATACAATGTATGTTAGATGCAAGTCTATTATATGGGTTGACGTAGGTCTTCCAGAGTGGATCGCCCATAGGTACATTACCTAGTATGTACGTACTGATGATGGGGAGACGATGGGATTTCTAAGAGGTTTTAATGGTCCTCCAGGTATGTACGACGACGACGAGACTTCATCAGGCGAGGTGATTGACCAGTAGTTTAATGAGTGGGCATATGCATGTCTTGTCTTTTTGGAGTAGACACGTGAAGTAGAAGCCTTGGAGCCGAACCTTCTTTCCAAAGTTAATGGATTGTAATCTTTTGTCTTTTTTGAAGTTGTATTAAAACTTGAAAGAGGGTCGCAATGGCTAAGGAAGCATATGTTAATTATGTAACTTGACTTCTTGTGTTTGCTCATGCTATGTGGTGTTGATGTTATGTGCTTTTGCATGCGAAATTTTCTATAGTTTTAAATATAAAAAGGTAAGGACACATGTAGTGTGTGACGTTTTGGGGCGTCACATGTAAGATGATTCAATTGTATGGTGGGCATGGAATTAGGAGATTTTAAGTACTTTCGAGTTAAGTGAAGTGAGCTCACATAACCCGAGAGCATTTGATAATTTTTCTAAAATTAGAGACAAGCTGCCTATCAAGTCTAGTGGTAATCAGCTGAGCACTTGAAGAATCTCTGGCAACCATGTTACTAGAAGAAAAAAAGTTTCAACGCTTTGGCACAGTAGGAGGAAAATAACTAAAGTTTCCGCAGGTTTTTATATGGTGTTTTTTTCCAACTTATCTTGTCTACATGTGTCATTAATTTTGAATTTATATGGTCCACTGTCTTTTTTTTTCTTGTATCATTTCAATTTTTTTTTAAAATTTAATGTTGGACATATAAAACTTTCATTCAAAACGTACAAATATTGATGGATAAGACTCATTTAGATTTTCTCATCAAATTTTTTGAGTTTGCACTCTTTTTTGTTTTCAAAAGTTTAAAGGTAAAGAAAAGTAGCTTCAATATAAGCCGCAACGAACAGTTTTCTTAAGTTGCTTTAATTTCCATATGATGATAATGATGATCAGAAGATGCACCATTACTAATAAGGGATGAATTTTTTTGCTGCTGATAGAAATAAGCATAGTTAGAATCTGACCAAAATATATATAGTTCGCATGAGGTTGAGCCACACACAAGCTTTGCTTAACAATATGTTTTTTTATTATGATTTTAGCAAATTATTAATTCTTATGCATATATTAAGTTCTGTTTTAATTCGTATGAGAATCTATAAATAATTAGATGAAAGCAAATATTCCATGATCGCACATATCTTGATAGTGAATGTTTCAAATTAGATGTTTATATATACATAGATCTAATTTTGAAATAGCTATTTGAAATTAAGGCTGAATTTTTTCAATAAAAAAATATGGCTTTTCTACATCTAGGGTTGTAACAGTAAAACGAAAAATAAAAGAGAAAATATTAATGTTAAGAATGTTATTTTACGTATATTTTAGCGAATAATTTATATATGGGATTATTGTGCATAGTCAAGGGAATCTCTGATTTTGCATATCCAGTTCTTATGCATATACTATTTATGAACAAAGTTATATTTCATAATTGCGCTTATTTTGATAATAAAAAAAATTGTACATATAGATTGTATTCTAAAATGTTTATATACAAGGAAGGCTTATATTTCATGATTGCACATACTTTATAACACGAACATTAGCACATTACTAAATGATAACTCATCGATATAGAAATTTAACTGGAGAAAACAATTGGTTTAAAAGATCTCTATGACATTATAGTGCCACCAGTATATAATATTAGAGGATCGTCGAAAAAGTTAACCCAAGACCCTTTATATTATAAATTGATGACAATTAGAGGATCAATACAAAAAATTTCATCACTAAATAATTATAGCTCGTCTCTTGCAGGTAAATGAAAATTACATAAATAAATAAATAAAATTCTAGTTTAAAAAAAAAAGAAATACAAGAACCCATCAGACTTGAAGTTGCTCAAGCTGGTGGAGTTTTCTGGACTTCAGAGGGACAGTCTCCAAGAGAGATCTCGAGATGATCAGACAAGCAGGAGCTGTCAATGTTCTCATGGTGGTAGGACTTGCAGACGAAGTAGATCACTGTCTGGACGACCAAGTCGAAGAGCACCACCATCGACAGCAACAACAAGCAGATCAGCCCCACCCCAATCTTGATTCCAATCCCATGAACCAAGTCCAAGACGACGAAGCATTCAAACAATGCCTGAACCAGCACAAAGCACACCAGGACACCAAGAAAACACCATACCGACAGACCCATCTTGCCCTTCATCAGCCTCCTGCTCTTCACCATCGCCTTCCTTCCATACGCATCTTCAAGAACCGAGATCACACTCGCCAATTGCCATATCATGGTGATATAGACGAACCCGATTACGCACAAGATCAAGAGAATGACCGCCACGGCAATCCCTAGCGTGGCACCAACGGAAAATTGCCTCACGATGACGAGCCATACAATCATGAGCCCCACGGCCACAACGATGTACACAAAGAAGATTGCTAAGCTCCAGAGGAAAGTGACCATGAGCCTCTTCCACACTCTGGGCACCACACTCATGATCTTCTTGAAAGTGATCTCCTTGGCGGCGTGGATGCAGGCCACTGTGTAGACGACAGCCGAGGTTGAAAGCAAAGAGAAGATGAAGACGAAGACGAAGTAGCCGAGCTTGATGAGCCAGTACGCGACCCGCTCCTTCTGCAGCTTGCGGGACAGGTTCCTGTACCTCGGGTCGTCATACCAGGTGTCGTACCGATTGATCTCGTGGTCGAGGATCTTGAAGGAGAGGAGCTGCGAGACCAAGGAGTGGGCGAGGTAGATGACGCAGAGAGGGAGGACGAGTGCGAGCGTGATCTGGGCAAAGATCTTCCTCCATTTGAGGATGGTCTTGGAGGTCTCTCTGTAGACGCTGAGGAACCCAAGGGATTGCAGCTCGTTCTGGGCTCTGTCCATTGTTTCTTTCGCACACAGAAATCAAGAACGAGGGAAACGATCGACGTTGTAGAGAGACTGAGATACTTGTTGAAGCAGAACACTTGAAGAGATTCAGAGACTCACGTCCTTATGAAAGGGGTAGGAAGAGGGGAAGAATTTGAGATTTGAACGAGTCAAGCTTTCCTCTCTTCAGATTCCTACGTCTTCATGCAGTCTCTTTCCGCCATCATTGAATTTGGTGGAAGAAGGGAACGGAGATTTTCGGTTCACTTTCGCTGGTCTCGGCTCGAAGTTTCCGAGGTTTCTTGATTTAGAATGATTGTAGCACGAGACGCGTGGACGGGGTTTTGCAGCCGAGTGGGATGCAATTTGGTCTCCGGGTCAAAGGGGTGCGATGACGTGGAAATTTCCTACATATGATGAAGTAAAAGCTTTGTTGAAAATTTGGATTGAGCCAACACGTGGCGTCTTGGTCGCGCCGAGTGCTCTCGGCTACGATCCGCCTTTTCGACACGTTTTGCTCTTCGTTTCCATACGTATGCCAATCTGAACATGCCTTTTAATGTTAGTTGCATGTTTTTTTTTCCGATCTACCTTTGTCCATTGTATTTTTGTACTAGTTGATAGGGGTGATCAATTTCAGGATAGGACGGTTTGCACTCAAGAACCTGGAACCAAAACGAACAGAAATTGGGAAGCGGCCCACCCAGTTTTAGGATCGATCCCGAAATCGATGATTTCTTCTTTGGTTTCTTCTATTCCCTACAAGTGAGAGTTTCCCAATATTAAAAGAAAAACTAATTTACTAATCAAGGTTTGCTTCAAAATAAAAAAATAAAAAAGTAAAGAAATCTTGGCCGGTCCAATCGGTTGAATAATTGGTCAATGAATAATTTGAAAAACATATTTCTAAAAATAGTTGCTTGTATCATTTAATATAATTAATCAATGAAAAATATTATCATTATGAACATCAATTTATATCTAAGTATTTTTATGGATAATAAAAATATTTTACATACCTTCACTCTTTATATTATTTTTAGGCCGCATGAGTTTTCTTTTGTCTGCCTCGGAATTGCAAAGGGATTTTATTTGAGTCACAGGGAGTGGGGCCTGGCCATAGATAGTTCTGAAGATCAATTTACATTTCGCGGGGACTTCCAAGTTTACTTTACAACAGTACCCCCAACCACCATGATTAGGCTAGCATAATGGGTGGGCCTAGTCAATCTAACAAACAATTCCATTCTTGGTCTGGGCCTGTGGACATTGGCCAGCCCTAGCCCACTCAAGTTCAATCAATTTTTTTTTATTTTTTTTTACGCTCATTTGTTTTGTGAAAACGAGTGATTTGAAAAATATTTTTTTATATTGCTTACACCAATGAATGAACAAAACAGATTTATTTTTGTCTACGCAAATGTTTAGATACAAATTCTTGTCGTTAACGAAAATATTTTTCAATGACTAATTATTTCAAGCGATACACGCGATTATTTTTAGAAAAATATTCTCCAAATCATTCATTTTTCAAGAAAAAAATGGAGCCTTAATCATAAGTAAGTTTGGACAAGAACTATTAGGCACGGCCTCCCATTGATCAGGTCTAATTTAATAAGGACTAGGATTGATCGATTGCAAAAAAAAAAAGAGGCAAAGTTTGACATTAAGATTAGATGACTGTATTGGGCTTAACAATTTTTCATATGACACGAGTTTTGATCCGCTCAACCAAAGAAACTGATATTCAACATGCCTTAGCCATATCTACGTTTAGGGTTATTATCATAAAAAACCTCAAACCGATATGTCTATGATAAATTTATCACAAACTAATTTTTAAACCATAAAAAACCCCCAAATTGATACGCATGTGACAAATTTACCCCAAACTAATTTTTTAACCATAAAAAATCCCAAATTGATAGATCTATGACAAACTTACCCTAAATTTTCGGGTTTGTTGGAGAAAACGAATTGAGCCATATTATTAGAAAATGAGTTAATTAAATAAACATCAACTAAGTTATTATTTAAAAAAAAATTAAGTTTGTGGTAAATTTGTTGCAAATGTATTAATTTAGGATTTTTAGTGGTCAAAAAATTAATTTGAGATAAATTTGTCACATATGTACAATTTTAAGGTTTTTGTGGTCAAAAAATTAACTTGAGGTAAATTTGTCGCAAGTATACCAGTTGGAGTTTTTTTTTTGTATTAACTTTTACTTTTGTTCTTTGACCACGGAACCTACTAATAGACATTGGTCATAATCTCATGACCGCTTTCGATTATAAGATATTGCAAAGGGAGGGGGAACTCCGACGTAGGACAAGAATTCTAAATATGTGGGTACCCTTACCAACTTCTTTGATCATACACTGCTATCAATAATTCCACAACTCCCAAAAAAGAAATAAGAAATAAGAAAAGGACACATCCTCTAGCTCTATGATTTATGTATGTACATATACACATAAGGAGAATAGATGACAATCATAATTCACATTGTTTCATCACCATTTCCATATGGTTTTTTATTTTATTTTTAATTTTCTATTCTTTTGAGCTCCAACACTTTTTGTGTCCACATGAATAGTGATCCTACCTACCCAAACGTAATCATCACATTTATTGGATGATTGACCAATGGTACGACCCACCTCTGTTTATCTCAAAAGAAAGATCTTTCCTAACTAGCCCAACAACTTTGATGCTCGAGTCACCAAGATTCTCATTGATATAAGAAATAAAGCTTCCATTGGCAGAAGATAAAGCCTAGCCATGTTTGGCATTAGGAGCATTTCCGAGCCCAAAAAANNNNAATAATATGAATTTATAGAGTTAATCAAAAGATCTTGTATCTTCATTTGTAATTTCTAACTTTGCAACATTCTAGGTTTTCGATTATTTTAAATTGGAAAAGTTGATATTCAACTGTGATGGAGAATCGATTCAGCTTGAAATCGTGTTGCATGTACTAGTAGCTGCACAAATTTAGCCTTGAGAGCTTGGGGTTCGATGAATTGGTCAATTTCTCGAGATCCACATATATAATATTGTACCACCTCTGGCCTTGTAAATAATTACTATTTGATATATAGAGGGTCGGTGGAGCAATAGATTATAGAATTTACAATGGAAAAATTTACAACCTCAAATTTACAATGAAAAATTTTCCTTGAAAAATCCATGCGTCCACAATGGCTATACATAATTATGAATGGATAAAATCATAATCTACAACAATGAAGATAATTGACAAGCAGTTGATGATCTTTTCATATATAAAATGATTATAGATCTCGCACCTTGTTTTTTTTATAATTGAGATAATATTACAAATTATCAACGTCTTTATATTGTTTTATGTTTTGTCTATTTAATATTTTTTTTCCATTATTTTCCTCACCCGCAACGTTGCGTTTCTTCGTTAGCTTTTCTGAAGAGCTTTCCATTATTCTTGACTGTACGCCACTTTCCTTTTTTTCTTTTTTTCAATTTCAATTCAAAACTATATTCGGGAAATAAAATGGGTAATACTTGTATTTTCTTCTTCATTTTCTTTTTTCCGGGTCCAAAAAGGAAAGTTCGGTCACCGCACAAAAAGTCAACTTTTCTCACAGGATCCCGTGAATGGCGCCTTCCTTTCCCACCACCTTTCGACGCGCACGCGCCCCGGCTCGCCTGCATCCGACCCCCCACCCGAAGAGCCTCTCCCAAGCGGCTAGGATTCAAACACGTCACCGATCTTAGGGATAATCGCCGCCGCGGCAACACGTGGCGACAGGACGAAGCGCTAGCTGGGTGGAATCGCCCGCAGCGGATTGGGGACCCCCTCCTCAACGTCTCGATCGTCGCCGTCGATACCGAACAAACCGGATCACGCCTCTTCTCGACCTGTCCGAACCGGGGCCCCACATCATTCCCCGACACGGCTTTCTCTTCTCTCTTCACAAGTTACAACCTTAGAATCCAAATAAATCTTTAAACTGCTTCGTTTGTGGTCCTGTTCGGATCTCGAGATTCCTTGAACGTATAACACATAGCGGGCTTTGCCGAGTTCGGGACAAGAAGAAAATACTATACCAATTAGAGGATTTGAATATACAGACACTAGCATGTAAAAATAAGCAACGTATCTATAAAG
>BCNH02000009.1:929949-949308 GCA_001662345.2 Metrosideros polymorpha var. glaberrima
TATATCGACAGCGCATGCGTAAAGGTAGCTTTCTCCTTCTTCCCCTGCATGCATGTGAGCGACGACGACGGTCGAGCATGGAGCCCGAGAAACCCGTCGTCGGGCTCCGATCCGTCGCGGCCCACCTGGCCCGACCAGCGTGGACGCCCCTCCTCCTCCTCCCCCTCTCCTTCCTCGCCGTCCTCACCATCCAGATCGCCACCAAGCCGGCCGCCCCTCCGGCCCTGCTGGCCCCCCGGCCGGCCCGAGGGCCCCCCGCGCCCGAGAGCTGCGCCGGGTTCTTCCGCGGGGCTCCGCCGGAGAGGGAGGTGGTGATGTCGATGCGGGACTTCGGCGGGGTCGGCGACGGTAAGAGGCCGGAGACCGAGACGTTCCGGAGGGCGGTGCGCCACCTGCGGCGGTCCGGAGGCAGAGGCGGGTCGCAGCTGAACGTGCCCAAGGGGACGTGGCTCACTGGGAGCTTCAATCTCACCAGCAATTTCACCCTCTTTCTCGAAGAGGGCGCTCTGATTCTGGGCTCTCAGGTTGGTCAAGTCAAACTTTCTCCCGTCTCCTTTTCTTGAATCCTATTTTGGAACAACATCGCGTCGATCATCCGAACTTTCGTCTCGACGGTATGAATAGCATCGAAACCAAACAGTTGTTGGTGTTGCTGTTGTGGGGATTATGCTGATTGATGGTTGTCGGAGGAACAATGGTGGTGAACGATGATGACTGGCCATAACCATAACCAAGTCTCATCTTTTTCCCTTTTCCTTTCATTGGCAAGTCGCGTTTGTTCTCTATGTTCTGCTTAATTTAGAAAAAAACGACTTGATGATTCTTCAGTGCGGGTAATCTGTTACCTTGTCCGAACAACGGGGTAGTCTGGCACCAGATGAATTCTAAAGAGAAGGCCGGGTTTGTGCGTTGTTCAAGTTTAAACTTGAGATTAAGAAATAAAGTAAAAGGACAAAAGAATCATAAATGTCCAAAGCAGGTTGCTCATCTGTCATTCCGCCCGTTCTGTAGATTCCTCGTTTTTGTTTTTTACTTTCATGCACAAAGGCTGAAGAAGATGGTGTGAGTCTTTGCTACTGCAGAGCAGAGGGTCCCACTGCTTCTTTTTTTTTTTAATTAATTTCACAGAGGCGACATATTTGATGTCTGTTTATCACATTATAAACTCCATAAGATTCTTGCTAATCAGTGTGATTACGTGTGGACAGAGTCAGAGGTGGTCAATGAACGTGTTGTGCGAGCTTGAAAAGCTGATCTTTGTGTCTGTTCTTTTCACATTTTGGCCGGTGCGTTTGTCTTTTGTTTGGTTCTTTTTCTAGAACTACCATCAAGGCTATGCCATCTATGGAGTTTACCTAATAGATGAAATTAGAAGTCACGTTCTTTCCTCTGGTTTAACTCTTGGTTTGCTTGTTTTGTTGTAAATAGGCAGTGTTTATACATTTTCGTTTCAAATTTGAGTAGTTAAATTAGGCAGAAAATTTGACCCCCCCCCAAAAAAAAAGGCAGAAACGTCTGTGAACTCCCTGTATTTCCGGAGTTTCGGCGAAATTAGTTCCTGAACATTTGTAAACCCATCCATACCCCTTTCCAACGCACTTCAAATGGACTTTCAGCTGAATTTTTCCTACGTGGCATTACCGTCTATCACTATTGACCACTCGTAGACTAAGGCAATCGGGGGTTTGTGGACAATTTTCCCATTAAGTTATGTGGCCTTACTCTAATAGACCAAGGCCATTGCAAATCGAGAATAGCAAGAGAAAGCATATCATATATAAGAAGACAGATGTAGACTCCATTGTTAGACAAATCGAGAATAAGACAACGCAAATCCTATGTAGAAGGATAGATTGCACTCCACATGCTAGTTTTTTCTTTGGTAGAAATATGTTGGAGATTAGCATTGCTTGAAATGCTTGCAATTGCAAAATCTTGATAGTACTGACATCTGCATATTTTGCAAGGATAGGACACGCACGATTGGCCCATCATAGAGCCTTTACCATCTTATGGAAGAGGAAGAGAGAGATTAGGAGGGAGGCACATAAGCCTTATCCATGGGAATGGCCTCACTGATGTTGTCATCACAGGTACCGATTGATTCTTCCATTCAAGAATGTTGCCAATCTTCAAAAGATATGCTCATGCAAATTGAAAGGACTTGGTTGCAGCATACCCTTCTTGGAGTGCCAGTGAAGAACTAATGGAATTCCACATTAATGTGATGTTGATATACGTCTTTGTCTTCCTCTAATAGCTTGTCTTTTCTAAAATTTGTTGTCTTCCATTATATCATGTCTTCTTGTTTGTGGCTGTAGCTTACCCCCGGTGGAATCCTAGAGTAAGCATTTGTTAGTCGACGAAATATCTCTGCTTTTGCTTTGCCTGTCAAAGTTTTGAAGTTGGATTTTTAAGAATAACAGGTCCAAAATGGTTTTGTAGGGAAAGGTGACTTTCAACCCAGTTAAGCAAGTGAGAGTTTCTCTTTATTTTGTTAGGTAGGCCATCTAGATGTGTTCGTCTAAGATTATTTATGTGGTCCTGAAATAATTGCATCTGCTTGATGATAGACCGAGTTCATCTGACATTTAGTAGGACACTAGGACTAACAAGTTGACTACTAAAAGCCAAAGTAGGTAGTTATATTGATGCTGCATAAGTCTGAGCCAATAATTGAGGATTTTGTCTATCTTTTAAGAATAGCCATGTAGGCGAAGAGTGCATGTATGAAGTATTAATGTAACTTATGTTCCAGATGTGACATAGATTTAAGATGATAAGACCAATCTGCTGAACAGGAAACAATGGGACAATAGACGGTCAGGGGAGGATGTGGTGGGAACTATGGTGGAACAGAACATTGGAGTACACACGAGGCCATTTGGTCGAACTTGTGAACTCACACAACGTTCTCATCTCCAATCTTACCTTCAGAAATTCACCCTTTTGGACGATTCATCCCGTTTACTGCAGGTTTGGCAATTGTTTTCTTATGCTGGTTCTTGGATTCAGCATTAATCTCATGAAAAGTAGCTCTATCGTGAAACGAGTGAATGCTTTTAATGTTTTCAACCCAATTTCTGCACAAACATTCACGTCTAGCCATGTTTTAATTGAGTGTTTGCCAAATATTTCAGAAGGGAATTGTACTTAATTGAAAGAACGCTGGTCCCACTCCTTTTATGGCCAATTATTTTGCTGCCTAATTACAGAATACTATGTTTTTTCTTTTTTTGTGTGTGGTTCAGTAACGTAGTTATAAAAGACATGACGATCTTGGCTCCCCTCAATGCCCCAAATACAGATGGTATTGATCCAGGTATGTGACTGGTTCCCTCCACATTTCTCTTTCTCCTTGAAGTATCGAAGTTTCTTGTCATACTTAGCATGATATGAGGGAATTGTAACACCAAAATTGATAGAGGATATTAAATAGATTGATTCACAATTCTGTAATATGAAAGGAATGAAAGTCGCAAGAAAGGAGAGAAAATTTATCTTCTTGACATGTTTCTCTCCGTAACTGGAGATTGTAGAGGGATAAGTGGTAGATTAAAAGAAAAAAAACTTTATTCAATCTGAAAACCCAAAGTGGCAGAAAATTAACTGATTTTATTCATAAGACAAAAATGCCCGTGTCTTGATTGACAAGGTCGAAACCTTTCTTTTACTCATAAGAAACTGTATAAGTGGAGGATCCACTTACACCCCTTAAGTTTATTCATGTCTTCCTGTCCTTTCCAATATCCAGACTCGTGCAGCCAAGTGTGCATCGAAGACTGTTACATTGAGAGTGGGGACGATCTTGTGGCGGTAAAGAGTGGATGGGACCAATATGGAATTGCAACAGCGCATCCTAGTTCGGATATTATTGTTAGGAGAGTATCAGGAACCACTCCCACTTGCTCTGGGGTCGGGATCGGTAGCGAGATGTCGGGAGGGATTTTTAACGTAACTATAGAAGATCTGCATGTCTGGGACTCTGCTGCCGGAATCCGTATCAAAACAGATATTGGTCGAGGAGGTTATATAGCTAATATCAGTATAAGTAACGTGATGATGGAACGAGTCAAAATTCCCATAAGATTTAGCAGAGGTTCTAATGATCACCCAGACAAGGGATGGGACCCAAAAGCCATTCCTAGAGTGAAGGGTGTATTCATAAGCAACGTGGTGAGCGTGAATTCTACAAAAGGCCCTGTCTTAGATGGTATGAAGGTTTCACCGTTTGAAGAGATATGCATGAAAAATATCAGCTTATTTGGACTACCCCCATCTGCGAAGTGGCACTGTGAATTTCTTTCGGGTTTTGCTGATGACGTCTCTCCAGTGCCGTGTCCTGAGTTGCAGGACAATAGTTCGACATTCTCCTGTCCATAAACACTGGAGGATTAGTGTTTGTGCAGCAATATGAACAGGATATTCTGGACACTATTGCTGCGATGAAAGACATTTCCGGAGAAAAGGACTCGAAATATGGGAGTCTTCTGATTCTGTTTACATGACAGAAAAGCCGAGATGTCGAGATTTCTGTTACATGAATTCAAGGAGGCATTCTGGGCTCAGCAAGAGCCCCCTGTTTAGGAGAGAAAGACAGACTCTCGTTACTTACGTTGGTGTGGGGAAGAGATGCTTTTGGCATAATCAACAGTTACTGGATTTACACAGAAAAGCGACATTCATTGATTCAAACGATTTTTCTGCATTCTTTGATATTGTGGATATACACAGGGAGAGGAGAGATCAGGTTGTACAGAAGAGGATGGAGACTGTAACGTATCATGTGAAGATCCAAGTCTTACAGGTTGATGTGAAAGTTGATATTGGTTATTCAGAAGTAACATTGAGCTACTGCATTTTTGACTTGATTTGTGTGTCATAGAGTTTCATGCCAATGCAATGAATTTCATTTTGCTTGCTGCATGATTCCATTTTCACTTTCCTAAAGAAGTCTCAGTTGGCTTGGTGTTATAACTAAGCTCTTCCTGTGAGATTTGAATCCCATTGTCAATCCTGGTGAGTGTCAATCTTGCTTGTATAGGGAATTATACAAGTCTGTCCATAGTTAATTTAAATGACAACGGTAGTTAATTTTACTTCAATTCCTTGAGTAGGATATATCCCATGATGCCTTTTGCTATCACTCTGTTTTGGTGTTTGCCACTAACAATTTGGTGTTTATCCACACATAGGCCTCTCAATATGAATTACACATACTAGAATCACAAAAATCGAAATATTTATATGACCTTAACGAGATCGGTGCTCAAGCGAAAAGAAACTGTAGTTTGCTTGTCTCAAGTTTATCTTTCTCAAACGATTTAAGGGTAAACATGTCACAAGACAACATTCTCCAGCGCAGATTTTCAAAAGCTGATTCCTTATCCAAATCTAAATTTTTTGGCCAGTTTTTCTAACCTACGAAAAACTCCGAAAAATGAGGCAACTAAGCACCGCCGTGAGTCGAGTTTCGGGTCTGTCTGTTACAATCTGTTTTGATCCAAAAGAGGGTTGTTGAACGATTAAGGAAAGAAAGTGATGTCGCATGTATTGACTCAACTAAGCATAGGTTCCCTTGTTTGTAGGATGAGACAAATAGACCATGGTGAATGAAACCTTAGTAGAAAATATGAACAAAGGACAGATGATCAAAAGAAGAGAACAAATTTGGCTCATGTTGTATCAACGGGAGATCAGGTACATGTTGAGTAACATAGTTGCTTTTACGAGGCTAGCAAACCATCAGGGTTTTCACCATTTCCAGAAGACATTTGAGCCACACTTGTACTTGTCCTTCCCTTTGCATTCCAACTCCAAATCATCAGAAATGAAGGGCACTTTCTGCAGCACACATGACAAAGAATATCATGATCAACAAGAGAGGGTCCTCACAGGGACAAAATTGTTCCATAATTTTTAATTTAGCGACGATCATCATTGAATTCGTCATTGACGTTTTGCTTGGAGATACCGTGTCAGTTGTATTAGGACAACAGGAGATATGAACAAATATTTCAATCATGTCAAACTGCTAGGAGAAGTTAAAAGGTAAATGAGAGATGAGTTGAACCTTTTGCTTGGCAAGATCCTGGCAGCCAGTGAAGTTCTCGGGGAACTTGCAGCTGCCAAACTCAACTGTGTACGCTCTCGCAAAGTTCGCTCCGCTCGTGGCCAATCTCTTCTGGTCATTCAGTTCCTAAAATCAGATCATTGATCATCAGCTAAAATGAACTCAGATCAGGTTAGAACCTATCCACCAAAGAGAGAGTCCATATTGAACAAGACCTTGTTGGCCTTGCTCTTCTCGAGGTACTCCTCGATGACGCCGGCATTGGCAGAGGAGGTGGAGGCGGCGGCGGCGGTGGTGGCGAACACAGTGGCCGCCAAGCCGGCCAGCACTGCTCTTCTTCCTTCGCCGGCTTTCGACTCGGGAACTCTAACTTGTTGAGCCCTGATCACAGGTAACTTCTGACCAGGCACACCAGGAGTTGCAACTGAGCCAAGCTTTGAGCTGAGTTCAGACGACCCAGTTCCTGATATGGCATACTTGCAAGCCAGCACGCTGGAGTTCATGGTTGCCATTTAGCAATTTGAGTAAGAATTTTTCTGTACAACCCCTTCTTGGTCTTGGAAAGTTTTGAAGAGCAATGAAGGGTTCAATTAGTAGCGCTTTCGAAGTTATTGGGTGTGTTTGGATATGGTGGAGAGTGACGTGGAGGAAAAGGATGAGGGAGGCAACAAGAGATTGTGGTGGGAGTGTGGATAAGGTGAGATTGCCTCGCTCCTATTGGCAATTGGCATATTTTTTTCCCCTTCCTGAGACCTGTGGTGGGACAAACTAGGCTCGTGTGGTGAGCTCGAGTCCCGGACCCACTTGGGAATCCAGGGTTCGTGCTCCATATATCTTGGACTGAGTCTCGATAGGGGTTCGATTACTCTTGACATTGAGAAGAAATTTCGAGAGCAACATGTCCAAGTATCAATCTGGAATATGTTCACAATATGACAATTGGTCTCAACCCAATACATAGACCATGCAAAACTGACAAGCAAAACGTCAATGGCCAAGTCTCAACTTCTTGTTTCGGTCATAATCCGATGCCGCCACAGGGCTTCATCAATGAACTATGTATCGCCGGTAGTGTGGCAGTAGAAAGAGCACTCTGTTCAAGATGACATGCTTGCACATTTTCTGAAATTTGAAGCAACAAACCAATTCACACATCGTTTATCAGCCAAAGGAAAAGAAACGCCATTGATACATTGAACTCGACCGTGTCGAAATAAACAATAGAGAGCTTCGGAGACCAATGACCCACAAAACAGCGAGAGACAGAAAGATCATGAAGTTCAACATTTTCTCATTAATTCCTTCAAGTTCAGCATTTTTCTACACATCATATGTAAAGTTTACACGTACTCCAAATAATCAAGATGCCGGACCAAAATCAAATGAATATGTGCTTACCGAATTTGAAATTTCCTATGCCATCAAAATAACTTTTGACATATTTCACATGGAAAATACAATAATTTATCTGTATATTAATCAAAAGGGTATCTACCGACAGACATGAATACACATGTTGGCAAACAGCCTCCACAATAGACAGGTTTACTGTCAGGATCGAACATTGGTCAGCATGTTGTTTATCATGCTTGAAAAGTAAAGAATTTAATTCTCTACCGGCTGAGAAGGGAAAAAAAAGCATATTACAGAAACTAAGGGGAACGAAGAGAAAAGGAACCAAAATTTGAATGTCCAAAATGCTTCCAAGTAAAACAGTGATTCACAAGGGGCTACAAGGTAAGCAGCTCAATCTATACCCAATGATGCACCAAAAGCTTGGACGTTGGATCATCTCTTCGTTTTCCAAATGGCACACCTCATCTAAAGCAATTCAGGCCATGAGCAAAACTTATCTGGAGGGTTACCTCCAAAAACATAGATTGCAGCCAATTTGTTCTGAAGTGAAATCAAATGAAAGAATCAGTCTGCCAACTGTGAATTGAACATTTATCTCTATGCTGGAAAACCCCTTTTTGCCTTGATTGTCATCTCAGTTGTGACAATCTCTTTCTCTTACGGTTCTTTTTTAGAGCAACAACTTTTGTGGAGTCCCTGGAACTTGATGGCAAACCTAAGGTGGCTGATGGTACGCAAACAGATGTTCTGGTTTTCTTGGACAACCATTGGATTGGCAGTCTGTTCACCACAGTGCCAATATCATTAGTGCTATTCAACTCAACAAGTTTCTGTATCTGATCAAGCATCTGATAGGTCCAAGCCATCGACTGATCTAATGCTAGTGAATCATCCGAAGGAATTCTCCAGATATTGAGCAATATCTCCCTGAATGACTGCATAGACATGGAAGATTGACAACCTTGACGATTTTCACATATCATGTTGACCTTTATGACATGCTTGCAAAGGTTTCCCTGCATCGACCATGGGCAATCACAAAAAGCAAATTCCGATCCTGGGTTCCATATGAAGTGCATCACACTACTGTCCTTTTGGCTTTGCACTTTGGCGTAGAGGTGATCTTTCTCATCAAAGGTGATGGCAGAATCAGGAATTTGCAAAGCTCGGTGCCACGACGTAGAAGTGATATATTCTTCTTTCACATTTTGAAAGGAATCACTTTCATCTGCATATCTGTCAAGCCAATAACTGGAATGAAGCTCAGTAGTCAATTTATGCACAAGCCAGTCTACTCTCCAGAGTGCATTAAGGTGTGAATCATCGAACAATTTTGTTTTTAGCTTTGCATGGTAGGCTTCTATGGCACTCGATGCTTCCTGGCTTGCAAGAGGAAGGGCTTTCATTGTTGAAAGCCACATCTCTGTCCCCAAAGAAAAACCAAACCATAATGAGACAGATCCCAAGCAATACATTGAAAATCACAGAGCAAAACGCCTGGAGGGAAAAGGAAGGTTTACCAATCTTGGGTACCCAAAATGCCTTGAAATATTCCATGAAAACAGTTTGATCAGCAAAATCCAGTACTAGCTCTTCCAGAGCAGCCAAAGTTTTGGACCCATCCCAGACACTGTAAACAATTTGTCCCAATCGTTTGAAAACCTCACGTTGAACTTCAGGATTAGGGCACTTCTTCACCACATTCCTTAGCCATGTTCTACGAATTCGCCAAAGAGAAAAGAGGACAGGGCAGCTAAATATATCCCTGAAAATTATAATACTAGGTTAAGAAATTATAGGGCGAAATATATCGAGCCTTCAAACATTTTATTTTAGCTTATGAGGAAAGATCAATAGAAAGAGATACGTGCCTTATGGGATCAATTTCTGCAGCAGCATCATCAATCAGAAAACCACTAGCCTTCCACCCAGGCTCAACACTTCTAGCTCGATCAAGAAGTGCTTTCATCCACTTGGAGACATCTGGCTTTGAGAAGCTACGAGTAATTACCCAAGCGACAGGAAGTGCATGCTGTCTAGAATCAAAGACAAGTAACGTGCACAACGGGTACTGCCAATGAAGTGAGTATTAACAGCCATAGGATAATTCTTAATCAACTGGACAATTGACTCAGAGAATGGGGTTTACCTTCAATCTTTTTATACCAAAGGTCGAATCTGCTGCTATGAGACCGCGGTGTCCAAAACGAATCATTTGTTGCAACTGCCATTCTGTTTGAATGCCCAGGATGAAAGCATCTGTTTCTGAAGTGTCTTGATAGAAGAATATGGATTTCTTATTTCGTTCAACCCACATCTGGATACTGGCTTGATCATCTAGATCCAACTCATGAGTGGATCTTCTGATGATCATCCCAAGTTTGTGGACGTATTGCGAAGCAAGGCTGTTGACCTTGGCATCTGAACCACAATAGCGTTGAATCCCTTCAATATGCTTCTCCAGCACATTCTCTTCAGGAATTCCAAGATATATCATGGACATAGTTTGTTGCTGAATCTCACTACAGATATATGGAATGTTCTTGGCACCAGGGCCAATAGCATCTCTGTCTAGTGGCCCATGGCAGACAAAGCCAGCCTTGTTTACATGACGCCTATCATTATATATAAGAAGTGCAAGTGATGGACGGGCATAAAGGCGCTTCACTACAAAATGGCAAGTGCAGCCTCGCATGGATTGAGGTCTGGCAGCGCGATTTCGTGTGTTTAATCGATATCTTCGACTGGGTAATATGCCACCGCCTTCCCCATAGTTTTCAGGACCAAATGAGCACCAATACCTGCAGAAAAAGCAACAGAAAAATAAAACCATTTTCATTTAACTGCCAAGTGCATGTTTTTAATCCCTTCACCAGCTATCAGATCCTATGGCTCTTTTGGCCTAGTAATCAGCTGAATAAGAAGCAACTCTCTTTCTGACAGTAGTAATAATGCTAAGGATATCCATACATAAGGCCCGATTGTGGTCAAAATTCTCCATAGTATTTAGAAGCTCATAATCTCTACTAACAAGAAAAAGAAATGGAAGATATATTTATTTAAAATCACCTAGGGAGCAGAAAGACTCCAAAGCAATTATACAGCACTACCTTAGCTCCAGAGCAACTTGGTCCATGCTAGACAAAGTCTAAAATTGTTTAACACACGATGGGACAAAACATAGACTAATCATAACAATGTACAAGATGACAGGAGTTTAGAATAATCTTATCATTTAACAATATTAATGAAACTTATGGTGTTTTAAAAGTGAGATCCACAATGAATTAGAAACATGAACACGACGTTTTGACAAGATTTTTCCTCCCATAAACAAGTAAATAGACATTTAGCAATCAGACAAAATTAACTTCAAGAACAACAATAACTCGGAAACGTTTGCAACCTAAGAGTACAACACTTATGTTGAGAAACCAATAACATCATATCCTTCAGACGCGTTTTTTTAGCAGAACCAACACAAGAATACCATTCAGCTTTCTATATATCGATGTGTTGAACGTCCAGAATTTCAAGGGCAAGCAAGAGAAATGATACTGCTGTTCGAACACAAAGTGCGTACAAAATATCTTCATTGGTACCTAAAACCACTTGTTACTAAAATATTTAGGTAGTTATCAGATATCAAGAGAACATGGCTCATGATAACACCTGCCTACTAAAGCATATCTCGAAAAGATAGCTGTGAATCACATTTGTGGAGCTGACTTCCCAAAGATGAAGGAATACTATATAGCCCAAAAAAGAAAATCATAAAGAATGTAACATGCAGGCCACACACTTACATCTTATACTCCAGATATTCATCATTCTTGTACTCCTTTAAGCTGCCTTTCAATCGTTTTCTTCCCCTTTCAATGTGAAACCTCGTCGGACATTCTACATTCGAGCATTCACCAATTATGAAGGCGTCAACTCTCGAATAGGGAATTAGAGCAACATCATCATGGTGCTCGGGTGTGCCAAACTTGGTCCAAGTCAAATCAGCAGAGGAGAAATCCTCCTCCTGCGGATCTTGCACCGGGATATCAAGAATGGATCCCACGATATCCATCAGGGGCATAGCTTATCGATGCAAATTTTACTCAGAGCCCCACATCCTGCAAAATTGCAGAGGCAACCAAACTCAGGTACTCTAGTAGCAAGTATGGACAACACTTGCTAATCAAGATTCAGGAAGAAACCAACAACAAACCCTAACCTTAAACAGTTCAAAATGCTGCTTGTCTGCCAATTGCTCACTAATGTCCAACTGATACGAGCCAGAAAGGCAGACCGCTTACCTTTTTCTTCAAGCTACAGAAGGAGAGAAACCACACTTACCCAATCTTTCCGAGGAATCGAAACCCACCAAACTCACACCCAAATAAGAAAAAAGATGAATTCTGACAAGTAACACCACAATACCACCGCAACACTCCCACCCAATTCGATGAATATTCCAAAAAAGCCAAGCAAAGACAATCGGGCAAGAGCAACTCGGCGAACGGACGCGCTCTCTTCTCCGAGTAATCAACACCCTTCGCGAGGAAAACCGAAATGAAACCACCCGCCAATCGGGAAGGAATCGACAGAAGCGCAGCGTACCTCGGCGCGAATCGTTCCTCGCAGCCACCGACCGCACCGGCGAGCGCCGTGGGCTGGTGGCGAAACCCTGTTATCCTCGTCGCCGGGAACTTACCAAGCGGACGCAAGCTTGTTGAAGAAGCAGAGAGAGACAGAGACAGAGAGGAGGGAGAAGAAAGAGATTGAATATCAGGGTTTTTCACGGGGTTTCACCTTCCCATGGGAGGACCCGACTTGACCCGTCCCAAGATCCGCTCCATCCCCATTTTCTCACCCGCACCAATATTTTTTCGAAAAATACTTTCCTAAGAGCGATGAAAGAGAAATATCCTCCGTTTGTTTGTTTCGTGACAATAAATGGTTAATTTGAAAAACACTCTCCTAAAAATGATCATTTATATTGAACGGAATAACTAGTCAACAAGAAATATTTTCATTATCAACGATAATTTATATCTCCATATTTTCGTTAATGATAAAAATATTTTTCATTCGTTCATTTCTATATACGATACAAGCGATCATTTTCTGAAAAATATTTTCCATAACATCCGTTTCCTGCAATACAAACAAAGCCTAGCGAAAAACACTTGTATAGCTTACTTAAACGAATGAACAAGACATATTTCATCATCCGCAAAAGTGTTTACATATAAAATGTTATTGACAATGAAAATTAAATAATTCATGTTATATAAGAGATATTTTTAGAAAAAAGTTTTATGAGGGTATCAACGAATGATTTATTATTGATGAGGAGTAGGGCTTCTCTTTTTCATTTTCGCGGCAATATTCTTTTCTTTTTCTGATCGTCCTTAGGACTCTAGTCCTCCTTCCATTCAGTCACTTGCGACGAGGAATTGAGGATGAAAGTCCTACAACTACAAAGAAAACCAATTTCATTTTGCTTACTTAAATGGGATACGATTCGGTACTACGCTAAAATGTCCGATCCAAAAACTTAAATGGGACGCGCAATCAATAGGCCTGCCTAACGACTATGGCAAAGCGGAACGACCACGGCAACATCCATCGAACAACTCGTGTCCATGCGCGGGCTCGAGAAATTATCTACAAACTGCATCAGTGGAAACTGCTAGAAAGAGGGCAACGGTCTGCTCCCAAAGAGAATTTAGCAACAAAAATAGGGTTGAGCCCATGAAGGTTTCTACAAGTTCTACAAGGACATCAGGCGGTGACTAATCCCAACCAGTCAAACCCCATTTATCTGCAAGATTGTACATCACCAGTTGGTTCCATACAGAGCCGAAGAGACTCTCTCCTCCGATTGCGAATGTCAAAGCCCATGCACACAGAACTGCGCTAAACACCGAGAATCCGATGGCTGATCTGATAACATCTGCGAAAGAGAAGATTGCCGGTGAATTTGCCGCATGTTGATGCATATGGAAGAACTGAAAGGACAAAAGAAGAGACACGGAAAATGAAGAAAAGACGATTTCGATGAGCTATAGAATGCAGAATTGGTGCACAGGTCACGTCTTCCCACAGGCTCATTGAAAAAATGCGCATGTACCCAATGGAACTGCAAAAAAGAGGACTTGAAATCTGAATCTCATACCATGTTCCGGCAAGCATATGATTCCATGAAAAGATGGTCTATGGGAGCGAGCTAAGTAATTAACTCAACAAATATTAACATTTGATGCAAAGATAAGAGGAGGCACCCTCAAATGCAGCTTCAACACAATATAATGAACAACTGATGTTGAGGATACTATCCTTTAACAAAGTTCAAGGATAGTCTAGACGGATGATGGGAGCACGATGGCAGAAATATCATTCATTAGCCATATGTACATAACACACGTTCATCTTCAACAAATATCATCCTCCGGAAATTGCCGTCTTTAATGATTTGTTATGGTGTAATAGGAAGATAGCTCTAATGTATTTAGCCAATTGGTTCCCAGGTTCCAGGTCGTGGATGAAGTAAAGACATATACCTCAGCCTCAGCAGGAGTTCTGATATGGTTCAACTAGTCCTAAGTCTGGATCATTTGAGTAGGTTAAGTCAAAATACCTTCGCCATTATTTACTAGTGCTGCATACACAGTAACATAATCAAGAATCACAAGACATCTAAGCCTGCATTATTTTTTGAGCCAATGTTAACAACCAGAAACCAACAGCATGTGGACTTGATAAAGCTCTTCTATTTCTCTCCATTCAAAACAACCTGCTGTCAGATTGTTCATTCATTCTTCTTTACCTATGCTCTTCCAGAGTGTCTGACAAACCAAGGATTTTTTTCTACTTATTTTCAAGAAAAGATACGTTTGAAAAACATAGTCAGCAATTTGCTCATCCAAGGACAGTGAAATGACGAGTGACTAACAAATTGTACACTTGGTATAGCACATATTTGGTAAGATCTTCGTCCTCTTCTGCAAATTATTTATGTAAGGATGCTTGCTCCATCAAGGCCAAAGACTGTATGAACCATCTCCACATAGCATGATTTCTTCCCTCCTCTTCCATGTACAACTAACAGCCAGCAAAATAATATTGCTGAAAATATCCCACTACTGAGTGCCACCCCACCATATCAGCACTATCTGTTCCAAATCTGCCTTTATCCAAAGTCAAAAGTCTCATAGCCCTTGTTATAAGGCCTTGTTTGGATACGCTAGAGAACACTTTGAACATGTCTGACAGCCTATTTTAATTTCTAATTTTGAAAACTACTTTTGTATAGAAGCCTGCTTCAGGAAGCAAAAAACAAATTGTTTCGCTAATGTCTCTCAAACATACTTTTATTTTTTTTTTAAAAGGCATAAAATGGTGTCCCTTTAACTCTAGGAAATATTTTCAAACAATTGTTAAGAAGAATTCCAACCAAAGTAGTAAAATCCTCAAGACCTAAAGTACAGCACGTACTCTTAGCAATCTGCAAAAAAAGTTGGAGATCCCAGCTACTTATTTGTCTCTAGCAATTTAGAGATCCCAAAATCAGGTCCCTAACTGTGTCGTGCTTTCTAACTCCAGCTACTCCATTTAGAAAAGCAAATCACGTAAATCCCTCACTAACTACAATCGTAAACGTGGTTCAGCGGGATACAAACAGCGCGAGGCCATCATCAGGAAGTAACTGAAAAAATCCTCATGTTCGCTAAATATGAAAGCGCAACCGATTAAACAGTTTCACCTCTCTATACGTGCTTCATGATGAATAGATTTCAAGAACAATGTAATGAATCCACATAGATACTCTGTGAGATTACAAATCAGGCACATGACATTTTCTGATGTTGCAACAACCATTTCGACAAGTTACCATTTCTACCATAAGGGTACATAAGAGAAGGAATCCGGTAGGTACCAAGTTCTAAATCTTCACCAAGTTCACTCTTCATAATTTTTCCTGACAATTCATCGCGGGTCACTCGATAGTACAACAATGCCAGAAACAGTCATCCGATTAAGGGCCAAGCAATTTCTTAGTAGACTCCGAACAGACAACTTGTTCTTGGAAATAGTTTGCGAAAAGAAGAAAGGTTTTGACACGGACAATTCGGCGACCCGAAGGCTAACAGAACGAGATATCAATCCGCCCATCAAAAAAAATTCCTTTGAAATCTTATCAATGTCTGAACTTCTTTTTCCACCCATTCTAAGCACAAGATTCTAAAGCGGCATTGATCTCGGAACCAAATCAACCAGACGAAAACGCGATTCGTACCGCAATCCCTCCAAGAATATGATCACACAACTAGAAACAGCGAATCATCGCGAAGAACCCCACGATCAGAGTGGACACGCACACGCGCAAATCACAATATCAAGAAGTGGCGAGAGATGCAGAGAGAGACGGCGGGGAAGGGTCCTTACACCGGCGAATCTGAGGGAACGAACGCTTGTGGAAGAGGACGGGCCAGAAGTAGAAGCAATTGACGGCCCAGAGCCACGGCAAGAGGGCGAACCCGAACTGGTAGAACCGGCGAGCGTAGCCGACGGAATCCTCCTCCGACAGACCCAGCGGGCCGTCGATCGTAGGCCAGACAGGCGACGAAGACGCGATGGAGATGGAATTCGGGTTCGGGTTCGGGTCGCGATTGGGGCTGGGGCTGTTCGCCGGAGAGCGCGACGCCTCCATTTTCCACAGCTCCGCCGAGTCTTTGGCTTCTCGCTCGTGCGGCTTCGCTTCGAGGACCCTCTAGCGCATATTGCCAATCGACTCCCGTGAATTTTCATTATATAATGAGAAATATTTTTCGTAAGAATTATTTCAAAAATAATAAATAAATTTCATTTATTTGATTATATATTGAAAAAGGGTTACTGACGTTTAAATCTCGTTTGGGATAATGGGTATAAAAAAAAAAGTGAAGAAGTGAGCGTTTCACGACTTGTTTAAGCCTGGGAAAATGAAGCAAAAAAAAAGGAGCTTGGGAAAATGATTTCTTTTGTTTAAAAACGAGAGTTGACTCTCCTAATTTTGAAAGTTTGTGTATTTTCTTTGACCGTACGTGTTTTTCCGTTAACTAGCTAAACAACGCACCCATGAAAATCCAATAGAGCCATTTCCACCCCCACTCCTTTGCAAGGCAACACATTTAGAGATTAATACCACTCAAAATTTCAAATTGATATACTTGTATCACATTTATTCTAAACTAAATTTCATATCATAAAAATTCCAAATCGGTACGGCAGTAACAAATCTACCAAATTCTTAGGGCAAAATTAGGGATTTAACATATTTTCGAACGGAAGGTAGATCTTAGGGAAAAATCGGCAAATTTCCCAATCTCCCAAAACGATGTGGTTGACTCATATATGTTGAATTTTAACATCGGACTCACATCACACGATGATCATTCGAGTTGTTTCGCCGCTTGTGTTTCCCCGTTTAGCAATTCAATGGACATATATATATCAGACAGAAGCTAATTGGGGATGAATTTGTCACGGGTGTACTAATTTGTGATCTTTCACACACGAAAGTTAACCTGAGATAAATGTGGTACGGATATACCAATTTAGAATTTCTTATTGATGAGCAGGTTAAACTAACATTATTTAATTGCTCAGCAAATGATGGTTATCTTCACAATCGAACAAACAAAAAGCGAGAGCTAAGGGGGGCTATGAAAACATAACAGGGACAAATGGCAATGAGGCCCATGAAAACGCAACATTAACAGAAGCATCACAGAAGCCCAAGGCCCAGTGGATTCCCTTAGTCATGGCAAATCAATCGTAGAGTTTTCGGCCGTTTATAGATTGAGTCCTTACCGTTCAATTTTCACCGGCGAAGTCCTTCGCGTCCGAACCAACATTTCAATCAAATCTCCAGCTTGCCGTCGGCGGGTTTTCGATACCGGAATCCCTATTTATCTCCCGCTTGGTCTTCTTTCTAGTGCCACGCGACCATGATGAATGACAAGTTTTTAATTTCACCGAAGATGAATGTAAATCACAAATCATGCTTATCAATATGTTCAGATCCACGTCATTGTTAATTGCAATCATTTCATTGCTAAAAGCCGAAAAATTAAGACAAGGGTGCAAATTGGCAATATACTAATGTATTGGATTTATAATAACTTGAATCAAAACATTAAATGGAAAAAAAAAAAATTAGGGTTTGTCACTCTTCCTCGAAATAGAACCGATTTTGAAGGCTAGAAGTGATATTTTCTCGAAAAATTCTGCAAAACAGAATTTCTTCAAAGAATGTATGATATTTATGTAGGAATGACTCCCCTCACATAGGAATTATTGTTTTTTCTGTATTATTTTTTTTAACTTTGCAAAGAATCAAATCGTGACCTATTATTAAAGCCGCTGACGACAACTTTACTAAATTTAAGATTGATAAACATCAAAGACTCCAAGTCCGACAATTTTCCTTAAAGTTTGCCTTTTTAATCGATTTCTCCTATAGTTTAAATTGCTTCAATGCAAAGCAATGTTTAAGGAAAGTAAGTGAGGCATTTATGGATCAGAAGACGAACCATCCTTTGTCATCAAGCAAAGGATCCTATGCTTCCTAAAATTTAATTTACTTTTGAAAGCAATTGTTAAATCGAGATTCAACAAATGTCCACCAGAAAAATCCCACTACAAAACTTCAAAATGATCTTTAGCAAGCCGTGAATATTGATACATCATCAAGGACTTGTTGATCAGATTATACATATAATCAAACTAAGATAAGTGTGCAAAGCAAAAGAAAACAAAAAAACATGAGGGAGAAGATAAGTACAAAGGAGGTAAGAGAGGTAGCTAAGCTAACGTGGGTAAGTATCAAACCTAGCATTAATTCAGCTAGAATTCTATTTATCTAAAATTTGAGATTAATGGGTAAATGAAAGTCAAAGTTTAGTGATCTTTCCTAAGATATTAACAATCAATTTAGAGGTTCAATTCCTGGCATTATTTCATGCAAGCATTAGGCATCTTTATAGGTTTGTTGAAGAATTTCAGTAATAGTAATGTTTTGGTTGCCTTGCACGGGTTTAAGTTCAAGAAAAATTAAGTAAAATACTGTTGTTTCGAGTAAAATGTCCACATCAAATTGCCAACGTACCACATAAAACGGCCGACAATAATTGAACCATCACATAAGTAATTTTAGATGAGTCTTCACCGGGAGTACTTGATTGGAATTTCACTCAAATGCTTAGACTTACATCATAACAATAAAAAGGTTCACAGTTGAACCTAGAATTCATACGATAAGTTAGGATTGAAGTAAAAAGGAAATGCAATGTTCATAATTAACAGGTGCATTAAAAATGTAATTTTATTTTTTCACAATAGTTGACCTAGATAAATATCTTCCATGTAGGCTATTAATATAGAGCAACCTTGAAATTTTATCACCCTTGACTAAGTATTGGAACTTCACAACCACAAGATAGGAAAATTATTCATATCCTATGCTACAATTTAAATAAGAAAAGGTTGTTAAAAAAGAAAGGAAATAATCCTCCACAAAAAGATATTGGACACTTTTTGTACTTAAAATTCATTGGGGGAAAAAAGAAGAAGAAACCCTATTCTAGATTCACCAAGAAGTTATCAAATCAAAATCACTATCGACTTTCCAATTGATTAATTTCAGTGACCACATGATGGACGGTTAAGAAAGGTAGGCACAAATGGCATGGAGACATTGGGGATGGGGTCATCTTTGTGAAAACCAACAAAAGGAGTGGTCGGCTAATGGCGTTTGCTTTTGTTCGGGGGAAAAAAGGTGATCCTTTCCCTTACGAAACATCTTTATCATTATAAATAAATGTTGAAGTGTGGTTTACACTCTCCATCAATAGAAAAGCATTAGAATCTTGCTTTTAGGTGAGCAAGTAGGAGTC
>BCNH02000009.1:949401-965211 GCA_001662345.2 Metrosideros polymorpha var. glaberrima
GGTACGATGTGCTAATTATAGTAAAATCATTTGATGGATGTAGCCATAGTTTAAAGGTGAACGAGGATAAAACCCTGTGTCTCAATTTTTCTCTTTCTCGATTTTTAATATTTATTTCATGTGATTGTGGGATCGATTTCTAATAATAAATACCAGGATATTATTTTAAGCCAACTTTTCATCGTAAGAAAAAACTTATTGTGTAAAGAAATCCATATTTTCAAGCGTATCACATCGCATATTTGATGTCTTATGAAATTTCAGAATAGCTACAGTTTGGTAGAGAACCATCAGCATGTATTCATGCTAGCCTAGGAACCCAATCTCGTAGTTTTACTTGGATATAGACTAATTCTTTCTATTGTCAAGAGAGCATCATATAAACATATCAGCTTAATGGTTTAACCTGATAATCATCACATCAATATTGAGAAAATTACCCAATCAATCAGAAATTTAGGGTGCATTTGATAACACTTTAGAAATTTTAATTCTGCTCCAGAAGCATTTCTGAAGCAGAAATGCGTTTGGAAAAGAATAACTTCTAGAGCATTTTTTTACATTTAAAGAAGAATTGTGTTTGGCAAAAGAAGTGATTTTCTGGCCACCAAAAGTGATTCTCTCATTTCCATTTTTTCACTTCTCGCGTTTTTTCCACTTCTCACTTTTCTTCACTTTTTAACTTTTCCTTCTCCTTTCCTTCTTCATTCTCCCTTCACCGAAGAACTTTCTCTTCCACCCAAAGCTTCACTTCCACTGCCATTGCCACCGTCACCTTCGTTGCCACTCAAATCGTCCTTTCAACTCTCAGATCTGTAAGTTCACTTCACGTTTTCCCTACTTTTGGTAACCAAAACACCAGTCCGCCCCACCTTTTCTCTTAAGCATGAGCTCAGCACTCAGCAAGCCTTGGCCTTGGCCTAGGCGAGCTCGTCGTCGCTTGGCCATCGCTCAGCCTCGCCTGGGTCAGGCCAGGCAAGCTTAGTTGAGCCTAGGTCGACCCAAGCAAGGGCTAGCTCGCGCGAGTAACGGTGAGGCTCTGCCTTGCTTGGGTCGGCCTTACCTAGGTTGACCTAGGCGAGGCCGAGCTTGCCGTTGCTTGGTCGAGCTTGGCCGTTGCTTGGTCTCGCTTGGGTCAGGCTAGGCAAGCTCGCCTTCGCTTGGGCCTGAGCCTCGGCGAGGTCGTCTAGGTGAGGCCAACGCTCGTCGACCTAGGGCGAGGCTGCCCGATCGCTTGGCCAGTACCAGGCGAGGCGAGCTTGGCTGAGCCTCGACTCGGTCGCCGGTCCCCGTCAATCGCTGATCCCCGGCTGCCACCGAACGCCAATCGCCATTTGGTAATTTGCCAAAAGCAGAAATAAAATGAAGACGCATTTGGTAACACTTCAAAAAATGCATTTCTCATTCTGCTCCAGAATCACTTTTGGCCAGAAGTTAAATTCTGGAGTAGAATGAAAAACAAATGAGCCCATTGTATGGACGTTAATTTAATCCTACCAATTTAGTCCTAAATCTTTATCGGTCAATTTTTACTTGAAATCGTTGAATAACAGTATAGTCATCGCTAGTCGTCTTACATGACACACTGTCACATCAGCAATTTTTATCTAAAATTGGTCGGAAAGATTACATTAGAATGTTTCGCAAAAGTTTAGGATTAACTTGGCAAAATTAGAAAGTTGAAGACTGAATTGATGTTCGCACAATATTTTTAAGACTGATTGGATAATTTCTCCCACTAACTTATATCACCAACTTAAATCAGTATTCTAGAAATACTAGGGTTAGTGCAAAGTGGATCACGTTAGATTAACTTATGAGATATACCCAGTATTTTTTGGTGTGCATAGTTGCTTTAGAGATTAGTTTATAAAGGGTTTCTTAAATGCACCTATATATTCATTTGAATCCAAAATAGTTGATGCTTCTAACAATACCAGTTGAATAACTAGTGTAAATCAGAGGCTTCAAAAGGATTACACATAAAAATCAACCATTTTATGGTTTATGGCTTATGAAAGGTTCTATGATTACTTAGGAAAAATGTATGCACAACCCATATAAAAGTCATAAAAGCTTTGACATTATTCTGTTTCATTCAACTTTCCACGTGGGCTGGATACGATTTCATTGATTCAAGGCAATCTTTTGGTTTGGTGCACATAGAGATTGATCCACATCCACATCTCCATCATCCCTCTTGCTCAGTGTTTAAATTCTCTTTTTTCTCTTTATCTTTTATTTTCCATAAATTATTAGATATTCATGACTTCTCGATAAATCGAATTCTTTCCGTCGGAGTTTGATAAGCATGTCATTAGGAGTCACATCGGCATGGCAGCAATTCGTGCTTCTCCGGCACAGAGGTACAAGTACTTAAGACCGCACACGTAGACTAGACATTCACCCAAACTACTAGCACTTAAATTTAATGACCCCTTGAAAGATAAGATCGAGACATGATCGCTAAGTCAATCGCGGTCGGTGGTGCGATAAACCTCTTGTGGGTTTAGTTAGTGGTAAGACGTGCACATATGGGACCCCTACTTCTAAAGAGGTGGTCCAATGTTGATTCACCTCTTATGCTTTCAAATCATTTACCAGGCAAGACATCATGTTCAACCGATTCCTGTCCTCAAGGTCCATCCCATGATCCAAGCAAAGAGGGACATGTCTTTCTCGAGTCTGAAATTTTGGCTTTGGACCCACTTCACCAGCTGCTGCCGTCATTGACATGGGACAACAATGGGAGAAGAGAATACAAAGAGAAAATTCCCAAAATTGCACCAAAAATAGGGAATTGTTGAAAACAAGACAAGATCTATGCATGAATAGTAACAAGTGGAAAGCTATAGACCAATATATTAAATTGAGATATGATATGACATCCAAAATAGTATTTAATTTGTACTTATATGCTCAGATGCATAGATGGTGCTAAGCAAATGGGTGGGCTTTTGTGAAGTAAGCTAACTATGTCTCTAGTCTCATCCAATAAGTAGACGTGGGTCCTTCGAATTGGGACGAGTGGATATTAAATTCTCCCCCGTCGGCACAATATAGAACTTAAAATAAGCAATACCAAGACTACAATAATTTATATTAAAGAGAAAAAAAAAACTTGCGATGTTTGATTAATATGGTCACTCAACTTACAATATGCCTAATCACGTTGTTCAACTCATACATTCTTTTTGGATCAAGTCCGTTTCATACGCGGTTCCAATGAATTGAAGCTGACGTGCTGATCGATCTTGTCCAAATGTTTGATACAAAAATTTCAACGAGCTTAAATTTTGAAACTACGACTCGTGTATATATATACATGCATATATGTATAAAGGCACCATAAGAAAATCAAAATGTTTGCAGACATTACACACCTAAATATGAGAGAACAGTACGATCTTATGCCCGGTTTCACTATTTTGGACGATATCGACCATCATGCTATTCTCAAATTTGTCACAAATAAATAGATACATATTCGATTCGATCTTGAGCACTTTATACATTCAAGAGCTTGATTGGATAAAATATGAGTTCGCACCAACTAAAAAAATAAATGTAAACTTGAGGACACCAATAAGAATAAGGTAAACTTGAGGACTAAATGTGTACCTTGTTCCTCTTTAATTATAGGGTTAATACCACTAGAAAATCTCAAAGTCGATACCTTATGATACATTTATCCTAAAATCAATTTTCGCCTCACAAAAAAAATCTCAAATCGGTGGTCCACAACACATTTACATCAAACTACTCTTCGTTTCACGAAAATCCCAAATTGATGCCCCCGACCCAAATCTACCCCCACTTTTTTTAAAAAAATTTAAATGGTATAATTGAGCCGATAATACAAAAGAATCAGAAAGTGAAAAAGGAAATGTTCCTCTCTTTTCTTGTGATGTTGCTAAGTAATGCCCAAGCATGGTGCGGGGGCCCCACCCCTTTGAAAAATCAATGGGGAAAAAAGAAAGATTCTACTAATTTCACATAAATAAAAAAGGGAAATAAATAAATAAACAAGTGGGTGGTTGAGACGTCCCTCTAAAACCCAATGGCTTTTGGCTGGTGGTGGCTGATGAAGAAGTGCATGGGACTCTCCCCTTGACTCCTGCGTGTCATCTTTGATCATTGATGCCGTCTCCCGAAGCAACGCTGATCCTCCATTGACGGGAAAGCTCCAACCCAGCTCCTTCACTCCAGTAGAGAACAAGGAACCGTCATGCAGTCCTCTTCGCGCTCTTCGTCCGTGGCGGGTCGCGGTCGGAGCTCGGCAGGAGGAGAGAGCTCCATCACCGCCGGCTGATCGGCGACGGCGGGGTTGAAGATCGGCGGGGCTCGACTCTTCGCAACAGGTATGAGTTCGGTTCCGGTTACAGTATGTTGATTTCTTCTTTGATTATAATTTCTCCGAGAGAGAGAGAGAGAGAGAGAGAGAGAGAGAGAGAGAGAGAGAGAGAGGAGCGTTGCGATGATTCAGTTGCGATCGAGTCGAAACTACGGTGGTTGATTCGAAGGTTGAAGAACCGGTTCAGTGGATGAGCTCGGCGGCGCGTCGCGCTCACTCTCGGCGGTGCCTTGGAGAGACGCCGCCGCCACTCTGACTCATTTATTTATTTTTCCTTGTTTTACATCATTCTCGGAAAATTAGGACAGCAGTGTTTGCAGTAATTTGTTATTTTATTTACTAGTTATGGAAAGAAATCGGTTGGTTAAACTGTACTTGAATCTTGTCCTTCTTCTAGCTTTTAAAAGTAAAAATAAAAGCGTTGGTTGCTGAGTTTCCCTATAAGATTTATTATTTTATTTAAACTTAAAAATTTCAAACTTATATGTATGTATATGTATGTATGTATGTATGTATGTATGTATGTGTCGAGAGTTACACATTTTGAAAGGTCTTAGGGTGGGTAGCATTCTCAGGGTCAAAATTTGGTCGAAAGTCGCTTGCCAAACACCCCAGCATTTCCTCAAGTAGCTTTGGAGGTCGAAAATTTCTTGAGAATGCTAAATCAAACTCAGCCTTAATAATTTCATGTCGAATAAGAGTTAAATTGCAAGAGCTGCAAAATTCGAAAAAAAAAGAGATAATATTGAAATAAAAACTTACACAAGATTTGAAATGTCTTTCACTAATTTTGAGCATAATGCTGTGTTTGGGAAATTGAGAAAAATAGGGAGAATGAAAACTTGGGTAGAAAAATGGTGAGAAATTTGAAAATTTCGTGAAGGGCGATAGGCATGAGAACTTGAAAAATTACATACATTCTCTCTGTATTTTCCACTCCTGAGTGTCTTCCAAACATCAATTAAAAGGTAGAGGTCGAGTTGCGCGGTAAAGGCGATCTACGCCATCGGAGAATGCCGTAGCCGTGCTGTGAAATGCTTGAAAATGGGTATTCCGTTTTATCGCATTTAATAGCATATCGCAATCACACACATCTTACAAACAATGCTACATATGATTTATGAAATTCAGTATATTTTACTACACTTTAAAATGAGGGAGGGAGAGAGAACTGGAGAGGAGTCGAGTCATGTTATGACACGTGGCAGAATAAGGTGGAGTAAGGTGGAAGGTTAGATTTGGTGGGTTAAGATACAGAGTGGCAAGAGGCCTCACATCATCTTGCACTTGAAGCTTTGTCAGTAGTGAGTTTCATGCTGTTTCACTTTTTGGGAAGTCACATATAATTGGGTTACTTTTCCTTCTTGGGAAGAGTCAAGGGATCTGCTTTCTGGGTCTTACTCTTTACCTGGTGCTACCCATTTGGACATCTTCATGAACTGGTTTGAGAGGTGAGCTCTTGATATGGTTGAAGGATTTGTTCTTTCATCTTATGGCGCGTTTGTTTCATGGGAAATCGACGGTTTGGAAAACATGCCCTGCAAACATGGCTTGATTGCTTGCAAGAATGAATGAATGAATGAATGAAGAATCTTCTTGTTGTTGGCGAAAATAGTTGGGCCACGTTCGTTGTTTGCGATGAAAATATTTCTCGTTGACTGATTCTTCTAAACGATATGGATGATTATTTTCTTAGGAGAAATGCTGTCCAGATTAGCTGTGTTTCTACTACATAGTTTAGTGGTTTGTGAACTGGATAGTCCTTGGGCCTTCATTTTCTGTGAGAAGGATTATGAAATCTCGATATCCCTGACGCTGAAACTGCTCGAGGGCATGCTGTGCTATGTGCCTACACAACTACAAATATGATGTGTTTTCTTGAGTTAACTGAGAAAATACACTGCAGGAAAGCAGCCAACCTGGGTTAAGCAGTATTGAGATTTATGGGTTGGTTGACCAAGATCCTCGGAGGTTCCAGCCATCGGAAGCATTATCATGGAGGTTATAAAAGATGGGACGAGACGCATAATTCTGAAGTAACAAGAACTCCTTTTCTTTCTGTCTGTCTGTCATGTATGCTTGGTACTTATCCACTGAGCATACATGGATTCTGACCTGATTACATCCGACATTGGTACGGAAGAAGACTGTGCACATCAAGTTGGTAAATCTAACATCTCGATTCTGAATGCAGGATGAATTGGCAGTTCGTGAAAGAGAAGAGATTGACTATGCGATCGCACTTTCTCTCGCAGAAGAAGATCCAAAGGGGAAAAAGGTGATTGGTAAGTAGCTGATTCGTAAGACCTAAGTGTTCCCATGATTGCTTGACTGAAAATTATATTAATCTTCTGAGTTCTTTCGACCAATTTACTTGGACTAAGAATTCAAGCAAAATTAGTTTGTTCTCAACAGATTTGCTCCTTGGCATTAGACTATATTTAGCAAATAAACATGGATTGATGGACACCAAACTATATTGCTATGTGATCATGTACTTGACAGCGTGTTGGCCTTGTTAATGAACAATTGGAAGAGGATGCATAATGATGCCTTTGGATGAAGAATGTTTTGCCGTTTCCCAAATGCTGGCGTCACTTGAATTTGGAGCCATTATCTATTTTGCTTAGTGCCATGTTTCATTTTTCTTCAGAAGCTGATGAAGATGATCACTCAGAGGAAGAAGAGCAACACACTAATGTGGAATCAGAAGACGATGAACAAGTTGGCCAAAAAGAAGATGAACATGTTGAAGCTCCGAAAGAGGAAGCAAAGCATGATCAATCTCAGTTGGAGGATGACGAACAACTCGCCAAGGCTATCCAAGAAAGCCTGAGTGTTGAATCGCCCCCTCGAAATGAAAGTGGAAGCATCTTTCGCCCTCATCCGTTTTTTTTCCCTTCAGGGCATAGGTAGGTCTTTTAGTAAGACATTTGCTTTGGTCTCATGAGTAGTGACAATACAGATGAGTAGTCACGTTCCTTCTTTTTTTGGCAAGGAGGATTTGTCAGATTCTCTGTTGATTGTTAACCCTAATTCGATTAAATCTAAGTCTCTTCAGGGTGCATATGTCTAAATGTTGGTTGTCTTTGTAAAATCAATTGTGTCTCGGCATTAGTAACTATACCTAATGTTCAGGTCATCAAATGGACATGTGTGTCCTTTCTTCGTATTGAATTACCTATGACTCCGGGCATCTATATATACCAGATCTGGTTTAGTGTCAGTGACAGAATAACAAATGCCATTGCCAATGAAAGGTTTTGTTAACTAGTATTATGAAACCTCAGTTATTTAATCTAGCAACCGCTTTTCGGGGGCTGATTTAGGGAAATATCAATATCACGGACTAAGATTCCTTACTAATGATAACCATGGATTTATATTCCTGTTGCTGAACCATTAACTTCCTGCAGGATCGATCTGATCTAAATATTGAATGTTTATTTCTTGTAGAATTTGCGCTGGTTGCAATGCCGAGATTGGGGGTGGGCGATTCTTGAATTGCATGGGTTCAGTTTGGCATCCAGAATGCTTTCGCTGTCATGCTTGCAATCATCCGATTACTGATTTTGAGGTCTGTTTCTAATCCAAGATCAAAGCTCTGTTTAAGTAAAACCTAAAGGATCTCTGAATCCTCAAAATTTGCAGCAGTGTCGATTGTATATCATTCTAACTTTTAAATTTTCCTCGGAGAAAGTTCTCGGTTGGGGAGAATCGCCCATACCACAAGTCCTGCTACAAGGAACGGCATCATCCAAGGTGTGATGTTTGCATCAGCTATGTAAGTACATTTCTTTGCCGCAAGACGTACACTCAATCTAAAAATTAGTACGGTCAACATATTTACTCCCTCTGTTCTCGTTGCCCAGTTTTTGAGAAGCTCAACATTAATCTCTGTTGTATCCATGACTTTAATGCAGAAATCGCCATTTGAATGACCTTCTCATCTCTTTGCAGATTCCAACAGATGCAGCAGGCCATATTGAGTATAGGGAGCGTCCTTTTTGGCGACAGAAGTATTGCCCCTCGCACGAGCGGGACGGAACTCCTCGATGTTGTAGTTGTGAAAGAATGGAAGTGAGTTCCCAGTTGCCACAAATGGCCAAATCAATGTTTTGCCCCAGCTAAATTGCAATATTTGTTGTTTCTTCCTCTGTGCTTGGTATAAAGCGTTCAAACTTTTCTGCAGCCAAGAGATACAAGATACTTGTCACTTGACGATGGTCGAAAGTTATGTTTGGAGTGTCTAGACTCAGCGATCATGGACACCAATGAATGCCAACCGCTTTACCTTGAGATACGAGAGTTTTATGAGGGTTTGAATATGAAAGTGGAGCAACAGATTCCGTTGCTGCTGGTTGAGAGGCAGGCGCTAAATGAAGCCAGGGAGGGAGAAAAGAGTGTAAGTACTTACGTTTTTCAGCTTCTTCAGTTAAATTAACTGTCTTATTGTTTGCTTAGCAAGATTGACTTTCTTCTCCACAATGATAGGGGAACCATCACATGCCTGAGACCAGAGGACTCTGCTTGTCCGAAGAACAATGTGTTACCACAGTAAAGACTCTCTTCCTTGAACATTTCACTCCTTAAAAAACAGGGTTTGGTGAAGTAGATCGAAAGGCTATGAACTTTTTCCTGATTTATCAGATTATAAGGAGGCCGAGAATTGGGTCGGGCTACCGGATCATTGAGATGATAACCGAGCCTTGTAGACTAGTTCGCCAATGTGAAGTGACAGCGATTCTCATTTTATATGGTCTTCCAAGGTATGTTGTATATCTTCCCAAACTTCATTCTCGGTCATCTACAAGCGAACAACTGCTTTGCATGGCTGAACTCTTCCAAAACTCAGGCTGCTGACGGGGTCAATCCTTGCTCATGAGATGATGCACGCTTGGCTCCGGCTTAAAGGTTTTCTCTTTGCCCTCTCTCATCAAGTAGTCTTATAAGATGTACTTGATATTCATCGAGGACACATCATCTGACAGCTGAAGCTTCTGCGAAAAATTGTTGATTGGCAGGTTATCCCAATTTAAGTCCAGAAGTTGAGGAAGGCATATGCCAGGTTTTGGCTCACATGTGGTTGGACTCTGAGATCTATTCTAGCTCTGGAAGCGACGTCGCATCCTCGTCTTCTTCCTCATCCTCGCCGTCATCATCCTCATCGACGTCCACGTCGTCGAAGAAGGGTCTGCGATCTGACTTCGAGAAAAAGCTCGGCGACTTCTTCAAGCACCAAATAGAGTCGGATAGTTCGGCAGCCTACGGAGACGGGTTTAGGTTAGGCAACCAGGCCGTGCTCAAGTTTGGCCTTCGAAGAACACTTGACCATATCAGGATCACAGGAAGCTTCCCTCTGTGAATAATTTAAACGGAAAATTCGAATTTAAGTGCTGGAGAAACACATTGAGAAGACAGTTTTACAAGCAAAAGAAGATACAAAGAAGAGAAAATCATGAGACTGAATAAAAGATGGAATGCTGATGAATGGCTTTCTAGACATTGGATGAATGTAAATTAGTATAGGATATCATCCAAACACACGAAATCATCTCCTTCCTCTGTAATGGCAACACCATGTTGTATGGTGTGCACTTGACGATGTTTTTGTCGAAGTTCCGGACTTAATTTTCAGTATGCTGTGTTCGTCCGTCGTCGATAGAATTTCGGTTTTGTCATGCTTGGAGCTGTTTTAGAGAGTTTTGAACATGTAAGCTCCGAGTTGGGTTCGTCAGGACCGTTCACCGAAACTCAATAAAGGAGAAATGGGAAGCTCGACCTACCCATTCTCGACCGACAAAGCAGCTAGGAGCGAAGCAATGTTCGCAAAGGCGTGCGTAATATGCGGAAGAGCAGCACGATGATACCATAACCCGCTTGAGAATGCGACAAGAGGGTGGTGACGGTCGAGCCAAGACGAGGAGCGGCTTGTGATCGAAAATTAGAAGAGGAAGTAACCGTCGAAGCAGAGTGTACTAGTACAGAGAGGTGAGGAGGAGGAGAAGAAGAAGACAGGCACACATCCGATGCCAAACCTCTTTGCAGTCTCGCTTTTGCTTCCTCCAGTGTCCGTAGGTTTTTGTTAGAAAGGAAAATCGAGAACCGCAAGTTCAACAACATGTACATCTAGAAGATAAAGCGAAAGATATCGAACCTAAAACGCTGTATATATAGCGGCGAAACCCTTTTGCGAACGGACATACCGTTTCGAAAGCGCGCGACTATTAACGGTTATTTTTATTTAATAAATTCGAAATTAAGATTTACCGCAAATAATCGCCACTCGTGTCGGACATGACAACTCTAACGTTTGTTTTTGCAAACAGACTACGAACAACATCGATGATGAACAGCCACCGAGGCGGCCGTGTGTCGGCACACGACAGGAACTTCGAAGTCTTCCCTCTTTCTACCACCACACTGACCATGGACAGAGACCAGCACGAGCTGCGATTCCTCGGGTTCCTCGGCGTCTGCCGAGAGACCTCCAAGACCATACACAAATGGAGGAAGGTGTTTGCGAAGATCACGCTCGCGCTAATCGTCCCTCTCGGCGTGATCTTCCTCGCCCACTCCGAGGTCTTGCAGCTCCTCTCCTTCCGCAGATTCGTGATTGGCCGGGACGACATTTGGGAGTACGGCCAGAGGTACAAGAACCTTTGGCGCATGCCCAAGAAAGAGCATGTGGCTTTCTGGCTCATCAACCTGGCCTACTCCATCTTCTTCTTCACCTGCTTCTTCGTCTTTCTCTCTTCTTTCAACCTCGGCCGTCGTCTACGCGGTGGCCTGCATCCACGCCGCCAAGCAGATCACTTCGAAGAAGGTCACGAGCGTTGTGGCCAGAGTGTGGAAGAGGCTCGTGGTCACTTTCCTCTGGAGCTTCGCGACCTACTTCACGTTCCTTGCTGTGGCTCTGGGGCTTTTGATCGCGAGGCTCGTCGTCGTGAGGCGGTTTGCAGTCAGCCCTGCGCTCGGGATCGCCGCGGCGGTCATTCTCTTGATCATGGTCGTCATTGGATTTGTTTACATCACCATGATCTGGAAACTGGCGAGCGTGATCTCGGTTCTTGAAGACGTGTATGGAAGGAAGGCGATGGTGAAGAGCAAGAGACTGATGAAGGGCAAGATGGGCGTGTCGGCGGGGTGTGTTCTTGGTGTCCTGGTGTGCTCCGTGGTGGTTCAGGCATTGTATGAATGGGCCTTGCGCTGGATTCGTCCGATTGAAATCGAGCTTGGGGTTGGGCTGATCTGCCTGTCGTTGCTGTCGATGGTGGCGCTCTTCGACTTGGTCGTGCAGACAGTGATCTACCTCGTCTGCAAGTCCTACCACCATGAGAGCATCGACACCTCCTGCTTCTATGATCATCTCGAGGTCTCATGAAATATAACTTTTAGCTTTCTTTTTAAATAGACATTTCAAAATAAAATCCATATGTACATATATTATCATAATACGTGCAATGAAAAATATAAGTTTTTCCATCGAATTTTGCATATTTCGAGATATCTATGTAAAATTAGACGAAAAAATTTATATTCAATAATTATATATATTTCGAATAGAAATATGCAGAATAAGGGATGAGCAGTGTCTGTAGGTTTTGTTTCCGGCATCGGTTATTCAGTTTTCCCTGATGTCTATAGCTTAGCTTGTAGCATTAGTGTTTAGATGTCCCTGTTCGCAAAGTCGACTTTTTTCCGTCTTTGCATTTACATTTTCAGCACTTTAATTTTAGAGCACCTTTGATTTCCTTTCGAGTGCCATTTTCGAGGGCTTTCATCCTTGCTCTCGGGAGCTCGCACGCCTTTTATTTTATTATATATATATATAGGTAAATTTACTTGAATTTTTCTAAACCTCAATCAAATGTGGGTGGACAACATGCACTGCATGCCCTTTAAGAGTTTATACGAAATAGCTTATTCAAGAACCTCAAAAATCTCAAGTAAATCCCAAATGTTCCCTAAGGAATTTAAGACAACCCAGTGATGACCAGAGCAGTAACTAAGCTATGTCACAAAGACAAAGTAGCACCTAAAGAACAGCAATGAACCGGACGAAGCAAGAAGCAACAGCAGCAGCGGCATTGGCAGTAAATCTCCTAGCAATAATACAGCAACAGTTTAGGACTTTATCGAGGCAATTCGACCATTAATGGCAGCATTAGTTCTCACCTTTGCCGCATGAAGCTCTCATCATCAGGTAGCATCTTTCTCCCATCTTGGACTGATGTCTCGAAAGCAACTTTCGCAGAGGACTTGATCATAACAATCACTTTAAACTACTCCTCTCCTTCTCTGCATAGCCCAAGCAATCTCAAAACTCCAGTCCCCTGCAGGTCTGTTACGATCGAGCAAATCAACTAAAGCACTGAAACAATAAGTGATCTCTCGACTCATCTTGCTGCTCACACAGCAATCAACGCCCGTCAACTGAGCACCATTTCCCCATTCTACCTCCAGTTTGAAGCCAATTAAGCAGAGACCAGGCTATGAATCCATGTTTAGGAACATTAGGCTTGAACCAGAGGAGTCAGTGCCAAAGCACTTTGGTCTCTCAAACATTAGCCAACTTCCAGGCTTCATCTTGAGTGAATACACCCCCTCTGGCACCCATGAAGCCCACTCTATCAGGAACAGTGGAATTTGGAACAAATTGTGCCCCATATGACTGTTTGTTTATCAAACGTGTATCGGATCTAAGGATTGGCCATCTCCATTCATTGTAGACATCGGTATCAGCTACTTAAGCATCTCTTCTCAAAGTAGAGTCATAGATGACCCCTCTCAAGATCTTTGTCCAATAGAACTCCATGGGGATACCAATGATCAAACCAAAATGAAATGGACTTGCCATCACCAACAAGGCAAAAACATACTGCACATGTGGCTTTAACTGCCATCTCAACTTGTGTGACTTCCTCCAAGCATAACTACTATCAGATTTAGGCTCACCCTGCCATATCCTGGAACCTCTTAACTTCCTCTCAACTTGTGCTGCCATGCCCTTGACTTAAGAAACACACCATTCTGTCAAGTTTAGCGATGTTTCAAGGCTCGAACACTTTGTATCGTGTATGGACTAGAGTATGAATTCGAGTTTTCGCATTCGTAATTGCCCGCAATCAGATTCTACACGGTTAAACTGGGTTAAATTAGCCAAAATCGAGAAAAAAGAAGAAGCAGAAATACAGTAATTCTAGGGTTAATTAGTGCAACCATGTACTGTAGAGTATCTATGAAGCATCTCCATCTATTTTGGTATTTGTAAGGTAGGTCCTGTACTTTCAGAGATGCCAAGAGAGGCCTCTCTCCCTTAAATATTTTTCTACCATATCCTATCAGAATCATTATTTACAATATGGTCACGGCCTTGTTTTGACATAAATTTATGGACAAACTCTCCACTAATATTCTTATGAAAAGATAAAATATCTTTTAGCCTTGTTTGCCTGCTGTACTTGCCATTTTTAGTACTTCAAATGTTTTACGCTTAAATCATCGTAGGGTAGGATTTTTCACTTTTTTTACATCTTTACTTTTCGTTATTATTCTTTTCTTGTTGTGACGTTTGGAATTTGACTTATTTAGGATCATTTTGTTTCATGAAAAATCTTTTTCGGACTTTTCAGTGTTCGAATGATGGAAAATTGCTATGGAAAGCCTTTTTCATGAACCGAGAACAAGTTTACGAGAGGGAAAACGAATTCCCCTTCCGACAAAAAGGGATTTCTTGCTTTGTGTCCAAATTAAATGAATAAGCCCCTATATGTCTATTTCCTATCTCTCATCAATTTTCTTCTTCTTTTTTTCCCCAATAATTCTCATCTGTTTTTGTTTTTTTTTTTTCATTAATCTCTTGTACCGTCTCGTGAATATTTCATGTTCTTCAACATTGTCAAAAAACACAATCATATATAATATTTTGCATATATGATTGCATAATTTGTTTTTAAATTTCTTAGCCATCCATGTTATTTTGATGGATTATGAAATGAACAGAGGAGATGTTAATATTATTTTATTATTCATTATATATCTTTTTTTTCAAGGATAAAAGCTGCCTGTTGTGAATGCACTCATTATCAAATACTATAAAAACCAAAATTTCAAACTTATTTTCAATACTATCTAACATTTTCCTTCTCGACAATCGAATTTCCTAAAAAAGTTTTCCAACAACAAAAATTTTTCCGTGAAACAAACGGACACATTAACATTATGTCGAGTACTTGACCAGTAATAGATTTGGAATTTCTTCATAATTTTCTGAAACTTAAGATATGTATAATTTTAATTTGCAAAAAAACTAATTTCTTTTATATTAAGTTTAGGACAAAAGGCTAAAAGTGGCCGTTAAGGTTGAGAAAGAGAAGATGGACGACAGTTTTCTTATCTTCCACTTCACTCTCTCTCTCTCTCTCTCTGCTTCACTGGCCCCAGAAGCCAAGCTGCTTCAAGAAGAGCTTGAATCTTCTTCCCATGGCTTTCTCTGCCGCCTTCTCGCACACCACTTTCTCTTGCATCTCTCCACCGCACCCTCAACCCATTCCCAGGAACCACCCACCTCTTCATTTGCCTTCCATCAGAGTGTCGCCGGCGAAAGCGAAAGCTTCTGCGGCCGCGTCCGAACCGGATAAAGAGAAGCCAGCGCAGACGAAGACCGAAGACTCTTCGAACGCGAACGCTCAGCCTTCGACCGTGGCTTCTAAACCGCCCAAGAGGCCAGTTTACTCCAGTGAGTTTATCCTCCGGGTCAATCTCAGTCTTGGGTTGCTATGTTGTGGATGATGGAACAAGAATTGACTGACCGATTGGGTGGTGTTTGTCGTTTTGTCTCAGTGAAGAAGGGCCAGATCGTGAGGGTGGATAAGGAGAAGTACCTCAACAGCGTCAATGTGAGAGCGATTCTCTCTTTCCGTTTCTTTTTAATGGGTAAATGGGTTCTTGTGTTTGGTTGATGTTCATCAAAGAATGTGTAGCCAATCCATGAGTCCCAATTACGAATGAATTTGGTGCGTAAAGAAGATCGCTTGCTTTAAGAAAGGGGCTCTAACTTACCGGACTGTTTATTCTTCTGCATCTCTTCTTTGCCCTCTCGATTTCCTTGAAATGTTTAATGATGTGATTGTTTGGGGTGATTGACTATGCTGACATATGGATATCCCTCTTCAGTATTTATCAGTTGGGCATCCACCTTATTATAAAGGTTTGGACTACATCTATGAGGATCGTGGCGAGGTAGATCGTTTCCTTTCTGCGGAATACAAAAAATTGAATTGGAGAGTGTCGCCATAATCTAGTGCTGTCGTCTAACTATTCGCATTTCTGATTGCTTGAACAATCATAGGTCTTGGATCTACGGATCTTCGAGACTGGAGAATATGCACTTGTAAGTCTGTACTTGACCATGTCGGTTTTGTTAATTGAATAACTTTTGTTATTGGTCTTCG
>BCNH02000009.1:965293-980231 GCA_001662345.2 Metrosideros polymorpha var. glaberrima
AATTCTTTTTTCATTTTATAGTATGAGCAACAAGTAATAGCAAATTTGGCAAAAGATTGGTTAAATGTCACTGCAGCTTTGAGATTAGTATTCTTACCCACTGGTATTCGTTTTGAGCCATCAGAAACTGGGGAATCTTATATTTTGACATCAACTATCTTCTAGATAAAATATAAACAGTAAAATTATATTCTCGGCTTGTTTATACTGTTTGTATCTCAAAGAGATTTTGAAGCAAAACTAGGACAGTGTCCTGTAATTCAGCCTTTACGCTGGCCACTTATGGTTAATCCTGATATTCGATATAATGCATTTTCACAGATTGCATGGGTAGGTATTCCTACTGCACCAGCGTGGCTTCCAACTGACATGTTAATCAAGGTACCCTGTCCTAACAGCTATTTATTAATTGTAGAATTTAATTAATACTGCTCCGGATTTTGCACTTCAGTCATCTTAAAGATTTCACTATTTTACTCTATTCTTAATTCGGCCCAATCTGGACTGCAATTTCACATTCATGTTTGGCTCATCTATTCGGGCCAAAGGGAAGAGGAAAACAAAAACAAAGAAAAGTTTTGACTCGGCTCATGCCACTAAAACTAGCTTAATCTTGCTTGAGGAGCTTGAATGAACTTATTACTCTAACTAGCCTGTTCCGGCATTATGTAAATTTTGATCTTGTGGCAAGTACACAAGGTGCTTACAGTTTTCTCCAGCCTACCTCAACAAAGTCGATTGCTGCTCAAGACTAAACACTGACCCATTTTGAGAAAACTTTGAGATTTGATCTTCAACTACTAGATTGGCACTGAAAGCTTTAGTTCTTATCTCGTCTATATTTTACTCTATTATTACAGTCACCTAACTCAGGTTCATATTTCTTGCAGTCGGAAAAACTCAACTATGAGAGATTGTGACATTCCAGGTGCACGATTGCAGATCTCTATACTTGTAAACATCAATCGTGTCTTAATTGAAGCTATGCCATATTGAGCGAATTATGTTAGATTTTTCCTTCCTAATAGTTTGTGTATTGTAACCATGTCAAGATCAGTTTTGACAATATTCTAATTCCAAATCAAATTCAACTCCTTTGATTGTGTCACTAATCTATCCATGGTGGATGAAAACTGTCACACAAATTTTTCATAGAAAACTAGTGAGATGTGGAAGTTCATGAAGGTGAAACCTTTTGATGCAAGACAGCCTTTTGAAATCCTTCTTTTGGTTTTCTATTTCTTTGGGGGCAAAGGATTTACAAGAGGAAGCGAAATGCTTAACAGCGGAAGGAACTTCTACATTTCCTGGATATGTCGGTGGCCTATTTGTCTCCTGATAGTAACATCTGAAGACAGAACACAGTTACAAACACGCACAACTCCTGATAAGTTTGAGTGCAGTGCGTGCGCTAGCCTGTTAGTGTATGAGTCGCCTTCGTGGAAAATCGGTCGGACAAATTGACACCCTTTCTCTGTTTAGAAAATTCTTAATCTTGCACCGGTAGAGCCTCTCTCTCATAACTCTGTTTGTAGAGGTAAGTACGCACCTTGAGTCTATTTCAAGAACTACACTCATGTATCTCTCCGAGACAAGAAGTTATTAATGTGACAATACCGCGTGATAGTGACACGTGGTGTTGTTTGATCAATAGGGTGAGACTCATAAATCATAATACCCAGATGATGGTGGTCAGTTGGTTATTTCATCGTGTATCTGGCACATAAATTACTTTGTCCTCCTAGACCAACCATGCCTAGCAGATGTAACATCTGTTTGCTTATGAGCATCAACCCTGAAATGGACGGCAGCATGCGACTTCTCAATTTCAGTTTGTGTGCAAAATCCTATTTTATGCTACTGCATTGTAAAGCTTCACGTTGTCATTATGATTACTGCCACTTCTCACCATGGAGAGACTGTAGATTTCTGGCTTTCTGCACTCAAAGTCCTGGCGATCTTGGCCGAAAAACTGCAGAAGCAACTGAATGCAAATCTTGGTGGACTTGACCCTTTGATCTGAGGCATGAAACAGTAAAGGTTTTGACATTGTTTAACGACTCTAAGTTCATTCAGTCGCGAACGTGAACGGAGAAAGACAGAAAGTCATGATCAGCAAATAAAAGATGACTATATCATTCCACATTCAACAATCTTCAAATTCTTATCATGATAATGATTTCTCTTTTTCACGTCTTAGGAAAATATACGTAACGTCTATTAGATAATCTGATGTTTATAGGTTTGTTTTTCTTTTACATAAATTCACTTTACACTCTTCAAAAATCTTATATGTCCGGTGTTACTAAAGTTGCATTTATCATGGACAACTCAGGAGTCTCAAATATATATTTTGAAGTTGTGTCACGAAAAGGTAAAAGTCTTTTGCTTTCACAGTTCAATACTACATTTCATTTTAATGAGCGCCCTATGATCACAGGTGAAAAGAAGCTGTCGACAACCTCGACGCCACTGGTCAAATTCATGATATTACACCAATTCTAAACCCTATCAAACCAAACTTGTTTGTGAGAGAATAATTAATCACAAAAGCAAAGGGCATAAACCCATTTAGTAGATGCAGTGGAGTTTGACAGGAGAGGAGAACAGTGCAGAAAAAAGTACACAAGAACCGCAGGGTAATGGTCATGGTTGATGACTAGGGAAAGAAATGCTCAATAAGATGTACCATCAACCATCACTTACAACAACAAAAACTCGAGTATGCAAAATCTAAAGGTGAATTCACCTCTGAGTATTGTCAACTAAAAGAAGTATTGAGTGTCACAGCTCCTACATAACAACATAAACTGAGACACTCCTCCAACACTGCTTTAACTCTATAACGATTCTCAGCACGCTGCATTCTTCTGCCTCGCTATCATTCCCATGGCCAGGTCTGAAGAACGTAGATACATTGGTCAGTTTAGAAATGCAATCCAATGCCATATAGGAAAATGATGGCAAAATACAAGAGAGCTCCAGAACTGGAATAAATTATTAGAAACATTATCTAAGATAGCATTGTGCAAAATCACGAATTGTACTAAGATCAGATAGGTGGAAAGACAAATCGAACCATATTGAAGCGGGTACTTAAAATGACTGCCAATGCTAAGTAAGAATCACAATGACTGATACCTAGAACGAGGTACTGGTGCTCGGGTTGTATCTAATAAATCTTGCAATTGGACAGCAATTTTAAGCTTTGTCTGCAAAAAGAACCATCAGATCAATGAATGAGCAACAAAAAGGGAGTGCACCATCAACGGTCCAGTTTAAAACAAAATATTGGGTACAGAGGGGGAGAAAATAAATTCAAGCACTTAAGAGTTAAAGACCGCGAGAAGGCAACAATTGGATATACCAGTTGTCTCGAGGCACCATGCTCTTGCATTCTGGAACATACGCAACCATGGGCTGGGTCCTTTCTTCTCCACATCCCAATGCTTTGGGTACCAGGGGAATTGCCACATCAAAAAGCAACGCTCGGGATGAGGCATCATTGCTAGATGTCTTCCATCAGGAGAACATATAGCAGCCACTCCTAAAGGAGAGCCATTCACATTGAAAGGATAGGCTTCGGTTGGATCTCCATCATCATCACAGTATCTCAGCGGCACCAGATGAGAATGTAGCACGCGATCAAGGACGCCATCATCTGGGAAATACGCCCTTCCCTCACCATGAGCAGCCCATACTCCCAGTGTACTACCCTCCATTCCTTTGAACATCATCGCAGGTGAATCCTTTATTGTTACGCTAGTGAAGCGACACTCAAAACGGCCAGATTCATTATGGACGAACCGTGGCTGCGATGGGTCCCCACCAGCTCCAAGAACTCCCCCAACCTGGGGACCCGGAACCCATCCCAGCAGAGCCATGAGCTGACATCCATTGCAGACACCGAGACTGAACGTATCAGGCCGCCTGTAGAACTCCTGAAACTGAGCAAGAAGAGGTTTGTTGAATCGTATAGAAGCTGCCCAACCTTTGGCTGAATCGAGCACATCAGCATAGCTGAACCCTCCGACAAAGACTATTCCACGAAATTCACTCAGAGAGACGGATCCATTAAGAAAGTCCGACATTGTAACATCCCATGGTTCAAACCCAGCAGCATAAAATGCAGCAGACATTTCTCGGTCTCCATTGCTGCCTTCTTCTCGAATAACAGCTACTTTGGGTTTCAAAGAGGCAGTTATGTACTTTTGATCAGTGAACGAAGGAATGAAGGACAACTTCCAAGAAGGTTCGTGCCTGGACTTCAATCCTTCCTTCTCTTGATCTACGCAAGAAGCCAATCTTTGGAGTTTTTCCAGATTAAAGCTGGTTTCTTCCCACAAGTCTCGAAGGAGAGCAGTGTCCTCATTCAGGTGGGTTACCCCATCAACCTTCAAATCTATCACGGGAGTGGAAGTAACTCGGCCAATGATCTGAGAAGAAACACCTGTCTCAGAGAGCTTTTCCAATACGATATCCAAGTTCTTCTTGCTGACCTCAAGGATAAGTCCAAGCTCTTCTGCAAATAGCGTTCGGAATAGGCTATTTCCACGAGAATCCAGACTTACGATAAAGCCGCAGTTACCTGCAAATGCCATCTCCAGAACCGAAACCAAGAGCCCTCCATCGCTAATATCATGACCAGCCGATATCATTTCATTGTCAATGAGATTCTGAACACCGTCAAATACCCTCTTAAGGTAAGAAACGTCCTCAAGATCAGGACACTCATCCCCAATTTGGTCAAAAACCTGCGCCAGAGCAGATCCACCTAACCTTCGCTTCCCCTTTGCCAAATCAATGTGAAGCAGGAAACCATCATCGCCTAGTTTGAGATCTGGTGTCACTGTTTTAGTGATATCAGGGCATGTGACATAGACACTGATTACAAGATTTCCAGGGGCCTTGACCACCTCCCCTGTGGCATGGGCTGCCATGGACAAACTGTCCTTTCCGCCATCAATAGCAATCCCAAGCTCTATCATTGCTTCAGAAAGAGCTGTTGCAGCATCGTACATGGCTGCTCCTTCCCCATCAAGCTTGGCGGCATACATCCAGTTGCCACTAGCCTTGACATCAGAAAGAGATGTAACTTTGGCCCAAACTAGGTTTGTGAGTGCTTCTCCAACGGCCAACCGAGCCATCGCTCTTGGGTCCAAAAGACCTTTGATTGGCTGCTCTCCTATGGCACATGCACCTCCTGTCAGGTTGTCATAAGTCTGAGCAATAACTGCAACATCTGCTAGTGTGATCTGCAAGGGGCCCACAGTCTGTTGCTGTGCTACCAGACCTGTGACACAACGATCCACCTTCGTTGTCAAGAACCGTTTCGAACAAACAGATGGAAGTCTCAGTACCCTCTTCAGAGAATCCATTAACGTGATTCCAGGAGCAATATCAAGTGGTTCTAGCGGATGGACCACACGCTGGAACTCAAAGCATTTCTGGGGCATGTCACCAAGCACTTTCTCAAGCTCGAGATCCACAGCAGGAGGAGGGGGTGGGAGTCCACTTGCTTTGGATTTTTTAGTAAGGTGACTATCAACCAAAACGACTCGTCCTTGACCATTTATACTTCCTATAACGGCCATGGAAACCCTCTCTCTTTCACATATCGACTGCAACAGTTCACGGCTTTCAGGCTCCACCAAGATTGCATCTTGCTCCTGATATTCTGCACCCCAAATCTCCAGAACAGACATGGTGTGGTCGCCGACTACAATAGCTCTAATATCAATCTCAGCACCTTTTGGGTATATAATCTCCTTGACGACGTTGCAGTTTCCACCCGCTCCCTGATCATGAATGCTGATGATTGGGTTCTTCTCCCCCATTTCAATACAAGCACGAACAACACGATATAACTTCTGAGCCATCTCAGCATCTCCGCGCTGAACGGCATTAAAATCAAGCTCAGCATCATTTTGCCCACTAACCATGCTCGATGCTGCCCCGCCTCCCATTCCAATTCGATAAGCGGGCCCTCCAATCTTTACAACCAACATTCCCATGTCAGGCTCCCCTTTTAATATATGAATGTGATCAATCTGTCCAATGCCTGCACTGAACATTATAGGCTTCAACCACTCGCGCCTCTCCCCATTGGGAAGTCTCATGCCAAAAGTCCTGGTGTACCCTTGAATTAGTGGCTCCCCGAATTTGTTCCCATAATCCGAGGCACCATTGCTAGCGTCAATCAGGATCTGCAGAGGTGAAGCCAAATTCGATGGATATGAGAAGGACAGATCCTCCCAAGGAGCATAAGACCCCTCCAGGTTTAAGTTCCCAACACAGTAACCAGCTGTAGCTGCAACAACAAAAGACCCCCTACCAGTGGCATGGGTGTCCCTGATTCGACCACCAGCTCCTGTCTCTGCACCAGGGTAAGGTGCAACCGCACATGGAAAATTATGTGTCTCGGCTGTAAACAAGACATCCAGTTCCCGACTTGTTTCATTCAATGGACATGATGAACCTGGCTGAACAGGGCGCAACTGGTTTACAAGGAAGCCCTTGATTGCGCTTGAGTTGTCCTTGAACCCAATAACGGAATTATTTGGATTGGCCTGCAAAGTGCTCTTCACAATATGCATCAGAGTTCTATTCATGGGCTGTCCATCGATGACCATCTTCCCAGTGAAGAACCAGTGCCTGCTGTGTTCGCTGTTCGACTGTGCAATATCAAACAACTCCACAGTTGTTGGATCACGCTTAATGTCCTCTCGAAACAACCTAGTGTAATATTGTAAGTCCTGCTCATCAAATGCCAAGCCCATTTGCTCATTGATCTCCTCCAAAGCCTTTCGACCCCTCTCCATGACAGGTATATATCGCACTTCCTCAGGCACCACGCTGGTCTCAAAAGATGTCAGCCTCTGGGCATAAACACACTCCGTCATCCTATCATGAACCATTTGGGCAAACTCATAAATTTGATGATCCTGCAAAGGACCCTTACTGTACAACAAGTACCTTCTCGATCTCTCCAATCTTGTCACTTCACTCAACCCACAAGCTCGACAAATGGATACTGCATTAGAGGACCAAGCTGTCGTAAACGATAGTCTTGGCCCAACCTCAACTACAACTGTATTTAAGCCTTCCAGCCCCTTCTTCTCGAGAAAGCTCTCAGTCCCCAAATTCTCCGGCTCGTATGTTTCTTGAAGGAGCCACTTCAGAACCAAAAGTTTTTCACTAGAAAGCCTCGAATCAAGACCGATGTTAAAACACTGCTCTGTCTTCAAACCAACAATCTGATTGGACACTTTGGCCTGAACTGATTTGAGGAGTTCTGAAGTCGCATTCTCTTGAATCAATGGAACACGGAAAAAATGTATGACTTCTTTGGCAGGTTTTTCACTTAAAGCTGATTCTTCTTCAACAGCACTGCTCACACCCTCAGAAACTACAGCTTTAGGCTTCGCTTGAGCACGGCATCTCAAAGAAATCCGTCTCCCATCATTCGCGCTCCCCATCAAATTCTTTCTTTGAAGCGTACCCCAAAGCAAATGGGTCCGTCGTCTTTGTACATTTCGCTGCAAAAACAAAGTCTGCCTACTGGTGCCCTGCGTCAAACCGATACTTCAGCATTAAACACGTGAAAAAATAAATCATCTTGCAATAGTCAAGCTAAAGCATTCCAATTTACAAGCAAACTCAGCTAAAAAGAAAAAAGCATCCAACATTTATTTATCAACCCAACTTAAACTTGCCAAAATAAAAAAAACAATAGGTCCTTTTTTGGGCCGAAACAGCATGCTGGTGATTTAAACATACCTTCAAGAACTCAGCAGCTGTGATTTCTCGAGCACATGCCATTCTCCAAGACCTGTTCAAGAAAGGCAATTCAGCCCAGGCCCCAAAAGTAAAACAACCACCGAAAGAGGCTCAAGCAACTATTTTGATGTCTAAAACCGAAAACTCTAAAACAGGTTTTCAAATGGATGAAACTGATAATTCCGGAAGCTCAGAAGGCACGCAACCAATAACCAATTGGTCTGAGTTATCTAGTAATTGGTTTGAGGCAAAGGTGAACCGATGATGATAATTTCATCGGGGAAAAAAGAGACTGAATTGATCAAACCGGTGCAATGGAAAGGATGGGAAAGGATAGGGAAAGGGACCTTCTTGATACATGCCAAGGTTCTTGCTTGCTGCTCGGCTAGAGGCTACGGCTAGTGAGGTGAGTGAACGCTCACTGCCCAGTAGGTCTGCCCGGCAGCACGGGCTCTACCAAAAACAGTGGCACGGCCGAACATTACGGGACTGTAACATATAGGCCCGAAACTCCGGCCGGACCGAACTGCACCGGGCCAATTCGGGTCGGTCCGGGCCAAACCCGAAATTCCATATGATAACTTTAAAAGCTCTTGTTTTTAAGCTCTACGTTCACTCTGTTAAACAAGAGTTCGGTCATATCTGTTCGGCAACTCGAAGAAAATCTGTCAGCTTACAACCTCAGCTCAGCTTTTAGCAGACGAATATTTCGAGCCTGGAAAGATAAACTGCACCGGTGAAAGAGGAAACTTGAGCCTAGGGATGGGCGCGGCGGCGGGTACGGGGCCAATGCCCGCCCGCCGCCGCACCGTGGTGGGGGAATTTGCCCCGCGGGTCGCAGGCGAAAATTCATTTCCAGCACGAGTTTTTATAGAAAAAAAAAAAAAAAACGAAAGACGGAGAGAGGCGAAAGCCGATTCAGACTTCAGAGGCCGAGAAAGAGGAACGGAAAGAGACGATTGGATCGCCAGGTACCTGAGGTCTGACGACGGCGGCGAGGGGTAAGCCGCCGCGTGACGGAGGAGCACGGAGAAAGAGATGCTCGAGCGACGAGCGAGCCTCGAGAGGGCGGCGAGCGGCGGTCGACGGAGCGACAAACCGAGCTGTGAGTGAGGAAGCAAGCAAGGCCTTCGCTTGATGAAAGAAGAGAGGAGAAGAAGCGGAATAGATTAATGGACCTTAGGGTTTCTTTATTCCACTTAGATTTTAGAACTATACTATCATTTTCATTTCATATATATCTTCCAACCCCGACATGAGTCTATCCACCCAATATTTCCACCAAATTGACAAAATTGCCATCAATCATCTAATTGCGACTTAAAGCGACGACCTCGAATTTAATCGCTTTCCTTCTTCTTCAAATTTTAGCCGGGCAGTGAATTGTTGGCTTCAAACGGACGTAGTGAGTCGACGGGATGTTCACGTAAGGATGTCGTTGAGAGCGAGACCTCATGGCTCCACCGAATGGATCCTCTCCGTCTCGAAGGCTAGTCTCTGGGGCGACGATAACTCCGATGCTACATTTTTTTATTTGGCTAATGAAATTAGTGCGAATTGAAGATATGTTTTATACCCATTACTCATCGACGAATTTGCAGATAGACAACCTCAGAAATTGGAAGGATATTATGAAATGGCATTGAAGCCAGACATGATGACCTAAATATTTGCCCCATCTTCTCAGTATCAACGATTAGATGTAGGAGTTTCAATGGTGCTTTTGGTTATGGAGTGAGCTACTCTTCGTGATTGGAATTAAAGAAAGAGCCAAACGAATGTTTCTTCTTGCTCTCGGATTCACCTTCTCTCTTCTGATTCTATTTCTTGTACTATTTCATCCTCACAGTTGTCGCAAGAATGTGGCTGATGATTGATATGTACTAGAATCAAATTGCTCGTATATACACACACACAAATAGATATATCTCATACAATCGCAAAAACTATCTCAATGAAAGAACTTATTAGGCATAAGGACATTAAAAGTGTCAAAAGTTTTGTACAGTGCTTATTTTGGTGCAAAAAGTTTTTTTCGAATCACTTAAATGCCACTTAAAAAAAACAAACATTGAATCGAAACCCTAATTTCGTTTGCCCCCAAAAGTAACAGCTTAATCTTACAAATGGAGAGCAAGAGAGGAAGAGGGAGGCGGATTCGGAGAGATTACAGCAAAAGCTAGAGAGCATGGAGGAGAAGTGAGATATGTAGGAGGAGGGGGCCGAGGTGGCTAAGAGGTTGGTGAGCTAAGGAGAGGAGGAGCGAGTAGTCGGGTTGAGGACAAAGAGGAAGGTGCAGGCGAGGAGAACGGCAATGGCTTCGTGTCGAACTTGGTCGAGGAGATCAGTTGGCAAAAAATCCTCTGTGTCGAAGAGGATACATTGGCAAACAACCGTGGGCAGAGATCCAACAAGAACAAAGAAGGTTCTCTCTCAATGTTATTGAGAGAATGAGTGAGAGAGAAGAGATTGAGAGAGAAGAGAGCGGTCAATGAATTCGTAAACCGGTTCTAGTGTCTTGAACCGGTTCAGCCACGGAACGACATCATTTGGGGTGTCCATGTGTACTCGTTTTTAATATAATAATTCCAACTCAAATTAAACATTTTATTATAAAAGTCATGTTATATTTTTGAACGGAATTTTCCGCTGGAGGCACTTAAGTGATCATTTTTTCTCCGATTAGGCACTTAAGCGAGCCAATGAAGACTTTTAGCATTAAAGTGAGCGATGTACAAAAGTTTTGACATTTTTAGTGTTCTTTTGCCAACTTATTATAATAACTATTAAGGTAGAGAGTTAAATTGTAGTTCCAATAATGCAATTGGAACTTATTTAAAAAAAAGGATCAATTTTATTAGACTTCGTTTATATAGCGAATTTTTTTTTGTTGGAAAACATTTTCCTCACTTTCTATCATTTGATTCACAAAGGAAAATGAGTCAACAGAAAAATATTTCATAGTTAATGAAAAACTTATGCTTAATTCAGGTCCCCATGCCTAAGTCCCAAGCTATGCTCGAGTACTTGGCTCTCACACCTGAGTTACTAATGCCCGGGCTGGAGTTCATCGAGGTGGGCCCTATTCCTTGGCAGTCAGGCTAAGACCACAAAGATTGAGCCCAAGCCCTTTGAGGTCGAGCCCAAGACCTCAATCCCCATGCTCAAGTACCTGGCTCTTGCACGTAAGTCACTAGTGTCCAAGCTCGATTGCTCGACTACCAGGCCCAAGTCCACAAAAGGTTGAGCTCAGATCCCTCAAAGGTCAAGCCGAAAACCTCAATGCCAAGGCCTAGGTACCTAGTGCCCATGCTTAGGTTCCTAGTTGTTGGATCGAGAAACCCAAGCGACAGGAGCCCAAGCCCTTGAGATCGAAGTCTAGTCATCAACACTCGAGTCTAGGACCATAGCGACCAAGCCCATGTCCCTTAAGGCTGAGCCCAAGACCAAAGTGTTGGCAATCGAGTCTTCATCGGTCGTGGCTAAGTCCTCAAGACTTTGACCACCGAGTCGGGTCCCTCGTGGCTGGGTCTAAGACCTTGGTGCTTGGGCTTGAGTACCTCAAGGCTAGGTCTTGGATTTAAGCAATCGAAACAGGGTTTCATAAGAAAAAAGAAATTGTTTAAATTTATAAAAGTTTTGTGTTATGAAAATTAATTCAATAATACTTTATTTAAAATTTGATGATATAGCATGTGTAGTCCTTATATCACACTGTTGACACCTAAATTTTAGATAGTTTTAGTTTTAATTCTCAGCACATTAAAATCATGCACTTTCGCATTTAAAATTGACTGGAGGCAAAATTGGACTAAAAAAATAGACGCGTGGACCAGGCCGACTTGAACTCAAATATTCGGCCAAGCAAGGGGGAGGGTTGCTAAGTTTTTTTAGGAGGATTAGGGCAAAATTAGAGCTTAAATTATAATTTGAGATAAAAGCCTTTTCTAATTATAAAAGCCTATATATAATCTGAAAAATGCTAAAGCTAAGCTCGAAAGAGATAATAAGCCCATGGAGAGCTTAAGCTTCAGCTAGCCCATAATGGGCTGGGCTGGCCGAACCAAATGAGGGTCAATTTGAAGAGAAAAAAAAAACTTTTGGGGCCAATTTGTAAATATTGAAAAGTTCAGGGGTCAAACTGTAAATATAAAAAAATTGTGAAAACTCTCGAGACATCTATTTAAACCCTATTATTCCTCTGAAATAAGGGTTGTGCATTCATTCTCATAAAAAATGAGAGACACACGAGAGAAAAAAAGAGAAAAAGGGAAGAGAGACTCGGCCAAGATTTTGGTTGCAAGCCTTCTCCCTCGCGTTTGTGTTGTCCCTTCGCCTTGCTGCTCCCCCTCTGGTAAATTTCCAAAGAAACTAGGCGTTTCCTAGTTTCGATCCATCCAGAGCTGCTTCCTTGAAGAGCTTCCGACGTCCAGATCCAGATTGAAGAAAAAGCTACAGCGACCAACCGGCGATCTAGCGAACCCAAAAACAGGGGTGCGACCTTGTCTTCTTGCGGTATTCCTGGCGCAATCCAGCCACCTGACGACACCTCTAGATCCCGACGTCCCACCACGATGAATTAGGTCTGACCTAGTTTCAAGCCCTCTAGAGAAGCCGCCCAGAAGAGGTCCCATCGCAGAGATCCAGGCCTCGCTAGGGAGCCCCACAATCAACCCTGCACTACAACTTTTGGTTTTAGCTGTCCAACTTCATTGTCTCGAGCCCCGGCAATCATCGATGGTGATCCAAAGTAGTCTCCCAACGTCCTTTGTGCATCCCGAGTCGAGCCTAGCTAGTGTTGAGCTCGTGTGAGTCCAAAATCAAGCTGTCCAACAAGTGTTCAATAAAATTCCCAAAAGGGAATCCGAGAGGATTCACTGTCCAACCTGCACTCTGACAAGTTCTCGCCTTTCCTCCATCGCTGACCACCGTCCCGAGAGCCCAGTAGCACTGCAATTGGCCACCGGTCGGCCCTAGTCCCTTGATTCGCGAGCTTCGAAGAGGAAACCGTATCATCTGCATTTCAAATTAGGTCACTTCCTTATCCGTCAATATTTTTTGAGATGAAGTTGCTTATTTTGAAATGATTTGATCCCTAATTGCTTGTTTTAGATAATTTCCAGAATTTCAATTGATTTTCAAATTATAATGGAAATTTTTCTAAATAAAAATTAATTCAAATAAGTATTTTCCTTACACCGACAACATGCACATGTCCGCGGTCCAATTTCGATCATGAGATAGTGCCCCGATAGCATGGAAAGTTGGATGATTCAATCTATAATCATATAGATTCAACTTGCCAACTTTATCTAGTTTTAGTATTTGAATAAAACAAATTGTGGATGATGTGATTTCCTTAATTAAAAATTCGAAATTATTTTTAATTTAAGAATAAATAATAATGTAGGATTTGTTAGAAATCCTATATTAAAAATCATTTCTAGAAAGAATAAAAATCCTATCTCTGAGGCCGCATTCCATTTTAAAAAAAATAACGTTTCTTAAAAAAGTTTATCTCATGGGATTTAGTTTTATTTAAAAATTCCTTCATATAGATTAGGATTGCATCATGTAGATAAAATTCCATTCTTAAAACATTTAGAATTAGGATAAGATTTTCTAAATAATTTTAGGATTTAATCTAAATTAATTCCTAGATATTTAGGATAACATTTAGGGTAGTTTTACTTTCATTAAATATTAATTCCGAAATATATCGAAAATATAAATGGTTAATACCACGAAAAACCTTAAACTAGTATACTCTTAAGAAATTTATCACAAACTAATTTTTTTACCACGAAAAACCCCAAACTAGTATATCTATGACAAATTTACCATAAACTGATATACCCATGATAAATTTACCCCAAACTGATACACATTTAATAAATTTACCCTCATTTAGTTTCCGTTAAATCACGTTAATACCACAAAAAATCCCAAATTATCATGCCAATGACAAACGGAGGGTAAAACCCTAAACTGATATATCCCATCAATTGTCACGTGTCATCAAACTTAGCAGTTTAATGATAAAATTTGACGAAAATTAACGGATGGTAAATTTGTCACAAATGTACAAGTTTGGGAAATTTTGTGGTCAAAAAATTAGTTTGGGGTAAATTTGTCACCGGTATACCAGTTTGGAGTTTTTTAAGGTATTACCCCAAATATAAAAAATATTCATGCGCATGTCATTTTTGCCATGTCATTAGTCTAGGTTCATCTTAGCATAATGTCTCGGTACATGCATTAGTATTATGTGTAAGTTCATTCTAGTGCCATGTATAGGTTCATTTACCCTAAATGCCTAAACAATGTAGGGTCATTTAAATAAAATGCTAGACATATAGTTTAGTTGCATATCAATTTGCTCGTCATTTAGAAAAGGTAAGTTTAGGGTCACAACCATTGTCATTTAATTGTATGTCATTAGACATAGGTCATTTAATTAAATACTTTTCATTTTAGTATAGTTGCATTGCATCTTCATTTAAATAAGTGAAAACCCCAAAAATAATTGTATTAGCCTAAGTCTTGTGTTTGGGAGAAAAATGCTAGGGATTAGGCTACATAGTCCAAGTATGTCCACTTTACCATTTCCTTGTAATTTATTTAATGCTTTGATTATTGGTTGTTACTTTAATGTTTGTGCAGCCGCATGATCATCTTACATGTTAGGACTATAGTTTAAAATTAATCCAAAGCTGCTTGACAAATATTTTTCGTGAAATGAAACGATATCGAGAGGGCGTTAGATTTAATCTAGCGAAATCAAGTTCCCAGACTTAGTTTCTCTAGTTCGTAGAAATAAAACATTTTCTCCTAATGTTTTATTTAGGTTCTAATCAACTTACTATACATGATTAGTGGTGACTCCAAATCAAATTATCAGCATGTTAATCATTCAAAACTAAGTCGTGATTTGGTAGAGCTTGGGAGAGCTCGAACTAGTTTAGTTAATTTGATTTAATTAACTTAGCAATCCATTAACCTAGGTTTAGCAAAATTTAGTTCGTGACACACACAAATAATAGATGTCTCTTTAGGAAAATTAAATGAAGTTTTCCTTTCCAAAAGACAAATAATTTTCCATTCATTTTCATATTTCAACCAAACATCAACAAATATTGACATTTTTCCAGAAAATGAC
>BCNH02000009.1:980356-1032442 GCA_001662345.2 Metrosideros polymorpha var. glaberrima
CTTAATATGTAATCCCAAGCATTAAAGAGTAAGTCAAAATTAAGCCGGCTCTTTCTTGTATTACTTCATAACAATGTGATTTGTCTTATGCTCTAATTCCATCTATAAATAGAAAGACACATCAGACGCATCTCTCACAATCTCAATATCCGAAGAAGATAAAGAGTTGAAAAGCATGGCTAAGATTGCCAGCCACAAGTCCACCGTCTCCTTCAACTTGGCTTCGATACTCTTCTTTGTCCTCATGGTTTCCGTGGCCGAGAGCAGAGTTGTTGGAAGTAAGTAATGCGTTACTAATCTCCACTTAATGATAATGCACATCTCCCATATTTTCTGTACGTCTTCGTAACATTGCTATATATGTTAATTACGCAACTCTCTGTCATATCTAGTTGATGTAATGATTATTGCTGTATTTCCCTCTTGTTGCATGCGTGGTGCTTCACAGGGGTTGCAAGGACGGACCTTGGCCTGGTGTGCGACAAAGTGGTGGGAGTGAAGAGTGGAGACACTTGCTTTGCAATAGCACAGCAGTCCCAGTTGACTTCTACATCCTTCAGTTCCATCAATCCGAATCTGAATTGCGATGCACTCTTCGTTGGTCAATGGCTTTGCATCTCCGGGAGGTCAACCTGAGCCACAAACATGTTTACACTTTTCTGAAGCCATATGAACGGGAATGATATGCGAGAAATAGTTTTATAAAGATACATGCACACGTGTGTGAATAAAGTAGAGTATAAGTGTAACGCACGTGTCGCCCAGTAGTTGTTAATGCGAGTGTGGTGGTTATTATGTTTTGTTTCCGCATCATCAAGCAATACAGTTTATTTTGATTAAAGGTGTCAATAAAGTTAGTACACATGTTTTGTTTGTAATTTTAGTAGACAAATCGAGATAGCTAGCATGTTGAATAATTAAAATCGGTGGAAAATTTTGTTAAAGAGAGAAATATTTTGGTCAAGAAACAAACCTAGGAAACATAAAAATGTTTTACACCAAGTTCATATTTCAGAAAGAGAGGATGGATAAAGCTATATAGTCGGTAGTTGCCAAAAAACAAGCGATTAAACAATAAAATGTGGCATAGATGTTTAATATATGGCATCATTCACGCGTAATTCGGTTCTACATAATAAATGCCATCTATATGTCAATAAATACTAACATCCACTTATTTCTTAGCATTTTCCGTGTAAACAGTGGCAATCAAATAATTATGTGCATTTTCATTACATAAATCTTCATCCTTTAAACACCATGCCATAAGCATTCAATATAGAAAATATGCAAATTCATAATTCATTTAGGTTACCTTAGACAATGAGTTCCTCTATTACTAGTGTAACTCATATAACATTTATTTCTAAGACCAGGCCTTGATTAAATTCACTTTAATCATAATAATTAATACCAATCTTCAATTATCTCATATTGTCAAAGTTACATAATTGCCCCAATAAAGTTTCTCATTGTACAAATTTTTATCCCTAACTTCCAATCTTCACTTAATAAAGCCATTTTAACTAAATTAAATACCAAAGACAATTCATTTGTTATCTAAGACATTTGAATACTTTATTTACACTAGAAACATGCCACAGATTTTACAAAGTTGCCAAAACAACCCAAGTTTCAAATTAATTATACAATTAAGAATAATTTTGTCTAGTTAGATAAATTGCCTAGATTAACCATTATTTCTAAAAGTAACTTAACTACATGTCATGATAAGGTTACCAACTCTGAAATCAGCCCCCAGAATTTTCAATTTTTACATATTAGTCCCCTAGCTTGGTGAAATTATAGATTTACCCCTAAAGTTTCAAAATTAGTTAATTTGGACCGGTTTAATTTCCCTTAATTGATCTAACTAAATAACCCATTAATTGACACAAAACCGAAAGATATAATGGTGGCTCTAAATTCACTCCTAAGATGGCTTCGTCCACCCTCTAGACGATGTAAAAGACGAAATTATCCACTAGGTCTTCATGCTTCACTTGCTAACTTCTATTTTGTTTTATTATTTCCTTCTCCTAATAATGGCAGGCAAGGGGCCCAATTTTTTTTTTTTTAATGTTTCAAAGTTGTTCTGGCTACACTGAAGCACAGTATGTGGTCAACAAACTTGTGTCTGTGATCTAAAGTTGACGTGGGAGCATCGGGCTCAATTGATCTGTCCTCAAATCCGACTCATGATCTGACAATTAAACCAACTAATTCATCGATCGTTCAAGCAAAGGCTAACTTTGGCTACAATTTAATTATGTGGGTCCAAGAATGAAGTTTGTCGATCATGCTGAATATGCATCGATTAACAAGTTTATTGCGGATTTCAAGTCCCAAAACCATTACCTAATAACGGGAGGCTATTATGGTCAATTTCTATCACTGTTAGAAGACCTTTGCCGGTGTCTTTTGGGCTGCCCAAGCTGGTGCACGAATTTGCTGAGTCCTTTCAAGTTTCAATGCATCCAATAATTAGTGGCATGCATTTAGGCCTATTTATTTGCAGCTTTTTATGAGTCTTGATTGTGTCGATGCCTTTCAGAGTCTTAATTAAGTAAATTCCCCAAGAGTCTGTTTAGTTTTGGGAATTCAAAGAGTCTTAGTCTGTTCAGTTTTGAGAATTCGAAGAGCCTTTTCTTTTCTTTAAACTTAACTCTATAAATAGAGGTGTAATCTCCATTGTAAGACAGACATCGAATTTGAGTATATGAATACAAGGGATTTTCCTCAATCTGAGCGAATTTCTTTGGAGAGTGGAAAATTCCTAATTCTGATTTCTTTAACCTTGGAGAGTGGATTAATCCTTAGTGGTGAGCCAAAAACCCTTTATCCTCGGCTAGTAGTTCGTCCTTTAGGCGCTAGTGGTGAGCTTTCCTATCTCGAAGTCCTTTATCCTTGGCTAGTGGTGTGTCCTTTAGGCCTAGGTGGTAAACTTCATTAAATCCCGATCTTCTTCTTTGACCAGTGGCATGGCCTTTACATATTGGTGTTGATAGAATCTATCCTGCATTTGCATTCATCCTTCGATACGTATTCCCATATACTCTAATCTATCCATACATCCATCGACAATCACTCAAAACACACTAGTCCTCTATCCGCAACCGCATCAAAATTCAAGCCCTCCAATGAAATTGCTAATGACGAGCTCGAACATTATGAAATACCCATCAATGATGGACCAAGTAGCTTGATCAAATTCAAAGGAAACCCACAAAAGAGAGGAGAAATGGTGTCTCGTTGTAGAGCGAGGAAGAAGTACATGAAGTAGTTTGTGAAAGCCAAACCACCCTCCAACTCCACCGCTGTCCCGCATCACTCATCGTCACTGCTACCCTCTCCACCACGGCCGACCCCACCCCTTCTTAGTCTCAGCTTCAACAGCTAGACTTCCAACCCCATGATTGCCTTCCTGGCCTTGCCGCCCCCACCTCCACCGTCATTTAAGGAAATGATATCATTCTTCATTGACTTTGCAACCAATAAACGGATCAATTCAAACATCTAGAATTAAATCTAGCTTAGTTCATTAAGTTTTCACTTACCTGGAGCGGAATTTTGAACAAATAAAGTCATATTCACCTTGAAAACAAAATAAATAATAGAAATTAACAACTAACATTCTTTAAAAGGAGAACCCTATTTGATAAAAAGAAAATGAAGTCCATGAATTCTATCTTGTAAGACACTTGATGAATGAAACTAAAAACAACATAAATTGGATAAACTTTGGGCTTGGTTGGAAATTCAATTGGAACCTTTATTTGTGCTAATACCACGAATAACCCTAAACTGGTACACATGTGACAAATTTACCTCAAACTATTTTTTTGACCAACAAAAACTCCAAACTGGTATACATATGACAAATTTACCCTGATACTTAGGATTTATCAAAGGGAGTGCCAGAGAAAATGAATCGTGTGTTATAAATAAGAGAGAAAATAAGCTAACTGAAGAAACGTCGACTAAATTTTGGAATAAATTTGTCACAAGTATACCAATTTGGAATTTTTTATTATGTTAACCCCCTTTAATTTCGTAAGTAAATATTGAAAGGCGAAATTGAAAAGTCAAGTTGGAGGCTTCAAGATGGGGATGTCTTGGCCTAGTTGAGAAATGAGGAGGTTTCCCCTTTTCTCTGTGTTTATTTCACTTTTAAAGATCACTACAAAACAATGGGTAATTATTTGGTGACAAGTGGCTCGATTTGGATAAAAGATGAAGATGTTACGGATTTTGGATTCTATTTCACATTGCGGTAAATGAATAAGGAATGGGAGTCCGTTTAACTCGGAAAAATATTTTAAATTCACTAAAGTTATTAGTGAAACCTACAGACGCTAGGGAAATCTCAATTCAATAAATTTAACTTTGATAATTATCCAATATATATTTTAGAGCATATTGGTCCTCGCTGGCAATTGATATGGCGATATATTTTTCATCGTTATTCTATACAATTAACATATCATGAATATCAATTAATTAAGGCATGTCCAAATTAGTAAACACATATTTTCTTTTTATTTTTCTTGAATTATATCTCCTCGCAACTTATGAAATTGCATTCTTGAAAACCGCAGACAATGAAGGTATTTTCCAAATTTTCCACACATCTTAGCGATCTAATTGAAATTTTTACAAATGTCATCAAAAAATCCAAGTGAATTTTATATCTTAACAATTATAAACTCATTCGGAAAATTCTAAATGTCATAGAGGATCTATTCATTAATTATTCAGGGTACTAAGTGCATCCTCCCATAATTTTCTCCCATATCATCACTAAGGAGAATTTTATGGGGCCGTATCTAGTAATATTCCGCTCAACAACTCTGCAACTTGTTATGGTTCGCTTGCACGAGCGTGGTCTCTCATTATGCTTTCGTGTAAAATTTATTTAACAACTCTGAGTAGAACTCTTTGCTATTATTAGTCCGTACATGCTTATTCTTCGTGCCAGTCTCCTTTCATTAATAAGACATAATTCTTTTTACAAAATCAGAAACATGTCGGCCACATCCTAATAATTCATCGACAAAAAGACACTAGCATTGTATTATCCTCCACCTTATGTCATACATCATACTTAAGCTTATATTTAATACATAATCCCAAGTATTGAAGAGCAAGTCAACATTAAGCCGGCTCTTTCTTGTATACTTCATAACAATGTGACTTGTCTTATGCTCTAATTTCATCTATAAATAGAAAGATACATAAGTGCATCTCTCACAACCTCAATATCTGAAGAATATAAAGAGTTGAAAAGCATGGCTAAGACTGCCAGCCACAAGTCCACCGTCTTCTTCAACTTCTTTTCGATACTCTTCTTTGTCCTCATGGTTTCTATGGCCGAGAGCAGAGTTGTTGGAAGTAAGTAATGTGTTACTAATATTAATTTAATGATAATGCACTTCTCCCATATTTTCTATACGTCTTCATAACACTGCTATATATGATAATTATGCAACTCTCTATCATATTTTGAATAGTTGATATAATGATTATTGCTGTATTTCCCTCTTGTATCATGCATTGTGCTTGACAGGGGTTGCAACAACGGAACTTGTCCTGGTGTGCGACAAAGTGGTGGCAGTGAACAATGGAGACACTTGCCTTGCAATAGCACAACAATCCCAATTGACTTCTGAATCCTTCAGTTCCATCAATCCGAATCTAAATTGTGATGCACTCTTCGTCGGTCAATGGCTTTGTATCTCCGGGAAGTCAACCTGAGCCACAAAACATGTTTACACTATTCAGAAGCTATGTTAACGGAAATGATATTCGGGAAATAGTTATATACACATACATACGCACATGCACATGCATATGCATGTGAATAAAGTAGAGTATAAATGCAACGCACTCATCACCTAGTCATTGTTAATGCGAGTGTGGTGTTCATCATGTTTTGTTTCAGCGTCATCAAGTAATACAGTTGTAATATTTTGATTAAAGGTGTCAATCAAGTTACTTTACATGTTTTGTTTGTATTTTTAGTGGACAAATCGAGATAGCTACTAGCATGTTGAGTAGTGAAAATCGGTTGATAATTTTTGTTAAAGAGACAAATATTATGGCCGAGAAACAAACCTTGGAAAAATAATAATGTTTTACACCAAGCTAATATTTGAGAAAGAGAGGAAGGACAAAGTTATATAGACATTAGTTTTTGTTGCGAAAAAACAAGCGATCGAACAATAAAATGATTAGATCAAGTAAGTACATCGGACACCGGACACCGGACTTACGTGGTTCGGTCAGTGGAACCTACTTCATAAGGAGAGCAGCATAGGATTCTACTATAATCAACCAATATAATCTAGATTACAACTACACTTGAGTACCGAAACACTCTCACTGTTTCCAGCTCCTAATTACATCCAATAACTCACTTAGTATTTAGCTCTCGTAATTCCTCACGTAATAATCTCTCGATCTCAAATCTTTATTTACGAGCTTTAATTAGATTCAATGCTCTCAGATTGCTTCAAGGTGTAATTCACGAAGGAGCCGCCTCTAACTTCTTCACATGAGGCACGAAGACCCACTCTTGTATACATTATATTTTGATCCAAAATACGAAATGCCTTTTTGAAAATTAATCAAACTAGGAAATTTACTTGGATCAAGTTTCCTTCAAAGGCCCAAACTCGAGATACATTTTAACAATCTCCGCCTTAGTTTGACGTTTAAGTCAAGTCGAAATCGCTTCATTAGGCTATGAACTTCGTTGTAACTCTCCCATAGTCTTTCCTAGGCCCAATTGCCACAGAGATTTTCCAAGTCCAAGCCATGCTTAAACTTCACCATAATGATGAATCTTATCAGAACGCCAACTTCACTTGCCCTTTTTTTTTCGCTTTACAAGGATTTCAAACAAAACCTCCTCTCCTACAAATAAAGCAAAACCACAATTGTATCAATATTTGTAAGGTGATCGAACATGCATCTTGTCAAACTCAGCAGCTACAACAATCGTTGGCTATACAGTTCCACATCACTACAAACACCGTCTGTATCAATTCCACATTAGCACTCACTACCTTAGGAGTTTCTGGTTGCAATTCCATTTTGAGCTGAAAACCATCTTCTATATAAATACTTCCATAATCACTCCTACCCATAAATATTTTATACTCGTCAAATGTAACTTCTCTACTAACAACAGGTGAATTTAATTACAGGCACCATAACTAATAGCCCTGCACCTTATGCATAGCTTAGGAATATGCACTTTCTTGCGCTCCCATTGACCTTATCATCACTCTCTTAAACAAAATTCACACAACCAAATATTCTAAAAACAGAATAATTAGCACCATTATTCATACCACACTTCTTTGGGAGTCTGACATTTAATTGCAATCGATCTGGATGTGACACCTCAAACATCACGCGCAATAGGCATTGTTTCCAATATATAATAATTAATTTTTGTTGGATGTGAATGAACATGTAGAGATATAATTAAATAAGTAAAGATCATCCGACATAAGATCAACCACTTTAGTTCATATAAATATGTATACTTACAATAATAGAAGTCTTCATTAAACTGATACGAACATCCAAAAGAAAGTGTAATACATTACATTAGTCCTGGGAAGAAGGTATGGTCACCTAGCACCACTATATACCTACTAATTAGAAGTCTACTTGTACATTATTCAAAGCACCACCCTACTCAAGGGTTTTTTTTCTTTGGGCACCACCACATCACCTCCATCATCGAAACCAGGTGGACCATCAAGCCCTCTTAGGGTGCGTTTGGTTTGGCTTTTGGGGAAAGTCTTTGAGAAAATGCAAAGACCTTAAGTCTGAAAGGGTTTGGTGAAATGCAAAGACTGTTAGGTAAATTGTAATTGAAAAGTATCTTAAGGGGCAACTTTGGGGAAATGTTATTTAATAAACATATATTTGGAAAGTCCTTTGGTGGGACCAATTTAAGGTTTTTAATTTTAATTTGTTTAAAATTGAAAAAAAAAATGACCGGAACTTTTGTATTTTCATGTTGAGAGTGTAATGTAAAAGAGATATATTAACAAATTTATCAATAAGAAAATTACATTAAAGTGAATCTTTCTCAACTAAAACTAGAGTTGTTTCATTTTAATAAATATGTTCATATATGTCATGAGGAAAACATTACAAACCTCGTTAACTATTTCTTAAACCCATGGCTATTTAATCACGTAAACGTGACATGTCAAGAGATACATTATCATTTGAGGCACTCACTCACTCATTTACATCATTAGCAACTGAATATCCATAATTGATGATCTCCCATCACTGACAATATACTTAACGAATTTACTCCTTAAAACAAGCACTTCTTTGAATAAAAAATAGAGCACTTAAAAACAATCACATTCAAATTTGCTCTCTACAAAATGACACACAAAATATGTACGCGTATGAAGAATCGAGCATCTTCATAATACTTTTACATTCAAACTAAATGTGAAACAATGTTTAATCGCACTCAAAAAACACCATCAAAGGTACTCACTACCACACGCCTCACACATATGTCCTCCTGCACCTTGACATCTTTACTCTAAACAATTACTAAACATGCAAACACAAGAAAGAAATAGCAAAGCATTCCATATTTGCTGAAGATCACATCTAGAAAAGCACACAGACAATGAATTTCTTTTGTAGAGGACCGATTCCATCCCTTTTGAATGATTACATGCTCCATGAGATCAACTATCTGGACGCACATCAAGTTGGACTTGCAAACATGCAAACTTCATGCCTCGTAGAGATCCTCATCTAGTTTTCTCATCATTGGCGCCACCGTACATTGCAACAAAAATCACAATCCTCAGCTTCCAAAATCATTATAAGAGTTTATGATAATACACCATCTATGTTTGACGTCGAAGGCTCTTGGATTAAATCTATCAAAACCACCAACACCAAAGCATAAATGGTGGCATTATACAGAAACCTTCTCTGTTGCAAGCAACCATTTCTACAGATTTCATCAAAATTAGTAAAACAGAACCATCACAGATTTCAAGTGAAAAAACTTGCAGAAAAGGCAATAAATTACTTCAAAAGAAAGAGAATTCAATTCATCACAGATTTCAAACAATTTCTCTCTGTGTTTTTTCATTCCTCTAAACCATGTCATTACATCAACCAAATTCTGACCTACAAAAGGAAGAGAATTGAATACGATCCTCGTGCTTTAATAAAAAAAAAATAAAGGAACTAGAATCAAACACGCACGGTCTCCACAATTCATCAACTCAGACTTGCAAAAAAGGCAATACCCCAAAGGCTTTGGCAAATGCAAGCGCAACATGTTGAACATATTTGTAACAAAATGCCACAAAGTTGTCAAAACAAAGTGAAATAAGAGCAGCTAATCTAAGCTTGCTGCAATACTGCGGATTACACGAAACATATGCACCCAAGGTAGACAACATATGACACTTTCATTTCTCCAATTCAACTGATCATCCCCACCAATTCAGCTAAGACAATCCCAAATTTTACAAAGTCACCAATAATGTCAGTGAATAGAATCACCCAATCTGCTTCTAGAGACCTTGCACTCTTCCATCTCCACAAAAAACTTTGTATTACTCAACCTATATTCTCAATCAAGCACAGCATCGAGAATACTTTTCAAGAAATCACCATGCGCTTAAGAATCACAACTATGAAAAGCACAACGAGAAAGAATAGAAGCGAAATAACCTGGATTTGGGTGAGATGAGCTATGGGTTTTGAGCAAAGAGAGAGGCGAGAACGAGAGAGGCGAGCGACTGGTTTCTAAGTGAAGAGAGAGGCCACCAAGAGAGAGGCAAGTGTCACAAGTCAATCGATCTAGCGTTCCCTTAACCCGTGTGGCCTTAGGAATTGCTTCCCAAGTCATCCTTTTCCACACTCACTCGCTTACAATGATCTTTAGAGAGAGAAACTTTAGAGAGAAAAGCTCTGGATTGTATTGCTTGTAAGGAATGAAATACAAATGAGAGGGGAGGAGACCCCTTTATATATAAGTACAGGCTCAACCGTATCCGTAGATCTCTCCTTGATCTAACAGTGGAGATTACATCTCCCCAACTACCATCTACCCACATTAACTACAGAAGACTCTAGAATATGGCACAATTACAATATTGCTCGCCCTCAAGAATGTTCTAGAGACTTCTGGAGAGGGTTGCCCGACCCTCTTGGTCGATACACAGTCCTTTGAGTGTAAGGGACCTTAGGACCGTGTCATTCTCCCCCACCTAATCAGGTGACGCCCTCGTCGCGTCTTTGGCATGAAATTCGTCGATTTGCTTCTTGAATTGCCAAAGGGCTTCTTCGGGTTCCCAATTGGCTTCACTCTCCGGAAGACCCTTCCATCGGATCAGGTACTCTCGCTTCGGCGCATGATATCGCTTTCATATGACTCAATTTGCCATGATGAAGTCGACGTCTCGATCGTATGAGGTTTTCGCCCTAAGAGGTGCCCGTTGCAACTTTCCTCGATCCGAATCCTGCTTATCCTCATGGAACGGCTTTAGCATACTAACATGGAATACCGGATGTACCTTTAACTTCGGTGAAAGTTCCAACTTGTATTTCGCCTTGCCGATCCGTTGTATCACTTGAAACGGCCTTTCATAGCGACGAATCAACGACTTGTGCACTTCTCGATATCTTAGGACCAGGTGTAATTTGACTAACACACGATCCCCAACCTGAAATTCCACATGCCGTCGTTTCTTGTCAACCCATTTCTTCATTCGTTTTGAAGCTTTGTGTAGGCACGTCCGCGCTATGTCCGTCCGCTCTTGCCAGTCTTTGGCAAATTTATAGGCAAAAGGACTATTCCCTCGATAGCCCGTGGCAACTGTGCTTGGCGTGCTCGGTTGTTGTCCCGTGATGATCTCAAAGGGACTCCTTCCAGTGGACTCGCTCCGCTGAAGGTTGTAAGAGAACTGGGCCACATCGATTAGCTTTGTCTAGTCCTTCTGAGTATCACTCACATAGTGTCGAAGATACACTTCAAGGAGCGCATTTACCCGTTATGTTTGGCCATCCGTCTAGGGGTGCAGGCTTGTCAAGAAATTAAGGTCTGACCCGAGTAACTAGAAGAGCTCGGTCCAGAACTTACCGGTGAACCGTGGATCACAATCGCTCACGATCGTCTGCGGTACGCCTCAGTATTTGACGATGTGCTTCAAGAACAGCTTGGCCGCCTCCTCGGCCGGCCAATCCTTTGTAGCTGGTACGAACGTTACATATTTGGAAAATCTATCCACCACGACTATGAGAGTCCAACACCCCTCGGACTTAGGCAAATTCACGATAAAGTTCATGGAAACACTCTCCCATGGACGCTTCGAGATTGGAAGAGGCTGTAGTAATCCAGCCAGCGACTTTTGCTCGAGCTTATCTTGTTGGCACACTACACAAGTTTTCACATATGCCTCCACATCATCGCGTAGGTGCGGCTAGAAAAATCGATCTTCCACGAGCGCCATAGTGCGGTGGATCCCTGGATGACCCACCCACTTGGAATCATGGCACTCTCGCAACACTTCCTTCCTTAGCTTCCCGTATTGCGGCACGTAGAGTTTCCGCCCTTTGTTGTAGAGTAGATCATCCTCGCACCAAAATTGCCGTGTTTTGCCCTTTTGTGCATACTCAAGGAGGACCTTAACGGTTGAATCATGCTGCAACCCCTCCTTGATGCATTTGTTCCAAGGGCATTCGAGTCGACTCACCACAGCCGAACCCATCTTCCAACTCAATGCATTGGCTACAGAGTTGGACTTACCCGACTTGTATTCCAATACATAATCGAATTCCACCAGGAAGTCCTGCCAGCGAGCTTACTTCGGACTCAACTTCTTCTGAGTTTGAAAGTAACTCGTGGCCACATTGTCCGTCCGCACAACGAACCGCGATCCCAGGAGATAGTGTCTCCACGTACGAAGATAGTGCACCACAGCCGTCATCCCCTTCTCCTGGACCGTGTATCACCGTTCGGTCTCATTGAGCTTCCTTGACGCAAATGCCACCGGGTATCCATCCTGCATTAGAACACCACCAATAGCAAAGTTGGAAGCATCGGTTTCTACCTCGTAGGGCTTTGAGTAATCTGGTAACACAAGCACCGGCTCCTCAGTCATAGCCCTCTTCAACCCAGCGAGCGCCTTTTGGCATCGCTTCATCCACTCCCACGGTTTATCCTTCTTGAGCATGTCCATAAGTGGCATGGTGAGGCTTGAATAACTCCGAATGAATCGCTGATAATAGTTGGTGAGGCCTAGGAATGATCGTAGCTTCATCACCTTAGCTGGTGGCTCCCAGTCAATAATAGCCTGGATCTTGGCCGCATCCATCCGCACACGTCCACCCCCGATTATGTGCCCCAAGAATGAAACTTCCTTTTGCGCGAAGGCGCATTTCTCCTGCAGAACTTGGAACACTTCTTTAAGATGCTCGATATGTTCCTCGAGGGTCCGGCTATATACTACAATATCGTCTAGGTAAAGTACAACAAACTGATCAAGGAAAGGGTGGAGTACCTTGTTCATGAGTGTGCAAAATGTGGCCGGAGCATTTGTCAAGCCGAATGGCATGACGAGGAACTCATACAATCCATACCGCGTCACACATGCGGTATTTGGCTCGTCTCCATTCACAATCTGCACTTGGTAGTAACCCGATCGAAGATCAAGCTTGGTGAACTATTGTGCTCCTCCAAGTTGATCGAACAAGTTGGCAATCACTTGGATTGGGTACTTATTCTTGATTGTGAGCTTGTTCAGCGCTCGATAGTCGATGCACATCCGGAGTGATCCATTGTGCTTCTTTTGGAACAAAACCGGGGCACTGAACGGAGCTTTTGACGGATGGATGTATCCAGCATCAAGCAAATCTTTGAGTTGTCTTTGCAACTCCTCCAATTCTGATCGTGCCATGCGATATGACGCCATGGCGGGTGGTCAAGCATTAGGCACAAGCTCAATTCGGTGGTCCACCTCCCTCTTAGGTGGAAGCTTCTTCGGAAGCTTAGATGGCATCACATCTTTAAATAAATTGAGGACTCGGGTTACCTCCGTTGGGACATCACTCCCTTCACTCATCGGTTCCTCGATCTTCACGATAGCTAGGAAAGTAGCCTCTCCTTTTTTCGCCCCCTTGTTAAGTTGCATTGTCGATATAATTTTCTGATTGTGACCCGAGTCACGCTTGATCGAGACCATGCATTGGCAACGCGAATCCAATATACACAGACAATCGGCAAATGGAATAATAAGAGCATCCGTTCTATTAAGGAATCCTAATCCGATAACAAAATTGTAGTCATCGAGCGGAATTACCTCGATACTTTCTTTACTCTTCCATTCGCCCAGGCAAACTTCTATGTCCCTGGCTATTTCGCATGTCGGGACCTCCTTGGAGTTCACCGTCTTAAGCCTCCCGGCTCCTTTCTTGACCTGAAGATGAAGTTTCTTCGCGGCCTCCTCCAATATGAAGAGATCGAATGCACCAGTGTCCACGAGTGCACTCATCATGGTCGTCCCGATCTTTACGTTCACGAACATGAGCCCTTTTGGTTGGCTCATCTTCTTGGACTTGATGGCACTTAGGATCCACAATGACCCTAGTCGCGTCTCCTCCTTCTCTTCCTCTTGCGCTTTGACAAGCGCTGCGAGTTTGGCTCGCGTTGGGCACTCACGAGCCATGTGCGGACCATCGCACAAGAAACACTTGAAAGAGAAGTGGTCCTTCCTATGTTGTCCGCCGCTTGATTCTCCCCTCGCCTTTGTAAGAGCCGATGATGGCTTGTTTCCTGGTGAGCATTGGAATTTGGGGCGATCTCCCCCACCATTAGCCTTATCCCTCGATCGGGAGTCCGGCTTGTTCCCAAGAGCGGACTTGTACTCTACGAGGCTCTCAGCCATGGACATAGTCGTCGAGAGATCCCTTGCATTGTGCCACTTCAGCTCTTGCTTCACCTATGGCTTAAGACCACCAATGAATTGGTAGTATGCCTCGGTGTCGTTCATGGATGGGATTTGCAACAACAACTCGGAGAATTTCCTCACGTACTCACAAACTCCACTCCGTTGCTCTAAGTTTCGGAGCTCGTCTCGGGCCTCCTCTTCCGCATAAGCGGGGTAATACTGTCGTCGAAACTTCTCGACGAACGTTTCCCATGTAGTGATCGGTTCACCACTCCGATCATCACTCCTACGACACCACTATAAGAGTGCATTATCAGTAAGATACATAGCCGTGGTACTAACCTTGAGCGCACCATTGACGATCCCCATCGTCGAGAAGTACTACTCCATGTACCACAGAAAGTTATCCACGTCCTTGGCCACCTGTGAGCCCTTGAACTCCTTAGGCTTTAGGGCGTCCATACGTGGATTGGCTTGCACGATGACCACCCCCTTCACGCGTGCTCCCTCCACTTCGGCGAGAGTTTCGCCTTAAGCTTGGCCATCTCCCCGCACATGGCCGCCACGAGGGCTTCCAAGGCATTATCGCGTTGTCAAAGTTCTTCGGTGGTGTTGGCTATGCCCAGCATTTCCCCTCGGAGTTCTCCTACACCGGATTTGAGCTCTTGCACCTCTGTCTCAAGCTCTCCCGTTCTAGTTTCGCCTCCCTCAATGCGTGCGGTCAAATCCTCCACCTCACCTTGGACGTTCGCAAGAGCGATTTCTATCTTCGCCACGCAAGTCTCCACGTCCATCGGCACCTCCTTTGAACTCGACATGGCACAATCCTTCCTTCCCTTGGCAACTTGCCTCTCGGGGGCTCGTCCACGATCATCTTCCGCAACCCTGTCGGATGAGATATCGGATCGTAGCTCCATGCCGCCCTTGACCATCTTGCTCTGATACCAACTATCACGGGTCGATCGATCTAGCGTTCCCTTAATGCGTGCGACCTTAGGAATTACTTCCCAACTCACTCACAACAATTTTTAGAGAGAGAAACTTTAGAGAGAAAAACTCTGGATTGTATTGCTTGTAAGGAATGAGATACAAATGAGAGGGGAGGAGACCCCTTTATATACAAGTACAGGCTCAACCGTATCCGTAAATCTCTTCTCGATCTAACGGTAGATATTACATCTTCCCAACTACTATCTACCCACATTAACTATAGAAGACTCTAGAATATAGCACAATTACAATATTGCCCGCCCTCGGGAATGTTCTAGAGACTTATGGAGAAGGTCGCCCATCCCTCTTAATCGATACACGGTCCTGAGGTACCTCAGGACCGTGTCACAAGCATGAGAGAAGCAAGCCAGACAGAGGCGACTGACAAGGCCAGCTCCGAAGAGAAGAGAGTGAAACTAGAGAGAATGCAACTCGAGAGCTTTGGAAGAAAAAGCAAGACGAGAGGCAGATAGATCTAGGGTTTATATTTAATAAGGGTCAAAATTGGAATTTTAATAATTTGTGAGGGCAATAAAGACAAAATAAATTTTTCTTTAATTGTCCCACCAGCATGCCGAGAATGCTGCAAAACCCAAGGCAACCTCTCACCTGCCTTGAGCTTTTAGCCTTGGGAAGGTTAGGCTTTTCCTTAAGGTGGGTTTCAAAAAATTTGCCAAACACTCAATATTTGGCTCAAGTACCTTTGGACACCCAAAGCCTTCCCAAAGCCTTTTCCAAACACACCCTTAGAGTTCCTACCATTTATCTATTAAATGTTACCATACCAAGCGAAATAATGAGGCTATGTTTGGATGTTCGGATTTCTAGTCATGATGGATTGGATAGGATAGGATAAGAAATCATTGAATTTTGTCATATTTTATCTGCTATTTGGTTAACTGCAGATTTAAAGTCGAATATTTTTATATCCAATCATACCTATTGTTTGGTAGAAACTTGATATCAATGTAAATGACATATATGCCCCCAGCCTAGTACCCACAAGATAATATCTATCTTATGATTCTAAGAAATAGCAACCCTACTTAATTCTTCAAATACTATAACAACTGTGAACAATTCTCTAGACTTCATAAGAAATAGCACATTCATAAAATATACGATTCCAAGAAATAGTGAAAAGAACATTGTACGACGTTGTTCATTTTCATAAAACAACAAAGGCAACATAACAATTCTCTAGAGTTCATAAGAAATAGCACATTCATAAAATATATGATTCCAAGAAATAGTGAAAAGAACATTGTACGACGTTGTTCATTTTCATAAAACAACAAAGGCAACATAACAATTATCTATAAACAAAATTTGGGACAACTTTCATTTCCAACTCGCACAAATGTACAACGACTCATCGCTCCAACCTTGCCTAACTCATTGAAAACCACGAAAACTATAAACCAAGCTCCAAACTTCATAATAAATAGCACATTCAGAAAACAAATCAACCATCTTTCCCATCTATCATCTCTTAGAGAAGCTGTTCTACAAATATCTTCCTGTCTTCTTCTTGAAATCCAAGAAATAGATGAATGTTCTCTACATCCTTCACAATTTTTCTGTATAATTTTATTCTATTCATAATTTTTAAAGACATTTGAAGAAGCTCCTCATTGATTCTTCTCTCTCACCATAAAAAGGCTTTGTCAAGGAGGACCACTAGATTATTAATTAAATGTCAGATCCTCAAATGAATTAAACTAACTCTACGCGTCTCATTCTAAGACTATCCTAGATTCCAAAATTCTAGATCTAAACAAAAATAGCCGGATATATGAAGCTTAACAACAGCAGGTAATTGTAAGATGTTTTTGTACGCACTGGTAAAAAGAGAGAGAAGACGTGTGAGGGTAGGGACTCGTTTCGCAATTGATGAGGCAACCTCAAGAAAAATGATGGCATTTTTCGATTAACCGAGAACCGAGCAGAGAGACTCTACCAGAAACGAGAATTCACAAGCAAAAAAAACAAACGAGATGAGAAAGAGAGAAACAGAGCCAAATCCACAAACACGTGCGAATATCGATGCACAGAGAGAGGGAGAGAGACGAAACCTCACGAGGATGCCTGTGGCTCCTCGTTGGAGATGGAGCTTGAATTCGTCATATTAGAGCTACGGAGAAGAAAAGGCTTCAACTCTCGTTACTTTTGTGAAGTGTTCTCATGAAACTTTGATGTGAAAGAGTTGTGCATGTGAACGAAGGAGAAGGAAAAGGAGAACATAAGGTTTTCTGAAAAATAGTTGGACAAGATAAATTTTATCCAGGTCTATTCCACTCCCCATGATTTCATATTTAAATATTCTAATACTCCCCTCACATGTAGGTTGGACTTTGGCATGGTCTTAAGTGTGGAAATATGTAATTTGAGAGGCAAATGTGGGCCTAAAAAAAAAGATTTGAACTCAGGACCTCTTGCTCTAATATCGTGTAAAATTTTGTGGGACCACTATTAACTATTCTAAAAATTTAAGTTGTTTAGATGAATGCATAATTTAATATTTAAATATTCTAATAATGCAAATGTGCAATGTGAGGCCCATAGGATGGTAAACTTGCCCAGCCTAGCCGCAACGGCTATCCACCGATCACCGTTGTCAGACCTCAACAAGATGTTCCAGACATCACAAGACTTCGATAAGGACCGAATGGCAGACACACACAAAGGAAGAGACTCTACAAGTCTTACGAAGTTTTAGTCTACCTGAGTGGCCATAGTACACACATCAAATAGACCTCAAACCTCCTAATATACTTCATTAATGCTACTTATAGGTCGATTAAGTAGTTAAATTATGTTCACGTTAAGCAGTTAAACATATTCGTGAGTAATTAAGCATGATGTTACCTTAAAGTTTTGATTTACTTTAAGATTTTCGTGTTGTGGAATACGGTTTACATGTTCGAAGTGTACATCAACGATGAAAAGTTGAAAATTTGAGAAAATCAAATTATAAGAACGAAGCAGAGAAATATTTAGTGAGGCAAAATTGTTTTAGGAAGCTTTCTTTGACATACTTATTCCCCGGACATGATGCAAACGGCTTCAATGGAAATACTAACTCTAGGATAAAAAGCCTCTCAAAAGAACACAGGGATGCACTTGAAAGCTTTCTTCAATCACGAACTCCAAACCAATGAATTCAAGAGAAATAGAATATGATGAAGAAGAAGAAGAAGAAGAAGAAGAAAAGTCGCAAATATGGTCTTTTTAAAAGACCCGACAAAGTAAAAGGGTGCGTTAATTTGGAAGAGTTACTTCGAATCTTGCGTCTCCCCAAAAGCTCGAAAGTAGAATGTTTTTTTCGGTGCAACATACCTTTTGGATTAAAATTGTTCGTTACACCATTTCATGCGACAGTGACATCAATTTCGCTTTCACAACCAATTGAGTCATTGATCTAAATTTTGTTAGGATGCACATGTAAATTGTGTTAGAGAATCCCACATCGGAGAATTTGTGTGGTATAAAGCAGTTAATATATCATAATTGGCTCATACTTCATTGGCCTAAGCTTTTGAGTAAAGGTAGGTCTAACTGAATATGTTAACAGGCTCGGACTTGAGCTCTATCTTAGTAATCTCTCCAAGCGAAAGGTATCGGGCTTCTATTGCGTGCTCCTAACAAATTTGACCATCTCATTTTTTGCCTCTCCCTTTTTCTCCTCCTCCAGAGTAAAAATGTATGTAAACAAGTACAATGAAAATTCAGAAGTCAACCATTAAATACACAATATGTATTCATATATTTACAACAATCCTCCACTTAATTACTCAAAATAAGATGGGTTTTCTATGTAGTGTATACCTAAAGGTGGGTTTTGCCTTGAACCTTTAGATTAATCAAAACTGGAAAAGTTATGTGCTCATTATATATGGGTTCATCTTGCTCTCAATGGCAGCACTTTTAATGGACATCCTAGTTTTAGAGCAACTTTAATATTACGTCAAGTATTAAGGTGTAATCAACCTCCAATTCAAACAAAGACTCCCAACTTTCTCAGCAAACAGTCTGATATTAGAGCCAAACACAGATGAGATCCTCTTCTCAACAGCAGATAGCACCAGATTAGAAGTCTTATCAACACAAGGAGAAGCCTTCGCGCGTATCCCATCAGTTCAATCTTGCCAAATATTCCAAGCTAATTTGAGCAGAGATTTCATCAGAAATCTCCCTCAGCGGTTCTCGACGGCCCAAGAAAAATCCAAATGTACATCAGTATGATTTATCTCTGATTAGATGGTATCGAATAGTACCACACAAATGGCGATCTGCTGATTCATCTCAGTATCAACGATTAGAGGCAGGAGTTCCGATGGCGTTTTGTGATTGGAACTAATGAAAGAGCCAAACGGATGTTGCTTCTTCCTCTCTCTCTCTCTCTCTCTCTCTCTCTCTCTCTCTCTCTCTCTCTCTGTTGATTCTATTCCTTGTACTGTTTCATTCTCACATGTGGCTGATGACCAATATGTACTAGAATTAAACTATACATATATACAATTAGAATCACAAAAACTATCATAATGAAAGAGCTCATTATAATTACTATAGGTGAGGTGAAATCAATGTCTTTCACACTCATATTTCTGTTTGGTACTGTCATCTTACAGTTGTTCTGAGAAAAGGAATCTCATTTCTCTGTTGGGTAAGTTACGGACCCATGATTCTTTATCCTGCAAAATCGAAAACATGCCTAATACTTCAACGACATGAAAGTCCAAGCTGGTGACAATTCTTCATGTAAAAAGAACATTCTTAGTTTAACTGTTGCAATTAACAAAAAAAAAAATTTTTGATTCTCGCATAGGTATTATCCTCCACCTCATATCATATACTCTTATTTAGCTTATTTTTAATATGTAATCCAAAGCATCAACACTAAGCCGGCTCTTTCTTCTAAATAAGTAACAATGTGATTTGTCTCATGCTCTAATTTCATCTATAAACAGAAAGATCCACAAGGCATATCTCTCACAAACTCAGTATCCAAAGAAGTTAGAGAGTTGGAAAGCATGGCTAAGATCACCGGTCACAAGTCCGCCATCTTCTTCAACTTATTTTCCATACTCTTCTTCGTCTTCATGGTCTCCGCGGTCAAGAGCAGAGTTGTTGGAAGTAAGTAATGCGTTACTAATCTCCATTTTATGATAATATATTTTCTTCTCACGTACTTCAAATTTTTGTTATGCAACTCCATCGTACGTTGAGGATACGCTCTCTATTTCAAAACCTTGGCCGGACACAAGTTAGGTCCCTAGTACCAGACCTTTCGACCGGTTTTCGAACAAAATCTGTTTTAATGCTGCAATTGTAGCTGAAAGTTTTTCTTTCCTCGAGGTGGATGAGCAGCTTGACAATACCCAAGTTTTTACCATAATATTAAAATAGTTTTCATGCACGCGCTAAGCGCGATTTATTTCATTGCCGGTGTAATTTACGCGATTAGCGAAGGGTTCACTTAGTCATCAATCAAATCATTTAGTTGGGACTCAAGTCTTTCTCTGGTTTATGCATGGTGGCTTACAGGGGTTCCAAAGGCGAAACCTGGCCTGGTGTGCGACCAAGTGGTGGGAGTGAAAAGTGGAGACACTTGCTTTGCAATAGCACAGCAGTTCAACTTGAACATCGAATCCTTCCGTTTCATCAACCCCAACCTGAACTGCGAATCTCTCTTCGTCGATCAATGGCTTTGCATCGCCGGGAAGTCGACCTAAGCCCCAAAGATGTTCGACACTCGTACGAATAAGAAGGAGCGGATAAGTGCAACGCGCTCATCGCCCAGTTGTTGGTAATGCAAGTGTGTTGATCTGGTCAATTCATGTTTCTCGTTTCAGTGTCATCAAGCAATTCGGTTTGAGTATTGTCTAAAGTTGTCAATAAAGTGAGTACACATGATATTACTCAGGAGAATAATTCTGGACCAGTAAAGGACCTAAGGAAAACATGGGTTCGGCTCAACTTGGAACCGCACCTCGCAATTCGCGTTTTCAATCCTATTTTAGGGAGAACCGGTCGAGTTCATAGTTTGAGAACCTATAGAACCAACCGAGTACTACCGATTTGATTCTTGGTTCCAGATGCCTGTTCAATTCGAGAACTAAACCAGCCAAGTCGATTCTAAGGTTGAGTCGGACTATTGGTCTTATTGTGGGGTTAAATGGACCTTGAAGCCGGTTTTGTACTTGGTTCTTGCGGCAAAACTAAGTGTTTTTTTTTATAAATGTCCAAGGGAGAATTGATCCAGCTTTGGATTTTAAAAACCTAGAACCGATTTAGGATCGCACTCGGTTCTCAATTCCGACTTCCGAGCAAGAAACAAAATAACGCAACCAAGTCGGTTCAAGGGTTGAATTGGCCGGTCAGGCTTTTGCTAAGGTTGAACCGGTACTAAAACTGTTTTTGAGGTTCTCAAAGTTGACATATGATGCACACGTGCAATGTTAACAAAGTTTTGGTTGAGCTCGAGTAAATTGAGATTTAGGTAGAATCAGATTTGAGATTGATAATTCTTGGCTTGATCATCAGCACATGCCATTCCTACTGATCCTTAATGCCACGTCATCCACATGTCATAATAGTGCCAGGTCATCAACATGCCACGTCATCGACGTGGTCATTGGTGTTATTGCTCGTAAGCACTTAAGCCCAATTCGAGGAGCTTAGACTACCTGAGTCGCTATAGTATATATACATCAAATTGACCTCCAACCTCGTACTATACTTCATTAAAGTGACTTATAGGTCAACCAAGTAGTTAAATTACGTTTATGATTAGTGCGTTGACCCATTCATGAGTAATTGAGCATGATGTCACCTTAAAGTTTTAATTTCACTATAAGATTTATTTTTTTTTTGTGTTGTGGGATAGTTCAAAATATGAATATGGAAAAGTAGAAAATGGAGAAAATCAAATTAAAATAACAAAGTAGAGAAAGACTTAATGAGAAAAACACTTCTAAGATATAATGCATCTCAAAAGAACACGATGATGCACTACTAGTGTTCTTCAATCATGAACTCAAACCCCTAAATTCGAGATAAATATAGCACTGACGGAGAAGAAGAAAATGTCACAAATATGGATTTTTCGTTTTTTTTTCTTAGCCTTACTAAGGCCAATTTATAGAGACCCAACAAATTTAAATGGTGTGTTAATTTTGGAGAGTCACAAATCTGGAACACTTGTTTTGGCCTACACGGACATTTCTAAAAATACAAACGTAAAAAAAAATAATATTAAAAATAAAATAAAATAAACAATATGCCTATAATGTAACTTGAATGCCTGTTTTTTTTAACATGATTTTAACATAAATGTGATCAAATCTGTACTTTCCCATCAATTAAGAATAGTCGAGCCATACTTCAATGCTAAGTTACTTAGCAAGTTAGCATTGCTTTACAAAACAGTCAAAAGTGAAAGGTAAAGTCCACTACAAATTCCAACACAGCAAATCAAATGTCGATATCAAAACAACTTGAAAAACTAATGGCAACTAGAGCACAGCATCAAGTATCAATGAGTAGTAACCAAACTCCACTTTCAAACGAAGGCCCCTAGCATTCTCAGCAAACGGTCTGATATTTAGAGCCAAACCCAGATGAGATCTTGCTTTTCAACAGCAAATAGCACCAGGTCAAGAGAAGCCGTCCCGTGTGTATCGCCTCATTTCGAGCTAATTTCGGCAGGGATTCCCTCAGAAATCGGCCTCGCAATTCTCAAATGGCCCGAGAACTCCGAACCCCGGTCGCCAACAGATCTAGGGACTCCACACAGGTCCAAGATCCTACTCCATGCTTGCTTAGAGAAAATGATAAGCAAAGAACATTGCACAGATCACATTCACCATCCACATCACAATATCTCTTCAATCTATCAAATAGCATCGGCTCTGCCAAGCATGATCAGCCACACAATGAAGCCATATCAGCCTATGTGAAGGCACCTTAACCTTCCTTACTCAGTGAGCTTCATGAAAAGCTCCATCACTTGGACCTGAGGATACAGTTCTGTCCTCAGCAGCTGAATTGGGAGAAAGCGTGCCTTCCAAAGCAGTTGAATTCGTCGGTGAACGAATCAGGCGTGACATGCACGCGTCGCAATCAATATTATCGACTGATTAACTGGCGAGACGTGCGAGCGCCCTAGCCGTATTTCGACTCGTGATCGGACGATGAGGCATGCCATGCATATTTTTAAAAGAGTAAAACAAAAACAAATATATTATTAATTAGACAACCAAGCGCTTTTTTACAAAAAGGCAGAGAAAAAAAAGGACCGCCAGTCGTCGCGGTCAAAAGAGAGAGAGAGGCGCTATTAACAGACGCAACCGAAAACCATGCACGTACGTACGCCTCCCCCTCGGCCTCGTCACGCCCGACTGTCCTCGACACCTCACCGCCCTCTCCCCTCCCGCCACGTGTCCGCCGTCCCCCCCGCGATTTCCCCATTCTGCCCCTTCCTTCTCTCTCTCTCCTCCCTTAACCTGACAAAACTTCTCCCTCTTCAGCTCTTCCCGCCTCTCTCTCTCTCTTTCTTTCTCTCTCTCTCTCTCTCTCTCTCTCTTTCTCTCTCCGTCGCGCGCGAGGCTCTCCACTCGTTCGCTCTGGCGAAGCCGCTGCAACAACCTCCCCTGACAGCTCAAGATAAAGGTTCGCTCTCTCTCTCTCTCTCTTCATTTCCTCGCAGCTCGCGAAAGCAGAGCACGTTTCTGTCGTCGTTGCGACGTCCTCGTCTTCCTCTCGCGCGCGATCAACTTCGCCGTTCGATCCTTTGATCAGCCAAGGGAAATCGGACCTGCGTCGTGTGTTTTCTCCGCGGGTGAGTGCTCCGGAGCGCGGTAAGGCCTTCGGCGGTGAGTTGTGTGTCGTCTTCTTTCCTATTTTGTCGCGCCAACTCGAGTCGAGTTGGTGAGGGATGGGGACGTTAGGAGCTCCCGTGAAACTTTAGCTTCTTCGATCACCGTCTTTGACGAACCACACCGGAGCTCTGGCCGGTCACGGTTGGATTTGTGTCTAGCGTGCTTTTACAGAGGAAACGGGATCCCTCTGGCTGGTGCGTTAAGGTCTTGTCGACATTGATCGGCCTACTCTCGAGGTTTTTTATTGGAGATTAGTTTTAGGATATTAGAGTGGACTTTATCTTGTTTGAAACATGCTTTGCCGTGGAATATGCTCGTCGTTGCTCTGCAGAAAGTTGTTAATCTGATTTCCTGCTGAAACTAGTTTTTTCGAATATCGTCTCTTGGAATTGAGAATGAATGAATAGAACATCACCTTTCTCTGGAAAATGGAAGGAAGATCGTGTACAGACTTCAAGATTAGGACTCATCGTCTAACGGTAGCATTTAATTTTTCCAATGGCACTTCTTTCATCGCGATATTAGCAATTGAGGTATCGACATAAGAGTTTATCCAACTTCGAGTGGAGCTTTGTGGTGGAATTAGCGCGGGTTAAGCTTCGGTCTTCAATTTTGTGCTTTGAGAGAGAGAGAGAGAGAGAGAGTTGGAGATCATGCCTGCGAAGTTCTCTTAACTAACAGATGCTGTAATTTTCGCTCTTGTGATGTGTGTTTTTGATTGTTGAACTTTTTGCGGGCAGGACGGGGAAAGAAGCCAGAGTAGGTTCCGCTCGGTCGGTGGAACCAATGACAAGCCACGAGTCAGGCCCTCAAGGGCTCTCTCGGCGGCCATCTCGGAGCGCTGCCACCACCATATTCTCCACTGAGGTATTCGACAACGAGGTTGTCCCGTCCTCACTCTCCATCATCTCTCCCATCCTTCGAGCAGCCAAGGAGATCGAGCATGAGCGCCCTCGCGTCGCCTACCTGTGTATGCTTGGCTAGAAACCAATTGCTCCTCTTTGATTTGATCGACTGATGAATGAATATGAAGTGCACAGCTACACTTTTGTTCTACAGTATCTTCAGTAATCGGTTCCATATTTTTTATAGTTAAGTGATGCATTTGTTATCCCTTTACCTATTAGGCCGGTTCTATGCCTTCGAGAAAGCGCATAGGTTGGACCCGAATTCCACTGGACGTGGTGTAAGGCAGTTCAAGACAGGTCTCCTACAGCGATTAGAGAGGGTAATTTCTTCTCACCTCATCTGATTCTGCCTCCAATAGTTGTGTCTGCTGATACAATCTAAATTCCACCTTCCACATTTTTTTTTTCTAGATGTTGAACAACTATGCTTCTTTTTGCATCATTTTAGAAATTCGTATCTAGTGAGTTCATCGATAAAATGTCTAGGTTTTGGTCGTTTGATTGTCTAATGTCAGCTGCTTAGACTCTGCCGTTACCAAAATGTGACAAATACATCATGTCTAGTAAAGTGGGAACCTGTTTGACATAAACAATGAAGAGACAGCTATATCAATCTCTGTTTACCAAAGATTGTGGACTGAATTGAAGACTCTCTTACTTAGGACAATGCGTCCAGTCTGGCATCTCGGGTGAAGAAGACTGATGCACATGAATTTGAGAGCTTTTATTATCAATACTACGAAAATTATGTGCAAGCATTGGATCAGGGGGAGCAGGCTGACAGGTATTCATATAAGTTGATCTTTTTGCTCTCTCTTCATCACCATTCACTGTGCCTCTTTGGAACACCCCTTTCACATAGCATGGAGGCTTTTAAATGATATAGTAAAAGAAGTAATGATGCAATGAGATGATCAGATCTCTATGAGTTGAACTGCTGCTGCTCTCCCATTAAAATTTGTTTGACAGAGCCCAACTTGGCAAGGCCTATCAGACAGCAGGAGTGCTCTTTGAAGTTCTTTGTGCTGTTAATAAGTCTGAGAAAGTAGAAGAAGTTGCCCCAGAGGTAGTTTTACTAAATTGCTTGTTGGGAACTGAATTGACCTGAGTGTTGTATGCTTAATTTCTGCTCCTCTGAGCAGATTATCGCCGCAGCTAGAGATGTGCAGGAGAAGAAGGAGAAATATGCACCTTATAATATCTTACCCCTGGATTCTGCTGGGGGAGCCCAAGCTATTATGCAACTTGAAGAGGTACTTTCCTTGCTTTATCTGCTTACATGCTATTCTACATTTCATATTCCGAATGCATGTTGGTATTCCCTGCCCTGACCATTCTATTTGCATTACAACCATACTTAAGTTGTCTTACTGTATCTCAGGTAAAGGCTGCTGTAGCTGCTCTGAGCAACATACGCGGCCTTAGTTGGCCCACTGGATTTGAGCAACAGAGGCAGAGAGCCGGAAATTTAGATCTTCTTGATTGGTTAAGGGCAATGTTTGGGTTCCAGGCAAGTCTACAGACAGTAAATATGATAAATGAGTACCTTGAAATCACATCACTGTGTCACACTACAAGGGCTTTGCTTTTTGTCTGCAACTATACAGAGAGACAACGTCAGGAACCAGAGGGAGCATTTGATCATGTTTCTAGCTAATGTTCATATAAGGCTTCGTCCCAAGCCTGAACCTCTGAACAAGGTAGGCACCTACACTCTACATCAGTCATGGTAAAGTGTTTATATTGATTACATGGCATGATAGAGAATGTGGTAGATAGCATTTTTTATGAACCAATGGTTATACCGTCTAGTTCACTCTCGAAGTGTGGATAATTGGCTCTGAAGGCACATGACAACATAATCGTGCAATTAGAACATCTAGCTAATGTCATCAGTCGCTGTCATATATCTGTCTATGAAGCCCCGATGGATATTGCATTGCCAAATGCTCTTCTCTCTCTGACATTTGCAAACACTGGTTTCTTTCGTAGCTTGATGAGCGAGCTGTAGATGCTGTGATGAACAAGCTCTTTAAGAACTACAAAAACTGGTGCAAGTTTTTGGGAAGAAAACATAGCTTGAGGTGAGAACGAGATGTAGTAGTTTCTGTACAAACTTGAACTTGTCATTTAATTTCCGAAAGAGCACAGTACTAAGCTTCATATTTTTGTCCAGACTCCCACAGAGCCAACCAGAAGTTCAGCAAAGGAAGTTGCTTTACATGGGTCTATATTTATTAATATGGGGTGAAGCAGCCAATGTTCGCTTCATGCCGGAGTGCCTTTGCTACATTTTCCATAATGTTAGTACTGTTTTGCATACTAAGACGATTCTTCCTGTTATTCCCAACATAACCCCTCTCCACTTGTTATCTTGAGCCCCCAATTTAGTGATGAAGTGAAGTTTTAAACTGGTTCTCTTTCAGATGGCATATGAACTTCATGGGCTGTTGGCTGGGAATGTCAGCATTGTTACTGGAGAAAACATCAAGCCTTCTTATGGAGGGGACGACGAGGCTTTCCTTCGAAAGGTCATAACCCCACTATATCGTGTCATAGAAAAGGTATGCAAGCACATTCATGCACTAGTCTTATCAAACTTCAGTTTATCCTTTCTGGATTCTGAAAAATGAAGTTTACACTTGTCGATACCAGGAAGCCAAGAAGAGCAAAAATGGAAAAGCTCCATATTCATCTTGGTGCAACTATGATGATCTAAACGAATACTTCTGGTTTGTGGGGCACTCAAGCCAAAAACAAGCAGACCATAAATTGTGATCTTTGTTTTAGTACTTAAATTTTAATTCTCAAAACATGTTTCCAGGTCTGCTGATTGTTTTTCTCTTGGTTGGCCAATGCGGGATGATGGCGATTTCTTCAAGTCAACACGTGACTTGATCCAGGCATGGCTGCTTTATGAATGATTATCTTTGGATAGTAAGATTAAAACTGTTATCTCATCTGTAGAGACCATTCCAGGGAAGAAAGGCTCCACGCAGAAAAGGTGGAAGCACTGGGAAATCAAACTTTGTGGAGACCCGCACATTTTGGCACATCTATCGAAGTTTTGATCGTCTGTGGACGTTTTATATTTTGGTTTTACAGGTTTGGAAAAGATTAGATCGAGTGATCTTTACTCACACTGCATGTGATCTTTAGTAAATCTGCTAAATCTGGAATCATAATGCTGTTGATTGCAGGCAATGATCATCATTGCATGGAGTGGAGTAACACCAATGGAGCTCTTCCAGAAAGAAATCCTGTATGAGATCTCTAGTATTTTCATCACGGCAGCATTTCTTCGATTTGTTCAGGGTATGTCAAAATTCCTAAAAGTTGCAGTGCTAAACTATAAGCACTTTAAATAATATCATCACTGTTACACAATTCAGGCAGCACAAAACAAGGCACTGACTTATAGAGAGTAGTTCAACAGTGGAATCCGGGCATTGTCTGAATTTCTCAATATTTAATATTCCTAAAGCAAGGTCTTTATTTTCTTGTTTTCTTTTTTTCCGGTTGAAATGGTTTTGTCTTTCTCTTTGAAGAAATATTGATCAAGAGATGATACAGTGAAAGGAAACCTTTCCATGTCTTGTCTGTTTCTAAAAGAAGACATAAAAGTATATGGGTAGAATGGAGTGAAATGGGATTGCTCATAACCAAAGTTTCTTGGAAAGCAACAGATCTTCGCCTATTTTTTGGATATGTTTTGCCATTTGGTTTTCTGGAATGTGTATCTTCTTCTGCTTGGAGAAAAACTAAACCCACTCAAGCATTCGAAGAATGCTTCTTTATGCTTGTTATCTAACCTTGCGTTACTAAATTCATTCTAAGAAAGATGTTCGATTTCACATGAACTTTTTATGATTATCAATTAAAGATGTCACTAGATGGTTCAGAGTGGGACTGTGATAACCTATTGAGTGTAAACTTCTTGCTGATCCTTGAGCTAAACAAAGTCATGTAAGTATAACAGTTCTTAAAGGATTGTCCACCACTCTCGCCAAGAATTGCATTGTATTGCTTAAGGACCACTTCAGCATCTGTTTTAGTTCTTTCTGGAGAACATACAGGCTATTCATCCCATTATATAGTTACATAGCCGAGTAAAGCAGTAGTCTATGGTACATGAGCATCTCAATGTTTATACCTTTAGTTTCATTTTATGAGATTGATCTGTCAGCTTTGATGAGTTGATTGTGTTTTCTCATCTTTTATATCTTTAAATAGGTGTATTGGACCTTGTTTTGAACTTCCCCGGCTATCATAGGTGGAGGTTCAGCAACGTTTCGAGAAACGTCCTCAAAATTTTGGTTAGTCTAGCGTGGACTGTCATTCTTCCTCTCTGCTATGTGCAGTCAACCACAGTGGTCCCTGATGAAATAAGGAATTTTCTCTCATTCCTTCCTCAAGTGAAAGGAATTCCTCCTCTATATATCATGGCTGTAGGCATATATTTGCTTTCAAACATACTTGCAGCTGTATTGTTTATTTTCCCAATGCTTCGGCGTTGGATTGAAAGCTCAGATTGGCATATTGTCAGATTTCTGCTATGGTGGTCACAGGTAACTATGTCATGGCTTTTCCCTTTGCATGTTCTGTTCTTAATACCAGAGTAATCTTTGTACATGTATAGGACAATTTTGGAAATCGGCAGAGCTGTTATTTAGCAAAAAAATCACACATCGTTGTCTTCTTGAGTTCACGATTTGTGTCCTATGGTCAAAACAAATCATAGTCTCGTTGACATCAGAACATTCATAGTCTCATTACCATTTATGCCAAACTTGCTACTCTTTGACAGTGACTTCTAGTGAAGCCACCTTACCTTTGCCAACGACATGGATGTGTGGACAAAAACCTACAAAACTCATTTTATCTTGAAAAATGGCACAGCGTCTTCATTTTGTTAATCACTAGCAAATTACAATATCTGATATGATTTTCAAAAAATTCACAATGATGCAGACATTCCAGCAGGACAGAAAGAAATTCGAATTGGCAAATATTAAATCTACTATGTATTGGCATATCCAAATTTTTCATAATTATAGATAGTAACATTGTTCTGAGTTAAATTAAAAGTTTAGAAATGTAGACACACCAATGCATGTATGCACTCAACATCCTATCCAAGTCTGCATAGCATGAGAGCTATCGCGGATATTTTGGGAGATCATATTTAAGAAAAGGGGGATCGTGCATTTAAAGAATTTGGAAACAAGTTACTGAATCAAGAATATAACTGCATGCAGTGGTATTGAGAAAAGAAGTTTTTCTTGCAGTAGGGAAGATCACGATTTGGAAAAAAATAGTACACCAACTTCTAGAGATGTTGCAAGCATGACGTTCAATTAAATGTTTTAGAGCCACGTCAACTAGCATAATATTGGTAGAAGTAACTTTTCATCAAAAGGAATTGCAGGTATCTCCAAATGACCCATATGTGACAATAGATTGTATCATCATGCTTTCCCTTTCTGTATTGTGCCAAATTATTCCCGCTTGGCCAAACATTGTTAGCTGTTGATGAAGTGGATAAAAGCTGCAATTAACTTTCTGATGCTCATTTGAACATTTATGCTTTCCGCTTTCATTCTTCATTTATTAGTCTGCTACAAGTCTAAAGATCTTTAGTTGTACGGGGTTCTTAACCTGCACATCTTTGATACGGGGTTCTTCACCTGCACATGTTTGATATCTGCAGCCAAGAATTTACGTTGGCCGGGGGATGCATGAGAGTCAGTTTGCCCTCATTAAGTGAGTTCACTAAACATAGATACAGATTATTAGGCAGCCAAGAGTTTATGTTTATTTAAAGCAATACCTCGTTTCAGGTACACCATCTTTTGGGCACTCCTTTTATGTTCCAAGTTCGCGTTTAGTTACTTTGTACAGGTAGCAAAGTTCATTTTCTACTTGTATGTTTGCTTTTAGACTGAATATATTTGATTGCTTCTTTAACATTTTGACCTCTCATAATTTGTTTTGGTGCTCCACAGATTAAGCCTTTGGTGAAGCCAACAAAGGACATAATGAACATTACTCGCATCAAGTATGAATGGCATGAGTTTTTCCCTAATGGTACGGCCTATTTATAACTGTGCTTCTTGATTTTCTATTGAATTTGTCGTTCCTTGTTAATTTTTCTGTTATGGATGCAGCTAAAAACAATTATGGAGCAGTTGTAGCACTCTGGGCACCAGTAATCTTGGTGGGTCTAGCAATATCCTATTGGTTCATTGAGACTTATAATTTCATGATTGTTTTTCTGCTTGACTATATTGCACTGATCTAGAATTGTTTTTCATGAGTTCTTAAAAATTTAAGGGTTTTACCTGATATTAATGAACAATAATGGTGCAGGTTTATTTTATGGACACACAGATATGGTATTCCATTTTCTCAACTTTGTATGGTGGCATCACTGGGGCTTTTGATCGCTTAGGAGAGGTGATTTACTCAATTTTGGGCTGTTCATAACCTTTTCAGTACCATTTGTCCGGTGGTCATGTTATCTGTAGTCATCTAAAACGGACTAGACAACTAATTTTAATTTGTACTAGCAAGATATAACTTGGCAAGCTTGAAATTTTCCTCCTCTGAGTATACAGGTCGTACACCTTCTGACCATTTTTTGGTAGGGAGAGTGGTATTTCTATCTAAGTAAAACCTGACAGTTAAGGTTCATTTTACTGCAGAAACTGTGCTGAATGCCATACTTTATATTGCTGCAGAAAGTTTTTTTTTTTTTTTCCTCAATACCCATTCTTTTCCATACTCCCAAGCTTTCAAGGTATATAAGGTCAAAAACATGTCACTACCATGTTTAGCAAGTTCAACATCACATCCTCTACGGCTGCTTGATTTCACTCTATATTTTCTTATCATAGATACGAACGTTGGGCATGCTAAGATCTCGTTTCCAGTCTCTACCTGGTGCTTTCAACACATATTTGGTACCCTCAAACAAGTCACAGAAAAGAGGGTTCTCTTTCTCAAAACGTTTTGCAGAGGTTTGACTATTGTACTTACAACATGGAATTAAAGTCATACCACTGAATCAACGAGAGTATAACTGTATCTAGATCATACTTTCGGCAATTTTTAGGTTCCAGCTAGCCGGAGAAGTGAAGCTGCAAAATTTGCTCAGTTGTGGAATGAAGTGATATGTAGTTTCCGTGAAGAAGATCTTATAAGTGACAGGAAAGAAACCTTACCAGAAAACTATTTCACATGGTCAATGCTATCTAATTTTGTTTGCAGCTGGATTTTATGAACTAACTTTGCAATTGTCTTATTCAGGGAGATGGATCTGCTGCTAGTTCCTTATACATCTGATCCTAGCCTGAAGATAATTCAGTGGCCCCCATTTTTGCTTGCTAGCAAGGTTGGACACAGTCCTCTTTATACATCACTTTTTTACATCAACAATGTACTTCATTGACTTTTGGTCTACTCTGCAGATACCAATAGCGTTGGATATGGCTGCTCAATTTCGATCTAAGGACTCTGATCTTTGGAAGCGTATCTGCGCAGATGAATACATGAAATGTGCAGTGATTGAATGCTACGAATCTTTTAAACTTGTTCTCAATGTTTTAGTGAATGGGGAGACTGAAAAGAGGTTTGTTTTATAGTAGACATATTATCTCTGGACTGCATTTTCAGCCAATTGGAACTGACATTTCAAACGCAGAGGATCTTTTGCATTCATGTAGATGACCATCTCACTATTCATCAACTACACATCCAGATTATAGACGGAAAAGAATGTCTAGTGATTTCAATTTTAAAGCAGCAACTTGTTCTAGGCAACTTGTACTTTGTCATTTAATCTTTGTCATTTCAAAGAAATCCAAGCAATCATAAATCTGCTTCCATATATACAGCTGCTTTGTGTCATTCCGTGCATTAAGGTTGAACTATTTATCACTAATGAGCTTTGGCAATATTGTAATCTTTGGACCTAGAACATGAAAAACAAAATTTCACTTTATAAGTTGGTGGTTATTGATTCTTAGTTCTTTATCACCCATCTCTCCCTTCCCCAGGAAACAAAGTACTGGGCACAAGGTTTATACCTAACGGCATGGCTCATCACATGAGTTAACTTTTCACAGGATTGTGGGTGTAATCTTTAAAGAAGTCGAGAGTAACATTTCAAAGAATACATTGCTTCAGAATTTCCGAATGGGTTCTTTACCAACTCTTTGTGAGAAATTTGTGGAGCTAGTCGGAATCTTGGTGAGTACTTTTCATCTGCAGCGTGTTGTGTGAGAAATACTTAGCTGTAATATGAGAAGCAAACTTCACTTCTGTTTTAATGGCAGAAAGATGCTGATCCAGATAAACAAGGTAGAGTGGTGTTGCTTCTGCAAGACATGTTAGAAGTAGTTACACGTGATATGATGGTGAATGAGATCAGGTTAGTTGAATTAGGAATATTACTTTGGGAAAAGGGTATTTGGTTTATCAGTGATTTCCTGTGGAGGCTAATCAAGTTTACCTCTTTTGTTAAATTCCTCACAGGGAAGTACTGGAGCTCGGGCATAGCAGCAAAGATACTGGCAGACAACTTTTTGCTGGTACTGATCCAAAACCTGCCATATTGTTCCCTCCTGTGGTAACAGCACAATGGGAAGAACAGGTACATATAGTCATTTACTGCACAAAAATGTTATTTGCTAGTTGTTAACTTCAGAATTGGCTTGGTAACAAGTAATACCTGTTACTCTTAATATTATTAGATAAGGCGCCTCTATCTCCTGTTAACGGTGAAGGAGACCGCCAGTGATGTACCCACAAACCTTGAAGCTCGTCGAAGGATAACTTTCTTTGCGAATTCTCTCTTCATGGATATGCCACGTCCTCCTCGTGTCCATAAAATGCTCTCATTCAGGTAAATAAAGAATATTGATGTAGCTGATTTCTGCTGTCAATATCCCTATTTTGCAGTATGATTCAGTTATATACCCTACTTTCAAGGTTAAGGTGTTCTGAATCATTAGATCATACTTGCTTGCATTCCTTCTCTCTAGATGACAGGCTGCAAGAAGGAACTCATGCATTTAAACTCTTTCCTTCCTACAGTTTCCACTCTTGCAGTGGTTAGAGGTGTTAGCGATCCAAAATTGAGATTCTATCTTTAAGGATTCATCTGCATGGTGCTACTTCTTTTCAGATTAGTTCATCCGCTATCCATCTAGCTCTCATGCTGTTAAATTCTTGGATTTTCTCATGTTTTGGCAGCGTCATGACTCCATACTATAGTGAGGAAACTGTCTATTCCAGAGCTGACCTTGAGTCAGAGAATGAAGACGGTGTGTCCGTCATATTTTATTTACGGAAGATCTTTCCAGGTTTGTGACAAATGAATTGATATAACTATAACTTCTTTAGAGTTGCTCGATAATATTCTATTAATTCGATCACCGTCTCTATCTGACCAGATGAGTGGGATAACTTCAAGGAGCGACTCAACTGTCAAGACAGCGAGCTCTTTGAAAATGAAGAGACTATTCTGCAGCTTCGCCACTGGGTCTCTTTAAGAGGACAAACGCTCTTGAGAACTGGTAATTGTTTGGATTAACAACCACTTTGAACTCACTAAGAAGTCTTTTCTCATGTTCCGGTAACCATGGATTCTGCAGTTAGAGGGATGATGTATTACTGGAGAGCATTGAAGCTTCAGGCTTTTCTTGACATGGCTGATGAGGAAGGTAAAATGGTGATACGATTCCCCTTCATATGCGATTAACAACCAAGTAATTTTTAATCTGCAAGAACTCCTATTAACACTAAAGTTCAGCAACTTGAGCAACGAAATGATGGATTAAATGCAAAAGAAATAATAAATAGCTCCAATAATACAGTTTTTCGAACTTGTCTTCTTTTAGGATACCATGATGAATCTCACTGTGTGACCATGCATCAGCATGAAGTGAGATAAAATTGTTGATAAGATGCATGCCTCAAGTCCTTCAGTTGAGTAACAATGCAATAATATGAGCATAGAGGTTATGGAAGTGGATATATGTACTTGAAAAATTATGCAGCTCTCTCCTTAAAATAATATATCCTGAAAGCTCATGTATATGTCCATTTGTAAAAAGAGTATCTGGAATATGATATACCTCTCTGGTCGTCAATGTAGCTGCTCACATGACCTACCTATAGTTATTGCATTGAAATCATTAACAAGTCATGTTTTCACGTGATTGCTGCTGGAAACTGAAGTGGTGCAAGATTCTGGCTTCTTAGGAGAGAAACATTCAAATCATGAGAAAGCCAGTATATGGCTCTAAATTTGGCCTAAAGATGCAGGGATGACACAAATAAGAGAAAAGTACAGAGAGTAACCTGAATTTGACTGAACACAAGCACAATTACCTTGAAACTTACTCTACTTGACACATTTTGACCTCCTTTTTCCCCCCAAAAAAATCTTCTGGTGATCAAATATGGGCTTATTTTAACAATGAACAAAATTAGGCATATTACTGATAATCACCCATGACATGGTAGGAACTGGCATTGATATATGAATGCCGATGATTTTCATTTAATATAAGCAATAGTTTTTTCCACATGGTCATAAATTTATTTCAAAGTGGTATGGGGCACTCTATTCAGATTCTGTAAGCAATGGTCATCTACAGCAGTAGAATGCACTTGAATGCATGCACATAATAAAGATGGTAGACAATAGTCCCCTCCGAAGGTTACATTTTGTCCTCTTACTTATTTTGCTGGGAACAGAGATACTGCAGGGCTACAAAGCCATAACAATTCCATCAGAAGAAGACAAGAAAGCTAGATCTCTGTCCGCTCAATCAGAGGCAATGGCTGACATGAAGTTCACGTATGTTGCTACCTGTCAGAACTACGGAAATCAGAAGCGAAGTGGAGATCGTCGAGCTACGGACATACTTAATTTGATGGTTAAGTATGTTCTCTACCTCATTATGTCTTGGTATTCTTTGAACCTTCTACTGAGATCACTTATGTGAACCCTAATTATTGGTATCTTCCTCTTCAGTAATCCTGCACTGCGCGTGGCTTATATTGACGAAGTTGAAGAGCGCGAGGGTGTAAAGGTGCAGAAGGTGTATTATTCTGTATTGGTCAAAGCAGTAGACAATCTAGACCAGGTGAATAGCTCAATAAATCGTTTTCCTTTGGCATAGGAAAATCTTGTCCCAGCAATGCCAATAAATTTACATTGTTTATGTTGTGCTCTATAAAGGAAATATATCGCATAAAACTACCGGGTTCAGCTAAAATAGGAGAAGGGAAGCCCGAGAATCAGAACCATGCCATAATTTTTACTCGAGGGGAAGCTCTTCAAACTATTGATATGAACCAGGTAACTGAGTAGATGTCATATCACTCTTATCACTTTCAATCTTTGAACCTAATTAAGAAACTCTATGATGCCATTTCTCAGGATAATTATCTGGAAGAAGCTTTTAAAATGCGTAATCTGTTGGAAGAATTTAACGAGGATCACGGAGTACGTCCACCTACAATATTAGGTGTCCGTGAGCATATCTTTACTGGAAGGTTGGATGAAAATTTCATGATTGAAATTGTTTTCTCCAAAGTATCTCATTTGTTACTTCTGAAGAATTATTAACTGTAAATTGCAGTGTTTCTTCTTTGGCATGGTTTATGTCAAACCAAGAAACCAGCTTTGTCACCATCGGCCAAAGAGTTCTGGCAAGGCCTTTGAAGTAAGCTTAGTACAATAGCTATCTATTTCTTAAACTGAAATGATCGGATAAAGTGTTGGCCCAACCCGTAACTTTCATATTGCTCAAATTGACTTTTTCAGGGTCCGGTTCCACTATGGACATCCAGATGTATTTGACAGAATCTTTCACATTACACGGGGTGGTATAAGCAAAGCTTCTCGTGGCGTCAATCTCAGTGAGGATATTTTTGCTGGTAACAACTCACAAAAATCTCCTTTGACCACATCAAAATTGAAGTTTAGTTTGCTTTTTAAAAAGTATGATCTCTGTATAGGATTCAATTCAACACTTAGACGAGGGAATGTCACTCATCATGAATACGTACAAGTTGGCAAGGGTCGAGATGTTGGACTCAATCAAATATCACTCTTTGAAGCAAAGGTAGCTTGTGGTAATGGGGAGCAGACTCTTAGCAGGGATATCTACCGGTTGGGACACCGGTTTGACTTCTTCCGCATGTTGTCATGTTACTTTACAACTGTGGGCTTTTACGTCAGTGCAATGGTAAGTCCAGTTGACGCGGGCTTCAAAACTCACATTGTTCCGAAAGGCATCAACTATATGTTCAGCCAACTCCACCCATGGTCCTCTAGCGCATTGTTGTGACATACCTCTGCCTTCAGCATTTGTCCTTAGATATTCGAGACCTTCTTGGCACATGCCTCTGCCTTCAGTATTTGTCCTTAGACTTTCAATACCTTCTTAGTTGGTTCAATGCATAATCTTGCCCCTTTCATCAAGAAACAAGTCTTGAGCTTGGGAAACTGTGATTACCAGTTTAATTTTGGTGATATCTCTGTCATATCACTAGTCCTACAGATTCTCTTTGTTTCCATCATGCAGATGGTCGTCCTTGTTGTCTATTTCTCATACAGATTCTCTTTGTTTCCATTATGCAGATGGTTGTCCTTGTTGTCTATTCTTTCTTATATGGCAAGCTCTACCTGTCACTGAGTGGATTAGAGCAGTCAATATTTAAGATTGCCCGTGCAAGGGGAAATGACCCTCTGAAGAATGCCATGGCTTCACAGTCTGTTGTTCAACTAGGGCTGTTAATGGCCTTACCCATGGCAATGGAAATTGGACTGGAAAGAGGTTTCAGAACTGCATTAGGCGACATCATAATTATGCAGCTACAGCTGGCAGCAGTCTTCTTTACTTTCTCACTCGGTACAAAGGCCCATTACTTTGGACGCACTATTTTGCATGGAGGGGCCAAGTACAGGGCAACTGGCCGTGGGTTTGTGGTTCGGCACGAGAAGTTTGCAGAGAACTACAGGATGTACTCAAGGAGTCATTTCGTGAAAGGACTGGAGATCATGATCTTACTAATAGCGTATCAGATCTATGGTTCAACATTCGGTGATTCAACTGCTTATTTGCTCCTCACTGTCTCCATGTGGTTCTTGGTGGTTTCCTGGTTGTTTGCTCCTTTCCTTTTTAATCCTTCCGGGTTCGAATGGCAGAAGATAGTGGATGACTGGGATGACTGGACAAAATGGATCAGCAATTGCGGTGGCATTGGTGTGCCTGCAAATAAGAGCTGGGAGTCCTGGTGGGATGAAGAGCAGGAACATCTACAGAGCACTGGGTTTATAGGAAGAATTTGGGAGATTGTTCTCTCTCTTCGTTTTTTCCTATACCAATACGGGATCGTTTATCACCTACACGTCGCCCAAGATAACAAGAGCATCATGGTAAGACTGCCTTTCTGGCTTCACAACTTTTTTCCATGCTTCTACATCGGAATACTTTTTATGTTTCATTCCATGATCTGTATAGCTCACTATGTTTCTCGACTCACAAGTTTTACAGAGTAGAAAGCTTAACTAGGCAAAGGCGGCCTCCACTGTTCATCAGTGAAAATCAACAACTCATACAGTTTCATAGATCCATATGCATTCTACTTGCCATCTGATATTCAAATCTTTTTCCTTCCTCCTCTTTTTTTCCCTTCCTGCTTCGACATTTGCGCATAACAAGGAATAGAAAGTCACCGTCATCATACGGCACCAGTTGTTTCATATGTGTGAAGAGTCATATGTTACTTGCATGGGGATTTCTGATGATTTAGCTGATCGTGGCAGGTTTATGGATTATCATGGCTAGTAATCGTCGCTGTTATGATCATCTTAAAGGTAAGGAAGCGTAAACCATATTCAGTGGAGACCTTTGGTTTTCTGGTTTGAGTCTCTTCTAAATATCATCTTTTGACGGGAGCCTTGCAGATTGTGTCTATGGGTAGAAAGAAGTTCAGTGCTGATTTCCAATTGATGTTTAGACTCCTCAAGCTGTTCCTGTTTATTGGGTTCATAGTCACTCTGGGCATGCTCTTCGCGTTCCTTAGTCTCACGGTCGGAGACATCTTCGCCAGCTTACTGGCCTTCATGCCGACGGGATGGGCCCTGCTGCAGGTAAGTTTCTCGCACAGTATGAGACTAACTGAATCATCATCATATGTCAGTGCCAGCATTGTGATAGATTTTTGGACTCTCGTATAAGGGATTTCAGTTTAGGGCGACAAAAAATGACTTTCGTGGAACTTACTGTCCGTCTTATAATCGATGACTTTCTTCCATCTGATTAGTACTTCCTTTCGACTCGTTAACCCTTCTCTCTGTGACTTGGCGAGCATGGTTGTTCGCTTGTAACTCTGCACTTTCTATTTATGAGGCAGATATCACAAGCATGCAGACCACTGGTTAAGGGTCTGGGAATGTGGGGGTCCGTGAAAGCACTCGCGAGAGGGTTCGAGTACATTATGGGACTGGTTATCTTCACGCCGGTGGCCGTGCTGGCGTGGTTCCCATTCGTCTCGGAGTTCCAGACCAGACTGTTGTTTAACCAGGCCTTCAGTCGAGGACTTCAGATCCAACGTATTCTGGCCGGTGGAAAGAAAAATAAATAAAGCTAACCGTCGCAGTGTCGTATTAGTAGGCTAAAGAAGAAAATCCGGTTTCTGGAAGAGGAACTCGATCTGAAGCGTGCCCTCTGCCAGCCGATGTCGGATTGACGGCCAACCTTAACAGCTAACCTAGCTATATGACCTGCCTTCCTTGAGAATAGGAAATACACCGGATGTGTATGTCTGTACACCCCCCCTGTATACTAATCACTTTGTATCATATGAAGATGTAGAAAAGACGTAGTGCTGCTGACTTTGTTACCATTCTTTCATTTGTATATCCTCATAGAGGAACATCCCCGCACGTACAATGAAAGTGAAGCTTTTAGGCTTCCACCGCTTTGTTTTCATAGTTCTCGTACTAAATCATCTATAAGCAATTGCTGTTTCCGTGCGCATGTCGAGGACGCCGGCAATCTCAAACAGAGGCGCTCGGCTGCTCCTTTCTTTATCAGACGGGGGGCGAATTGTTAGATTGTCGGCCCCATAGAAGTGTCGTGATCGTTTGCAGAAGTGGTTTTCATCATACAGCCTGAAAAGCTTGAGAGAGTTCGTGGGCGATCATCACTTACTCCTCAGGACTTCAAGGACAGTTTCGCAGAAAGATCTTTCACATAACTTTCACTTGCGTCTGTCGATTTGTACAAGTTGAGGGCCATACATCGTTTTCAAGGAAGAATCGCCAGTTCTAAGACAATTTAGTTCCAATTGGGGTCAAATCTTTGATCCTGTGAGGTTTAATACTGTTCGGACCATCTGGTTTGTGTGCAGCTGTGTTAATTTTGATTCTGAAGAGAGTTTAAAAAGGTTCGGAGCACAAGTCGAGAGCCACAGTTTGAGGAAGAAGTTTCTATTTTATGAAAGTTTAGCTCCAACTAGATCAAACGGTGCATCATGCGACGTATAGAGCTCTCGGATCATCGGATTTATGGGCAATTGTGTTCATTTCAAATTGAAAATTACTTCACAAAGCTTGGAGAATAAGTTGAGCGCTATAGGTCATACTGAAAAAAAGAACTTTCAATTCCAAAAAGGTTTGGCTCCAATTGGTCAAATTGACGATAGTGTGATATCTAGAGCTTTTCAAATCATCTAATTTGTTCACAGTCCTGTTCCTTTTGATGCAAATATAAAATAAAATAAAATTACATTGGGCAGAAATCTTGCCAGAATAGAGATGACATTGAAAGAACTTAACTAGTAGATTTGAGCATGCCAAAACGTCAATGGCAAGATACACAACAAAATCGGACTTCATGTTAGGAACTAGCATCAAAGTGACTCTGTCAGATTTAACAAGGAATGAGTAAACGTCGTAAGCCATTTCCAGAATGTGAACCTATTATTGGATTTTACTGACTGGAGCACACCAATGAAGGGAGATCTCTGCAACCAAGTCCGCGATGTGCGAAGAAGTTTTAGCTGTTGGCACTATCGTCCCCCCCTTGGGGGTATACATTACTCGATATTCCTTTTGACCTTCTGTCCAGACTCTGAACAATCTTAAGGATTAGATGCACACAGTAGAGACGGGAAGCTGAAGCTCTAGAAATCAGAAAGCCAACTAAACACCTTAACAATTTTACAATGCCAATCTCCATATTCACTTCCAGATGTTTCAGAATCTCTAGACAGGACCTAGTACGAAGCATTTCATACAAACAAACAATGAGAGCCCTACTAATTTACCTGGACTCTATAGCATTAGTCTCGGAGCCCCTCAAGAATGACCGACGCCACCAAATCTGAAAAGCTTTGCTAAGGTTTGGGCATTCTGATCCGTGCTTGGAGAAGCATCTGAACCATTCCATAAAGAGTGCATACTGCTGTTTGAGCGGAAGCGTTAGGAGGGTTTGGCCCATAGCTTCCTCCAGCAACTTCATCTCAAGCCCCTTGCGACATCTTTGCAGCCAACCAAAGTCCAGTAGCATAGGGCCAAACCAGGCCTGGAAGAGACCTGCTCTCACTTCTGAATGGCAGTGAAGTCTTCTGGTTCCCATCGCAATGAACAAATTTGCTGAAACCCTACTGAGCTCGTACCTCACCATTGGTGATGCAATCTCATGCATCTTCAGCAGTAATTTTTTATCAGTCCATATCTCCACAAACTCCTCTGCCATTTGATGATCAAGCAGGATTTCCAGCAGCCAGTTAATATTATCGACCTGTCTTGAGATACGTTCTATCAAGGGTCTACTTGTTTTTTCCTTCGACAGTGTCTCATGGGTAGCAGCAAAACCAGAGGCTTCCTCAAACAAGCTGATTAAAGAATCAAGACAAGCTTGGCAAACACCATAGAGATCCTCCTTGTTGAGGTCAGTATGGTCGTTCACATAGACTGAACTTTTGCAAAGAAGGCCCTTCACTAGTGACTTCAGCTCATTCCTTGCATTTGCATCAGAACATTTGGTAATTGAAAAGACAAGCTGTTTAACTAAATTCTGTTGGGAATTTTCCGTGTCAAGCATGTAAAGTCTGGACAAGATGTCTTTAGTTGTCAGATTATCGAAGTTAAACCTTGTGAACAAGCTCCTCAGCTTCTCTTCTTCCTCCTCTGTCCATGGAACAGCCTCCAGATATTTTAAGCAAGACGAAATGCTTCTTTTGAACGCAATACCAGCTGACACCTGATTAAGATCATTGAACGGTATTGTTAGCTGACCTCCCAAGAGAATCCAAATATCATGACGAACCATGAGTTAAGGTATTTCTTTGACAGGCAATTCACAGAAGAACATAAACACCATCCCAAGTAGTATCTCCAATTTTCAAGATTGTCCTGAATGCCACCATTAAATGAGATTAATCACACCATAAAAGTCAAAGACAATGCAACAGCAGTGATGAGAAGGCCTTAGTCAAAGGTTAAATGGCTTGCAAAAAAAATAAAAGTTGCAATCTGTTTTAATTAACTCATCAAGTTTCCACTGGAATAAATCGTGGTGAAAGCTAAACAAAATGCATGAGACCGCAAATGTCTATGGAAAATGAAACACTTCCTGCTTGAAGTATGGAAATCATGCTAACAGCAGGAAGGGACGGGGGACCTAGTCTTAATGCTATTGCCGATATTGGTTACTAGTGTCCTAGCGAAGAGGGCGAAATAATTGATATTGGTGATTGAATTTTCAAAAATTAGTACGTGGTAATTGTTCAAATTCCAGAGTCATTAATAACAAGCAGTAGCAAGTCAAGAACTAGTCGTGAGGGTTCCAACTAGCTAACAAAGAGACGCAACAGGCAGCCATAAAACATAGTAATTCATAGTGCTAGAGTGGTAAGAGTAGAAAGGAGGTTCACGGAATCTGTGCCAACTTAATAGAGTAAAGAGCAGCTGAAGCAAAGTCATCGCAGAAGCAATGGTTTCTGACTAGGAACAACTAGGTGTTTCTAGGTTAGATACTTCTCTACTGATTACGAAGTCATTTCCATAAACAAGTTAGAGTGCCAGAATCTGCACCGATCTTGGTACAGACACCAGTGGAAATAATAAAAGATACCAAGGGCCAGATCTCAGAAAAATGATTTAGAAGCGATCAACAGTCATATCTATCTCTTAAGAATAAAAAGAGTAAGCTTCCACAGCAACAAACCAGAATATATTACTATTCAGAAGATGTGCATTTGCATTTGAGATTTTGGCCCTGCAGAGCCCAATCTTTTGGCCATCATGATTTTGAAATTGATAGGTCAAAAGGCATCTCGCTACAGTTACTGTTCCCTTAGACCAATGCAACTAGTGATCCCATTCAATTGTTTGTATATAAGGGGGAAATGAAATGAAAATGTCCTCCACATTACTAAAAGTCTGCAACTAGATTAATCTATAAATAACTTTTCGATATTTTTTAAACAAGTTTTGACTTGTTTAACTCAATCCAAAACTTTTGAAAAAAGAATGCTCTGAAAAATTAGTTTGTCTCCTGGTTTTCATCATATAATTGCAAGTGGACTTCCTGAAATCAAATGAAAGCCATAACCTGAAAGGTTAAGCCAGACTCTCTCACCATGAAAGGAAAAACAGTTCCAGTTCTCCCTTCCTTATGCCAGGAATACAAAATAAGGAACTTCCTCTCCAATCAACAGCAAAATAAGTATAAAGCCCAATATCTAAGAAAAAAATGCTCTGAAAAATTAATCATCTCCGATTTTCATCATATAATTGCAAGTGAACTTCCTGAAATCAAATGAAAGCCATAACCTGAAAGGTGAAGCCAGACTTTCTCACCGTGAAAGGAAAAACAGTTCCAGTTCTCCCTTCTTATGCCAGGAATAGAAAATAAGAAACTTCCTCTCCAATTACCAGCAAAATAAGTATAGGGCCCAATATCTAAGGTTCTACCAGAAAAAGAAAAAAAAAATCAGAGATCTCAACACTTCATTGGAAGGATTTAGGATGATTGGGGGCCATCGATGGACAGAAATACATCCTAGAACATTGCAAGATATTAGTGGACATTCATCCATCCTGCAAACACATATGGCAGAGAGGATACAATGAATTCAGGATTTCCACTTCCTTTTGCAGGGAAGAAGAACAGCCATGTGTGACTGAATTCATTGGGAGATTGCTTGAAGACATATCTGTGACAACCTAAGTTGCATTCACCTGGGTCTAGTTGCCTAGCAGAATCAGTATTTAGCCTTCAGTTAAGTTTGGGCTAGGGTGAGTAATGAAATATCTTCCTGTCTACAAAATTTCAAGCTTAGCCGTGCGCAATTAAATGTATTCTCCAAGAGAGTTCTGTTAGGCTCTGGTTACTGCAAATTAATGCATTTGAAATTTGTAAGTAAATCATTGAACATCATTACACCTTATCTCCTTCCAAATAGTTGCTAGAATACCCATAACTAGAAAACTAATTGTTCACCGAAAAGCGAATCCAATTGTCTGCGCAAGCAAAACCCGAAAATAGCACCCTTCTCATGAGAACATAGATTGCTAACCTCAAGTATATCAATGCAGCGATATACACCAATCTTCAAAAGCCTTTTCGCAATGTCATCCTCAAACATCAACTCAATTGTCTCCCTAAATATCCCCAAATTCTCTACCTCAGGCGCCTCAATCCGACAAATGCTCGCGGAACTTCCATTTTGGCCAAAGCTCTTCTGGTGCTCCACAATCAAACCCGCGAAAACCTCCGAATTCGCAGACAAAACCTCCGAATTAAGTTCCAAAACCAAGCACCCACCGTTCTTCGCCCTCAAATTAAGCCTCACATCAAACACATTGTCCGCATTCTCGCCGGAACCCGATCTGGACGAAGACAGACCCTCACAAGCGGCCTGGAGCCCTTCGGAGGGCGCTCGGAAGCTCTCTGCCTGCAGCTCCGTCATCGAGAACCTCTCCGACTGGGCGCGGAAGCTGCAATCACCAGATCGCGGCTGCTTGGCCGCGTCCACCGACGAATCAGGAGCCGGATCAGCATCACGGACGGAATCGGAGTCGATCGGAGAGACTCGGCCGGGCGACAAGATCCGGCGCGGATCGATCCGGCCAACAATGCCGAGTCCCGACCTGGAGCTCTGAGGAGAGTTGGGGATGGAGCTCACAGCGCCGTGCTTCGAGAACGACTCGCGAGGCTTCTCGGGCTTGGAGCTCTTGCCGCTGAGGGGTCTCGGCTGGCTCTGGGGGGCCGCTAGGGTTTCGGGGCTGGAAGGCGGCACGGTGAAGGAGCAGCACCAGGAGGTGCGGCGGTGGCTGCGGGGGCGGCGGCCGGAGGCAGGTTTCCGCCTGGCGGGGGCGGAGGCGTCGGGCTGAGCGGGGAGCCGAGTCATGGCTGAGCCGGGAGGAGCCGAGCAGAGTCACGGGAGCGGAGCCATCGCCTTTGTTACTGGCAGAGGAGCGAGAAAGCGAAGATTGGAGAGCGAGTGCGATACAGTGAGAGTGAGTTGGTTGGGTTTTGTTTTATATAAGCGGGTGAAAATATTTAAAAATAAAAAATAAATTGACGGTGGAGATTTCGTGTTGGATTTTCTTGGGAAGGGTGAGGATTTGTCGTGTAGTTCGGTAAGTTAGTTTTGTCTGTTGGCGTGGAAAATGAGGCAACCTCTGCCCTTTTTGTTATTATTGAGCACGTTACCCGAGTTTCTGCCATAGAATAATATTTTTTTTATCACGAATTTCCCGTTATTGTTTTTATTTTATTTGATATATAAAATGAAACATTTCCCAAATAAAGAAATTGCTTATTTCATTTGTCAATCTAGACATAATCTAAGAATGTCGTAATGATTTCGTATGAAATTTAGTTGAGCTCGTTCAGCGAAATGATTAGAAAACGATGGAGTGTTTTACCGTTTGTTTGAGATATATAAATAAAACAACATTATCCCCTCATGTTTGGATGATTTTATAGTTTTTTTTACACTACAATATATGTTGTCAAAAAAATCGACATACATTTTGATTGGTCCATGAATAAATAAAGAAACACTTTCAGATATGATACAGAGTAAAGAAAAGAATCGATATTATCCATTCATAATCCAGCCAGAACTCAATTTCTTCAAGATGGGATTGAACAGTAATTATTTGGAAGAGGAAGAATCTCACGAGAAAAAAAAAGAATATTAAAAGATGGAGTAATAAAGAAATGACATAAAATTACATATTTCATCTAATGTATTAAATAAAAATAGACTAAAATGTAATGATTTATCCTAACCCTAACACATAAAATGCAAGAATAATGGAGGGAAAATAAAATTTGGCACTTTAAAAGGTAAAATTGTAAGAAAAATGAAAAAAAAAAAAAGCTATAATTATTGTAGAGTTAATACCACCAAAAAAATCCAAACTAGTACACCCGTACAAGGGGTGAGCATGGTTTCCGGGTAAAATCGGGAACCGGGGAATTGGAACCGGAACCGGACCGCGATTCTAGGTTCTAATATGAGAGGGTCCGATTCCCAGTTCCATTTTTTAGGAACCGCCGATTCCGGTTCCTATATGAACCGAAACCGGAAACTGAGAACCGGTTAGGAATCGGACATTAAAAAGAAACCTATGTGTTTGCTTATGATAGGTGATAACCAGAACTCTTCTTTGGTAGCAATTGTCTCTGTTGATCCCGATCCATTGAAAGCATATGCTGATTCTGAAGAAATCAAGGTGAATTTTTCGATTTTTTGTTTGGTTTTAACCAAGGGAATTCAATGTGTTTGCAATTGTGAAGTTGGTACTTCTTGCTTGGTCTGTTTGCTTGATAGTGTTCTAAGATGATTAATTGATTTTCTGAATTTGCTATACTACCAAGTTGATAGCATTTTGTACTGAAACCTGATCTCATTCTCTTTGTATTTTGCTTTCATTGTCGGTAGATACCACATCCTTGTGATCAATAAGAAGAGTTTTTCTGGTGAAGTTCAGGAGGTCTTAGTGTGGACCAAAGATTGAGTAAAATTTAGGGCTACGTGTTGCGTAATGGCCACTTGGCAAATGTAGCGCAAAAACGAAACATACTTTAGGTTTTATAATTTAGGCATATCCATGCACTGAAGTTCTATAATTTAGGTTTTATGTTACATGTTTTGAACTTTTTCTTGTTTATTTTATCTTACGTTTTCATATTTAATTGATTCTTGCTACGACAAATGAGGAATTTTCATTTTTGTAGTTGCGTTTACTTTCATTTTTTGCTTAACTAAAAATGAAAAAAAAAAAAAAACCTGTAAGAACCTGGCACCGACCCTGGAACCTGTGACAGGGTAGGTTCCAGATTCTGACGAGTAGGTTTCAGATTCCATAAAATGAGGAACCTGTAGGAACGGGTAAGTTCTAGATTCCAAGTGGAACTTGTAAGGAACTTGGAACCGCTCACCCCTAACCCGTACCACGTTTTTCCCAAATTAATTTTTGCATCACGAAAACTCTCAAATTGGTACACATATATCACATTTACTCTGAACTAATTTTTGTATCACAAAAAATCTCAAATTAATATTTTTTTTCCTTTTCTTTCTTTTTTTTCTTTTGTTTTCCTTCTCTTCTTTTCTTTTCTTTTTTTTTATTCACTGTGGCCAGCGAGAGTCACCGAAGCTCGCCAGCCACTGGGCGAGGGCCGTGAAGCTAATTATTGATGATGTCCAAAAAAGAGTTTAGACATAAATTGTTATTAATGATGAAAAAAAAATTCATTAGCTAATTATTTCAAGCGATATAGATGATAATTTTTTAAAAAATATTCTTCAAAATCATTCATGTTTTTTCGAAAATAAATTTACGCGGATTCATCGTTCGACGATGTCAAGCTTACAGTCCTAGTCCATGCAGAGAGCGATGTGATATCCGTTGGACTATGGTGTCATCTGTCGCAGTTATCTTTGTCTCTGCCGCTGCTCTTACCAAGCACGTAGGCAGACCAGACGAAAAAGCCTTATCGGATTCGCAATTCGGAATTGGATATGCTCCATGCAAACAACGTCGAGAATCACATCATTATTATCTACCAAATGACGACAATGCAGATGGAATCAACGCTCGTCACAACAGTTTCATGAAGAACCTTGGTGCATGAATGTTGACATTCCGAGCTATAATTTACGCGAAGTTATATTCATTGTGTTGGGGTGTGGATTATACTCCACATCAACTGAAAAATACGGGGGTCTCGCTCCCCGATGAGCGAGCGGAGGTCTGGGGGATCTGCACCGGTAAGGGTCACAAGGGAGCGCTCCTGAGCCGCTAGATGACTTTTATAGTTTAAGCACGTATTTTATTGATAGTTGGGGCTTTGGCCTATGAATAGCTACTGTTTATATATACTCTCTTTTTCTTATAATTGAAAGGTGTGATGTGCTATTTATAGTGAAATCCTTTACTGGATATAGCCCTAATTTAAAGGTGAATCGGGATAAAAATCGTAAATCTCGATTTCTCTCTCTCTCTCGACTTTTACTTTCTATTTCGTGTGATTGTGCGTTGATTCCTAACACATTGGTACTCCGTTGGCCGCATTGTGACCATGAATGAATTTTACATGTGGTTTTGCAGTTAACTAGGGAAGTCGGAGAACTCGTCTCACGCGTAAGGACAAATGCTTCCCATTTAAATCAAATTGAGGGTCCGTATCTTTGAAGGAAAGCCGTTTCTGGAATTTCATTTTCTGACTTTCCAGGAATTGGATGATGGAGAACTAATCGATTTGCAAAAAACAATTTCCATGAATTGAAAACAATAAGATTCAATTGCAAAAACTAGCCATTTTCCTTTCAAAATGATTTCTGTGGAAATATTTTTCTTTATCATTAAATTTTCCGCATCGTAATTGAAAAATTGATTCAAAAGTTAGATTTGGTTATAAAGCATGCTACAAGAGAGATAAAAGTATTATTAGAAACCCCATGGCTGCGTTTGGTCGTCCGAATTTCTGGTTAGAATAAGGGTTATGAAGTAAACTATGAAAACCGGAAGTAGGTATGTTATCCCCATGTAATACGGCTTCCTCAGCCTGCGAATAGAAGGGGACTGCCTTTTAGCTTCCCACTATCACAATACTACTTCATAAAACTTTCAAGAATCGGAAGGTTTCTTATCTGTAGCATCCACATTGTGGCAAAAAGAGAGCATACTTACAATAATTGCATCATATCAGGCTAACAATATAATCCTAACCATATGCTATCACCATTCTAAAGAGAAGAAGAAGGAGATTTAGAAACCATAAGAATAGCACACAACACAATTTTTCTTATTGCGGAAGGCTCCTATGCCTCAGAACATCAACTGGTGCCTTATATAGGATAAGAAATCCTGAAATTTTGTCATATTATATTTACTGTTTAGTGAACGACGGATTTAAAGTCTAATATACAATTGGACATCTTAGGGATAAACAAATTAAAACTATTTTTTTAGTTTTCATTTCCTCATAATAGCTGTAGTGAGGCTTCGGTGGCAGAGGCTCGACCAAGGGGGCGACAACGGCGAGCAACGAGGAGGTTGGGGGAAGAATTCTAGTTAGAGGCAAGCTGCCGACGATGGGCAGGCGAGCGCGGCGACGTTGGCAGCGGGCGAGCGATGAGGAAAAGCCAAATTTAAGAATCTAATTATTCATGCCACACTTACCTTCAAACGATATTAACCCGCACTTCTGACGGTGGTCGTGCATGTATTTTTTTCAAGGGTTTCATTTCTTTAATTACCGTCACGAGCGAGGAGATGTTTCATTGTGATGGTTATGTCACGCGACGATGGCTCGTATAATAAGAAGTCAATAGGAAGCGACGTGCGGAGCACACGTGACGACTGATGGGGTGGGTTTCGCAAGGCATGGATAACGATGATTGGTGGGTACTGGGTAGACATGGCAAAATAGGTTATAGACCTATTTCTTAACTCATATTTGATGGACTGGGTTGTTATATAAGTTAGTTATATTCAGTAAATAAGTCATAAATTGATTTAGAAAGATAAAACCTAAATTAATATGGGCATTAAATGGGTTCATAGCTTAAGTAGATCTAATCCATTTCTATGGCTCTCTCTTTACTCTCTCTCGCCTTCACTCAATTTTGCATTCGTTCACTCTGCACTCTCATCTAAGTTTGGATATGAGTTTTCTTAAATTATATTAAATATAAAAGTGTTTTAGTAATATAGATCGGATCAGATATTGATTATTATATTTTTATTGCATGAAAATGGATTAAAATAGATTAAATGAGTAAGTCGGACCATTTTCAATAAGGCTCGCCGTTCGACGGTTCTATTGGTGGGTTATCCGAAGTTATTACCGTGACGTTCTGTTATCAGAAGACGAATCTTGATGCCACCGAGTATAGGTCCCACAACTCTCTCTCTCTCTCTCTCTCTCTCTCTCTCTAAATTATGAGAGTTTTGTTGACCTTTGTTGTTTGGTTGTCCCACTCGTAAGTGGGGCCCAAGTACCTTGAGCCAAGTCAACCCGGATTAAGCACCCATTAATTCTCACTTAACCTTTTTTTAGTAAGTAAACCCTACGTGGAACATTTGGCCCTAGGAATACCAAAATCTAATCAAATAGAGACTAAACCCGACACGACATCCACAGTATAATTACTTTCATGTTGATTTTAGGAATAAGTGCGCCCAATATTTATTATTTATCGCGAGATTGCACTTACTTTCGAAGACTCTTAGAAAAAATACAATAAAAGTCTTACAAAAAGCCAAATTGATACAATCAAATCATTCCATTAACTCTGTCTTGGCTAACTATAAATGCTAACATGTTTTTTTTTCCTCTCTCCTACACAATTGTTAGCTTTAACCCAAGTGTGAACCTTGTTTGGATTATCTTTCTTCTTCGCCCTCTTCTCTTTGGTGCTAGCCAGAGCTTCTTAGAGCTCGCGGTCACGGCGCTCGAGCTTCCTCGTGGAAAGAGGAGATTTGGAGCTCGCAGCCATGACAGCTAGATCTATTTTGAGTTCATGGAGTGAATGAGATTTGGAGCTAGCAGCCGTGGCAACTAGACCCTTTTCGATCTCAAGGCAATAACCACTCGAGCTTTTTCGAGCTTAGTGACTGAAAAGGTTTTGCCCTTTTTTTAGCTTTGTTAATTTTCTTGAAAAAATTTATCATTCTTTCTTTGTCCTCTTTTTCTTTTGATTTATTGACCTTTTTATCTATTCTTTTTAAATTTTCAAGTTCTTCTAGTGTGGTGATTGGTGGGCGCCACATGTCTTAAGAAAGTAATAACAAAAAGCACTTTAACATTTTTCATTAATCATGCTGGATTTTATTAACAGAGGGACTTGATTGCATTTTTGAAAACTTTTCAGATTCAACTGTATTTTCATGACAAGTTTTAAGACTTTTGTGCATTGATCCCTTGATAACAAGTTTTCTGATGATCTAGTTAATATCGAATAGAATTAATAATTTGGATGACGACTTTTACCCTTTCCTTTTCCCCCGACCGCATTAGATACAATTGCTGCAATGCATTTTCTTTAATTTCTGTATACGATCACGTAAAAGCAGTGATGTTAGCCTCACTACCGTTTAAACATAGGCTAGCAATTATATCAACGTGTTATAATCGTGTTTGTAATTCGTGTCTATTCATTTCCATTTAAAACGTCTTGGTTTTAATTCTACGTGCCAAATAATTGAATTACGATGAAAATGGGTTAATTCATGTCGGTTCTTGTCAATATATAAAGGTAAGCGTATCGAGTCCTAAAGTTTATACTCTGTAATTCATATTTTATCACATGTCGTATTTGTATCATGTAAATGGGTCGTGTCTAATATTTACTATTTCCAGCCCAGTTAAACGGCATCTATCGATCCAACTAAACAAAACAAGGAAAGCCGAACTACCTCCGTACTTTTTCCATAAACTTTGTAGTTGCGCTATAACTTTATTTCTGTATTTTATCATGTTGTGGTGTGCGTGATTGACATTTAAATGCCGAAATGCCTGGAAATTTGGAAAATTACTAAAAAAACATCTCAAACCTATTATATTTGTGTCAATTCAGTTTTAAACTTTTCAATATGCTAATTTAGTCCTAAATATTTTCAAATTTTGTAAATGTAGTCGATCCGACCAATTTTAGCCGAAAATCACCAGCTATCTTACGTGGCACGAATGACACTGATGTAGACTAAATGTCACGCCCCGAACCCTTGAGTACGCGACCATCCCTGTTTCTTGTCCAATGGTCAATAAGATTCGACGTCCCAGGGCGCGT
>BCNH02000009.1:1032464-1051740 GCA_001662345.2 Metrosideros polymorpha var. glaberrima
ATATATAAATATATAAATTTAATAAACAATTCGAAAAATTAATAAGTTTTGTCCACATCAACGTCGGTTGTGCCACGGAAGACAGTCAGCGTTTACATTAGTGATTTTCTAGCCAAAATTGTCCAGATAGACTACATTGGCAAAACATGAAAAAATTTAAGATTAAATTGACACAATTGAAAGTTTTGACATATATGAAATAAGTTTTGGACTTTTTTGATAAATTTTCCCCTTGAAATTAGACATCACGAGGTATTGCAAGAGTGAGCTTACTACATATGAAGTCGAATTATGCATTTTTTACTATTACAAATGGCTTTAGAGGAACTCTACCAAAATTTCCTTCGGGTGCGGTCACAAGAGCATTTGCCCAAAGTCTTTAGACTAAAAAATTTGGTAAACACCAGTTGCATAATGCTTGTAAATGACTTTAGTTTAAAAAAAAAAAAACAAAGACTCACGTGACCCAACAGCTTAGGCCACGGCCCGTTGCCAAGGTCGAGTGACCCTAGACGGGGACTGCAGAGTTGCGACCCCAGGCCAAGCAATGTCGGATTCATGCGACCCTAGGCGCCACCAAGGTCCCGCGATGCTAGTGAGCCAACGTTGAGGTCATGCAACCTCAAGCAATGTAGATCTGGCCCTTCGAGCGTCAACGTGATCTTAAGTGAGGGCCCCCAATGTCGCACGACCTCAACCCATCCAGATTTAGCCCTTTGAGCATCAGTGTGGCCCTAGGCAAGGACCCCCGAGATCATGTGACCCCAGTCGAGTTGATGCTAAGGAAGTGTGACCTTAGGCGACCCAAATCTAACCCCTCAAGCATTGACACAACCCTAGGCAAGTACCGTCGAGGTCGCGCGACCCAACACTGGCGTCCCTCCAACTCCTTCGCAACCAGCCACAATCTATTCTCAAAAGGATAAAAATGCAATACAAAAATAACAGTGACAACAAATTGAAGGGGTAAAAAAAAGTCTTTAATAGCATTTCGTAAAGGGAAATGTTCATTAGAAATTTTAAAACTTATCACGAAAGTGCAATTAAGTTTTAAGATTTGCAAAAAGTACAATCAAATCTTAAAATTTGTCAAATTGATGAATCGAATCATTTCATTAACTTTATCAAACTTGGCTAACGTAAAATGCTGATGTAGCTTTTTTTAATCTTTTCTCGCTCTTACATGGCGATGACGTGGCTAAAACAACACTGTTTTGGTTTAAATCTGATTTTTAATATAATTTTTATTTAAATTAAAAATTAAAAAAGCTAAAATTAAAAGAGAGAGAAATGTTAGAACCTGGCCGCAAGAGCCCTCGCCACCATTGCCACCACCCCACCATCGCCGGCCCTTCCCAGCGGTAGTGGGGTGACAGCAGCCTGCAACCCTCACCATCTCGTTCTAGCCTCCTCTTTTTTTATATATAATTTTTAGCATATTTGTTTAATTTAATTTAAATGAAAATCGTATTATAAATCATATTTATATCAGAACGACATCGTTTTAGTCTTAAATTTTGTATTTTAGCCACACCAACGTCACATTAGAGAGAAAACATCAAAAAACTCACATCAACATTCTTCATTAGTCAAGTTGGACGAAATTAACGGAAGTACTCGATTATATCAATTTGATAAATTTTAAAATTTAATTATTATTTTTTTTGTAAGTTTTAAAATTTAATTGTACTCTTGTGATAAATTTTAAGATTTTTAATTAGAAAATGTGAGAAATGCAAATTTTAGATGGAACTTGCGTAGGGTTAAATGACTTTGAAAATGCTATAAATATCCTCGGGGAGTATGTTACGCATCCATCGGACTCTGTGCACCCTATCCGACAAGATCTCCATTCCCCGTGACATGATTAGTCTGGGGCCCGCAGATCACGAACCCCCGTCGGATTCGTACACGTGTACCGACACGATCGCCATTCCTCCCGTACGGTCGACCCCGAGCCTCCCTTCGTTTTCCAACGGAGATCGTTGCGCGATTTCAGTTGGTGTCGGCGCCGACGGGATATCCCTCAAACGGCGAACAACGTCGCCGTCGCCCGCCACGTGCCCCGGGCCGGCCTCCTCGCTGTCCCGCCATGTAGTTTGCGTCGCCGCCACGTCGTCGTTTCCTTGGCCTAATCCTCGCTCACTGCATGATCGTGCACGTGGTCCTGCGCGAGCGCGCGCGTATATATATAGGGAGAGGAACGTCCCCTGCCGTTTGTGAATGGCGGCGGCGACGCGACGCGACGAGACGAGCGGGACTGATGCGATGGAGCGGCCGGCGACGGCGAGGAGGATCGACCGGAAATCGTCCATAGAAAGCGAACCCAGGACCCTGGGCGTCGATCAAATCCAATTCGCGAGGGTAAATAATTCCATCCGATCGAACATGTCGGTCGTAACCATCGGTGCTCATATTATCTTTGTTGGGTCTTGATTCTCCGATCGACGGTGCTGTTTCAGGAAGCTGCGCGGTACGTGGTGAACACCAGAAGCGTAGACGACGCCTTGACCATCTTCACTGCGGTACGTACTCTCTCCGTCCCCGCCGCTTCGCCTTTCGGGTTCGATTCGACGATGATCGAGATACCGTGATCGGGTTATCGAAATCGACACGTGTCGTCGTCGAACTAGTTTCGATTCGACGACAGCGCGGAAGGCAATCATGGCAAATGCGTTGCGAGAGGGATTTACAGATGGGTTTAGTTCTTGCGACCCGAAGTATGAGAAAAAGTTTGCAGCTTTTAAGGTAGCTAACGTGTTGGCTCGCTGCGCCGACCGGAAAACATATATGCGTGTGTCGTCGTAAAAATCAGTCCGGGTGCGCGGAACTTTAGCCCTTTATCGATGCGTCCGCCTCTGTACAGGGATTGAAGCCGGTGGCGAGCGTGGGGACGGCGAACGGCGACGCGGTGGTGGATTGGAACGAGGAGTATTTCGGGCGCGGAGAGAGCAAGTTGCGGTGGCCTGAACCCAGGGATGTTCTATCCGCTCCCTTCTAAGAGGGTCTAGCGAATGATCCACATTGTTGCCGATCGACTTCACGATAGGATTTTGATTGTAGGCTCTTGGTCCTTCTTGTAGATAGGAACCTGTGAAACTACAGTTTCTTGTAACTTCGATTCGGTACGACAGGTATTATTTATCTAGCGAGCTGCCTTTCGATGGCCCGCCTTTTCGAGAACAATGTCAGTAACTCGCACAATCTAAGTTGCCATCAGCGAAATCGCACCGACGGCTTGTGTTTTAAAAGCGACTCGAGTGTTTTCGTCTCTCGACGGTGCTAAAAGGTTCGTGGGTTCTCACCCTCTTGAACATTTTCCTGCATTGCTGCTCTGTCGAACGACGGTTATTTATGGAGCTTACGCAAGTGGCCAGTCATCTAAAGGTTACAGTTTTCGGATTGGACTTTCTACCAATCCCTTAGAGGCGCATTTGCATTTGATGTTGTTTCGAGAGTGATTTCTGATCTATCTTAGCATCCAGTTCTAATGTACTACGATTAGTACGATCAAGGCAAGGCAAGGCAAGGCGCGACGAGAGCCGACACACATCAGCATTGGGGACTCGCTCAAGGATTAGGATGTCCGATGGTCTTGGCTGGTTATGACTTTACCATGGATGTGAACTGAGATCTTTATACCCTCTGTTTTCTACTCTTTTCTCAGTCATCAAAACTGGTACTTTCCCATTTGTACTTTAGCTTCTGGGCAGCTACCAAGGCAAAAGAACATTGTCTAAAACAGGTCCGGCATAACAAGCATTAGTACTAAAGAACAAGATCGACCCATGTACGGAGAAGAAAGAAATTGCCTTAATTTTCTAATTAATTATGGTTAAAGCTAAAGCACTGACCATTTCTACACTTTCTTCCCTACCCTTTTATGATCTGACACTTGGTTCTTCAAACACTTATGGCTTCTGTGATTTTTACCCCTCCATGTCAATTTTGCATTGTGATTTCTAGCACGTGACCGTGGATTGGAAAGGCCTCTTGATCCTTTTGTACAATCTCAATCGATTGTGCAAATCCGACTACGTGGGTCACGAACAAGAACTAATGTCAATTTTGAAGCAAATGGAGGTCAGAAATCTAAATTACACGAAGGAAAATTTAAAGATTACAGCTTCGAGCATGAGGGATTTACTTCTAAAGCTAATGCAATCTCCTAGATTTTGGAGACTTCATAGTTTCGAAATCAGCACTCTCTCATCCTGATCTTCCTAGGCTGGAATCTACTCTCTAAACACTCAATTGGTGAAAACCTCAACAATTAAGACGACCCAACTTCCGAAACCAATGATATTGGTACTTCATAAAATTGCACAACATGGGGAGCCGAAATACTACAAATTCCAAAGGGCGGACAAGGAAAATGCATAGAAAACACAGAGAAGCACAGAAGACGCTGATAGTACAATGCAGGCACACCAAACAGGAATATGTTCAATCAGCCACACCACATCAGGAAACGATAACCTGAAAGTCTCATGTAAGTCTCCAATAATACATGCCCTCACAGCCAGGACACCATAGTAACCGGAGAGAGTCAACAGGACAAGTGATGACAGGATCCCGCATCCGCAGTTAGCCGCTCCTCTTCCTGATCCACTTCCATTCTCCTCGCAATCAGTAACAAACGGAAACCCCTCCAACCCGCGTGACAAAGCGTCGTTAGTGCACCCACGTCCAACTCCTCCAAGAGTCACCTCGGCCTTGACATGGAAGGAGGAGTCTCCGTAGAGAAGAAAGAGAGCATGCCCATTGGTTCTCTTCGCTCCAGTACTTGGAGCAGGGCGCTCTACGGCAGAACTCGGATGTGCGGGATACTCCAAGAATCGAAGCATACAATAGACAATTGTCTCTTCCCCTGGAACCAAGATATGACAAAAAATAAACAAGAAATAGTAAGGACTTAGTTTCTCCCAGACTTCACAAAGGACGGAGTTCAAGTAACCTGCAGCATTGACTTCATAATGGCAACACAGTAAATAACGCTCGGACAATCCCGAGCATTTGTTGCTTGGGCATCACTCCACAACATAAGCAACCACAAACATAGATGAAGAATGCACTAAGAAGTCCATCAATCAGAACATTCCCAGATGTTCTGCCATTTCAAAGGTTATTAGCATAGAAAAGCAGGTTCCAGCCAAAAGAGTGTGGAACCATCAGAGTCACCAGAGTTGAGATCTACCTCTTCCTGAATTTTCGCAAGCATGTGTGCATCCAAAATCGAGATTATTGATGGGAGAAGTTGCTGCACCAGCACCATATCTTACAATCTCTTGGTTTGTGCGTTCTTCACCACCATGACCCTGTAATGTTGAAACGTATAAACACAAATAAGACGATATTTTCTTTTTGAGGTTTTTTTTTTTTAGTGAATGCAAATACCAGTACTCACCCCCTGAAGCATATCCACATGGCCCTCAAAAGTCTCCAACTGAGGGCACTGCCTCAACCAAGGGAAATCCTCAGCAACGTGAGTTACTTCTGAACCATGGAAAGGCTGAGCAAAAACAGGAGGATTGGATATGGTGCCAAATCCACCTAGACGATTGTTACCACCCAGATCAGAAAATGAGGCATCGAAATATGCTTGATTGGATTGAGTAGCCTCACTAAAACAAGTCAACGGAATCTCGAGATCATTCAACCCCAACCCAGGAGCATTTTCATCATCTGGAATTACTGGAGTCTGGAAACTCTGAGCAGCTAGAGAATGATCAAATGCAGAGTGGTATCTCTCTGAATAGTTGTGTCCAGAAGGACCAGGTTCATCAACTGAAGTCAATGGAGCATCAAAATCCCTCAGCTCCATATATGGTTCACCTAGCGGCAATATACTTGCATCAGAGCGAGCAAAAGCAAGATTATTAGCGTGATGATATGGAGCCGACGAGTCACCAAGGTCTTCTAAATCATTGAAGATATCATCCACTGTAACCTCAGCTTCTTGGTTTCCATCAGGATTGATGTGGTCAAGGTTCTGAAAACCGGAAGATATAAGTTAGCCAATGAAGAACAACAAATACTAGTTATACAATAGAAAGTTAAGTATCAGTCATTAATAAATCCTATAATTGATGAATAGACATTCTGCATTAGATTGCCAAAGACAAAGTGGAGCTCGATTGACCCAAACGGAAAAAGAAACAGAAAAGCAAGAAAATACTTCTTTAGCCATCAATCTGAAGAAAAATACTTTGAACCAGGAGAGGAGTGAAGAGTTCAAGAAGCCTTATCATAAAATCCAAAAGCTAAGAGTCCATTCACTTATTTTATTCATCCAATATAAAAAGAAGTTGGTGCATTGCCCGTGCTAAACAATAAGAACTTAGAACAAGCTCTAGCAATAATTCAAACATCTTGCCTATGTTTAGCATCATCTCCTAGTTCTTCTGCCTCTTTTTTGGTCCCATTTGCCACTTTTCAATTGATAAGGTCTCATTCTCATAACTCAAATTTATATAACACAACATTGGGTTACTAATTCTTAATTAATAAATTCTCATCCAAGAGATCCATTTCATATGATGGAATAATATGACAGGAGAGTATGATTCGTTCATTACAGCTGTCCAGGGCAGAAATTATTATACAGATAACTTACAGGGGGGACAGCATCCGACAACTGTTGATTAATCCCATTGCTATCTCATCAATTATCTAATACCTACCTAAGCGAAGCATGCCACAAAACACCACCACAATTTCAAGATCATCTACCTCTTCTTGGTGCATCTATTTGGTAAGGGATGATCAATAGCATAGAGACTCCAATGGTTACAATTAAAAAGCTGTGTTGCATAAGGTTCCTTGAATTAGATTAGAGTCATATAGCCAAAACCATGGGAATTTGGAACCTTTGAGTTTAGTAAAAAATAGTTCGTTTATGCCTTTTTTGTTTTAAAGGACTTACTACCTAAGAAGATGACAGAATGTAGGGAAAGTGAATGCTAAATGTCAGATACCAGGCTCAGAAAGAAGTTTAAAAGCAGTAGCAGATGGGACATCAGGTTGGCAACAGTATAAATAATAGAAAACAATCAACATTTTTCTTGGAAAAGAAAAGAAAACTATCAACATATGAGAGCTTCTTAAAGAAAGCATTACCACAATAAAGCAATTATAACCAGCAGGATATTCATGAAGAAAAAAGAACTTATACAAACCTCAACTTTATCGTTCTCAGAAGAAGCTGCTGGGATTTCATCACCGAACATGCCATGTGAAAGAAGATATTTAACACATGGAATCTGAGGATCCTCCATTGTGACATCTTTGGGAAGAGCTGGTGGAGGCACATTGACAACAGAAGGCGCGATCTGAGATGGTCCAGCTGGGCATGCCTTGGATGTGGACCCTTTACAGTATTGCTCAGAACCTGTAATTCTGATATCAGCAGAATGCTTCTGCTTATCAGGTAATATAACTGCTTGAGTGAAACCGCTAGCAGAGGGGACATCAGCTTCTCCGTCGTTATCCCATTCTTCCTCATTGTAGGGTGCTCCATATTGGGCACCATTTCTTGGACCAGGACCTTCTTTCTGATAGATCATGCAAAGTACAAATGCATCCTGCACTCAGGAAAGTTCAGTGATCAGTGCTGTATCCTTGTAAGTTACCAGACATACAATCATAAAGCCCTAACATGTTATAAAGGAAATTCCCCAAGTCTCGGCCTTAGCAGCTACTGTTCTCAAGAAAATTAAAACCATATTGTGGCTCAAGTTGTTATTGCAGAAAAAAACTCAGAGCCTTACTAAGCTACACTACAACCCAACACTAAACATCAATCATTTCACCAGATTCTCCCTGCCTCCTCAAAGCAACATCAGGTCCAAGAAAATAGAAACCAAACTATACTGGCATAGTGCAAGCGAAAGATGAGCAAAGCAGAGTTGGACAAATTACTGAAAAGCAAGAGGTCAACTATATATGTAGAGACTCTGGACGATGTGCGCTGAAAAACTAAAGACAGCATAACAATCACATGCAGGGGTTTGGAAATACAAGCAGGACAAGATAAAGCCATTCTAACAAGCAGACTAGAATTGCCAACTTCATAACTAATGAAAGAATTCAAAAGAGAATGAAAGTATATGAACTTGAGCGGGCGGGTCAATGTCTCAGATAAAACCATGTAGAGAAAATCCCCATCAAGCCAACCAGGCTATATGACCAAATCTAAATATGATCATCAGAATGGATAAACCCAACTAGCTTTGCTTATGGTAAATGACTTTAACACACCAGGTCCATAAGATGCAGGACACTATAAACCATGTCCAACAACAATGATAACAAACTCGCTCACATACAATTTTCATGCAAGGAGATCAGAGTTCCATGAGAAGAGGATTTGCATAATCCTTATCAGGAATGGACAAGGCAATACCTGTGCCACCCCTTTCGTCTTCAAATCCTCATCCTCAAGCCTATACTCATGCATCACCCAATTCGTTCGCTCTGTCTTAGACTCTTCGCTTCGACGATGAAAAATTAGGCTTTTTATCATACCCACGGTTTGACCGTTGTAAGTGACAGGTCTATCCTTTCCAGTAGTTTTCCAGAACCCCAAATCAGTCGATCGGTTTGTTCTAGCACCAGTTGCATATTTCCTCTCACGGGGACAGAAGAAATACCACTTCAGATCTCTACTCCTCAAACAAGCTTTATCTGAGAAGGGGAGCAAAAAATCATACTTAGTACAACGAATCATGGTACAAACCAAAAAACTCAATTTGAACCCAAATACCAAACAAATAAAGAAAGAAACTTCCACATACCTTGAAGATCCCAAGGAGCACACTTATATATATCAACCTCCGCGATTGCTTCAATACGAAACCTCTTTCCCAGCACTTTTCCCTTGAGGTAATACTTGACCAACTCGACATCAGTAGGGTGAAAACGGAAACCCGGAGGAAGAGATGTTATCGCCATCAGAAGGCCAAACTAAGTTTCGGAGGCTCTTGTAGCCAATCAAATTTCTCTTCACAAGCACCAAATAGAGCAGCTTTTTTTTTTTATAATCCTAAAAACTGAGTGTGTTGGAGTCCTGTGTGGGAGTCCCCTTTCTAAAGGGGTTACACCAAGGTTGTAAACAAACAAAAAACTGAAAATGAAAAAACTGTAAGGAAACAACGATCTGTCAAGTCCAGTGCCGAAACAGGATCTTCCCAGTGCAACAGAGTCTTCCGCGGATCATGAAAATGTAGACACAACGAAGAAACGACGAATGTCTCTCGCTCCCTTCAAAAGACATCTGGCGTGCGATAAAAACCCTGTTCTGAAAATCATTAGCTAAAGTGTGCCAAAAAAAAAAAAACCCTAACAAGCAAACAGATTATCAAGTACCCCCGATCACCCTGAAACTACAATTCAAGAAGACAAGATTCAACAGCAGCCTCAAAGACACAGACTTAAAATCCGAGTGATGTTCCAACTCGAACCCTTCTCTAACACCCAACTGGGTATGAAAACCTAAACCCTGATCTTAAAAAAAAAATAAAAACTGAGTCAAAACCTACTTCCAAGATCCTCTCTGTCTAAAAACCCTAGCGACAAACACCGTTCTTTCGCAGGAAAATAAGCAAGCCCGCCCCTTTCAAGACGATCGAAACAAAGAGGACTCTAGCACGAAGCCTAGTTAAAGCAAAATCAAGCACGAAAACGCGTGAATCTTCCAAAGAAAGACGCGGGAACAAGATCTCCACAGGCGAGACGATAGAAACCGATTGACCCAAGAATCGGAGAGGGAGAGAGAGAGATGGATCCAAGAAACAATACCCGGATGGAGGAAACACAGCCAAGAAGAAGCGGAGGGAAGCGAGAGACGGGTGGTGCGCGTGTGCGCGAGAGGGAGGGAGGGAGAGGAAAGAGATGGAGGGGGTGGAAGCAAAGACGAAGAGGGGTGACACAAATCGCAGTGACTTCGCTCTTAAGTAGGCGGAGAAGTGAGAGAGAGAGAAGGGAAGACTTCTCTCAGTCAATGCAATATTATTTTTTCTTTTTAAAGGAAGGGAAAAAAAAACTAACAAGGCAAACAATTTTCTTCCCTTTTTTTCTTTTTATTTAATACTCATCTTGCTTCCCTTTTGAATTAGAAATATGGAAAAGCATGTATATATGAGTATTCAAATATCGTTTGCAAATTCTCATAATCTTTTAAAAAGGCAAAAATTATTAAATCCGGTACAACTCAAAATAAAACGAACTTTTATTCATCATCTTACGTAAATAAGAGCATTAAAACCAATTCGATCCCCAAGGTTGTCGCTCGTTTTGCATTTCAGTTCATTCGTTATCGTTTGCTTCATTAAAACAACAAAAATAACAATTTTAAATTTCTCGTAAGTAGAGTTATTTTATTTATTCGAGATTACACCCAAAAAAAAAATGATTGAATTTGGTGCGAAAGAGAAGAAAGATCACATGAAATAAAAAAATTAGAAGAATGGCAAATCATGACTTCTCAAATGGTACATCATCTAGAAACTGAGAAAAAAAAAATGACCACAAAAAAATAAAATAAAATTGCCACGCATTGAACGCGTCTCTTGTAAGCTTCCGCCTAAAACGTCCAACAGCTACCTAGCGCACGCCTCTTTTAGGAAAAAGCTTTGGTTGAAAACTGAGAACGACAACTCGTTTTAGCACGAGACTTAAAAACAGAATCTTCGCTACTTGTCGTCAAAGATAGATCCTCACGCAAAATACACTAGACACACCAAGTTCCACTGATTTTTTTTAAAAGTAAAATGGAGAAGACACGACAATTAGGCTAATGATTTCTCCTGTGGATGGTTGTACGAGTTGATGTTGCATGTCAGCTGCCGGTGTCAGAACAAAGATCGCAACGGATCGTGCGAACGGCGCGACTGCATCGAGCATGACCAGATAGAATGCGTGATTCAGGCCGGTGATTATCGCGCCAATTGACCCGATGCCAGACGGGTGGCACTTGGAGTGCAGTTAACAGCTTCACGGAGAGCCGAAACACAGATGAACAGGACATGAAATGGCGGTATGCCATCTTCAAGTTATACTACACGGATTAGCCTAGACCGTCCTCTCTGAGAATGCTCGGACTAAACGAGTCGATATTCACTGTGGCAAGACAGTATAAACATTGTTTCAACAGTATTTTTGGTCGCGAAGGCTGGCAACTTTCATTGTAGAAATCAAAACCCGAAAAATTTACAGATCCTTGCAAATGATCACATGCCTATAGCAAAGGCAGAGAAGGAAAAAAGAGAGGGAACAAAGGAAACCATATGCCCTTTTTTTCCCAACAATTCTACGTGTGTGTGTTTGTTTCACGGAAAAATATTATGAGGGGAAGATAGATCTCACTGAATGACCAATGCAGATAGGGAGAATCACGCATCTTCTGAACGCCGGACTGATTTACAGAAATCAGAGACTCTGGAACTTCATTGGCCATCGACGAGTCCTCTGCATCTTCCCCCAATGAAATCTCTCTGTACAGTATGCTCGTTTGACTATGGATGTCTTTTAGTACCAATGCTTGCAATAAATGGATTCCAAAGTACATGGAAGAAAGGGTATCTTCTTCGGACAGAAGCTCCAGTGTAACAGTATAAGCTGCCTATGACTTTCATGACGAATTTTTGCCGGCAAGGTCGCATCATGCTCGTCCACATACAAGTAGGCCAGCCAGAAACCCAGAAGAATCACAAATCTTTGCAACCGTGAAAACATATGGAGGCATCCAACAGTGAATAAGCAGCCCTCCACGCACACGCAAACCGGCCCAGTCAAGTGTGACGGGAACTTTCCTACCCGGCAGCCACACATCAAATAGAATGACCCAGTAATCACAAACTTATCACTGCTCACAGTATCCCATTCAAAACCCTCTGATAGTAATCATACTGGCGCGTCCGCCATGCATCCAAGCTGCTACTAATTAGGGAAAGCACCAAGGATACACATTGCTGCCAGAACCAAGACACAACGCTGTAACAACTGTAGCAAACAAAGAAGGTGCATCTTAATCATATGTATCAACTCAGAACAAACCTCTTCCGTTAAACTTAGGTGAAATCTCTTCCTCAAATTCTGAATGGTCCGTGGACCACCTTTAAAGCAAGGGAACCCCGAGTCCTGACCCAATCAATGCAAAGAGGTAAGTTATATGTCATTGGAGTAATCAAGACAAATGATTCTATTTCAGATTAAGGTTTGGTGCATGAATGTACGACTGATTAGATTATTGGTCTCAAGGAACTCAGGTAAACAACCTTATAGGTCTATCTAGTTACCCCACAAGTTGGATGAGAGGCTACCAATGGTACAACGATTACAATACTTCCACAGTTGCAGCTCCAGCTCCTCAAGCCACTAAAACTTCGCACTCACAAAATGAGCATTTTTAGTTTGGTAAAAACACTAGTTTTTTTTTTCTAAGGACGAAATATCATTTTGGAATTAACTGATTTTAAAGTGGGAAGAAATAAATCTATTACTGGACACTTTCAAAATCATGCTTACTTCACAATCCCATGTTCAAGTAAATTCCAAGATGTTATCCTGATTCCTCATAAATCTGAGTAAAAGCATGCGCTCAAAAGCATCATAAAAATCACAAGGAATTGAATGTAAAATGCTCTGGCCAGTCACAAAATCAATAGTTCCCATTAGGCCACCCATCGTATCTGTAAAATGTTAATCTTGAGAATTCAGAGGACATCATGGCTAATTTTTTTCAAGTCAATTGATGAGCTCTTGGTGGGCAATAAATAGCACTCCACTTACCTGCAACATCTCCACAAGCAAAATGATACGCTCTGCATGTTTGCGGCACGTAAGGAAACCTTGGATGCACAAAACCTGGAAGAAAGAATCATAAACACATGTAAAGGGAAGAAGCCAAAATCATTTATTGGACCTGAAAAGTTGCTCCCATACCTTAAAGTAGTCAAAAAATTCACTTGGTATTCCCTCAGCATCAGAATCCATGACCTGCCGCAGTTTACAATTTAAAACCTCATTCAAATAGAAGGCAAAACTTCCATGGAAATACAAAGTAACAGAAAAACTGTTATGCGATTCGAATGAATTGTATCACCTCAAGAAGTTCACGTGTTAGTTTGAAAGGCGCACTCTCAAAATTCACCCCACCAGGTGAGTTTGACAGCATGAAGCCGAAATCAATATGAATAATATGCCCTTCTTCATCCAATAAGAGATTCCCATTATGACGATCCTTCACCTGACAGTGAAATAAACACGACGGTAATTTACAGTTGCCTCAGAAACCAAAAGTCAAAGGCATAATGTATGGTAAAAAACGAAGACGAATAATATGAGTACTCAAATAAAGCACATGCACAAGGGAAATAGCTTATTCCAAAATTGCAATCTATAAGCAAGATCCACATTGATTTAGCAGAAAAAGTATTGCTCATCCAGCACACAAATAGAATTCTTAGAAAGAATTGAGATATGAGAAACTTCAAGAAAAAAACATCAGCAAAGATAACCTTCAATCATTGAAAAACTGACAATAGTAGAAACAAACCAATCAACTTAGAAAAAAAAAACATAATCGCTGAAGAGTTTACTTTAAGAAGTGAGAACTGAGATAAAAATGATAAACTCAAAATAAAATGAAGTTTCCTGGAAAATAATAATGTGTGCTATAAGATGCTCAGATCAGCAACAGACCGGAGTTGGAAGAATCTAGTATAATCTGACCGATCAACTTAAAAAAGGTTCATCAATCGCTGAAAGAGTTTACTTTAACAAGCAAGAAGTGAGATAATAATTATATGATCACAATGACAATGATGTTTTCTGGCGCATGACAATGATGTTTTCTGGAGCATAACATCCTCATGTGTGCAATAAGATGCTTGAAACAGCAAAAGGTGTAGTCGTCCAACTCACTACCCTATCTTCAACACCCAAAGGGAATGGAAAAGAATCTCCCAGCATGTGAGAAGAGAACCAAGGAAAGCATCACACAAGAAGATCTTCGAAAAACTATTCAGGTCATATCCTTGTAAAAACATGTACTTTGACCTCTTTTTCCATATGCTCCAAACAAATCCATTCCCGAAACTGAAAGTGCTCAGAGGTCAAGAAAAGCGGTGTATCAGAAATATATGTGAATAACTTGAACTCTCATTATTAGATATGTGCATGTGGAGACTTTGAGGCATTGATGCAATTTATCCTACCAGTAAAAGTTTTTCAGTAGCCTATTGCATATAAATAATGCCACAATCACTTAAAAACTTTGCTAAGATTCCTTATTGTTCATGTTTTGGCCAGTTCTAATTCGTCACAAAGAAGAAAGAACCACTGGCTTATAGATCCTATCTCTAGTACTTCAATCGACAGTCCACCTCATTGCCACACTATTCAACAAAGTGCTCAGGTTATACCAAGGTAGTCAAACTCACTTTTTCACCTAAGATCAGTGAGGTACCCATAATATCTAATCCTAAGACCAAATTGTAAGATTTTACAGACATTATAAAAGAACTTCTGAAAATTTTCTGAGACTCAATCAAATTGATCATGAAAGTCTACATTATTAAACTCAACAAGAACCAAGTAAATGGTCCATCTAGTAACATCAACACCACAATTGACAGCATATATATTACGTAGACATCAATTAGCTAGGTCTCACGTCATGCAAGTAGATCTACTTAATAGCACCTGAAAATGCTTGTTTGGAAGTAGCTAAAACCTAATGATGCTATAGTACCTCAAAAATTTAAATGAATTCACAGATAAATCTAAATTGTACTCTCTAATTACTAGTACTGCTAAAAATTAACTAGATAATATGTTCATGATAACTCAGAAAAAATAATATACCGATAGCAACACTCTAGCAGACAAAATTCATTTCAAAAAAGAAAGACTTGTATTAGCTTTTCTGGAATAATTTATCTGACGTAAAAACAGGTTAGCTCTATCTGTTCATAGCAATAAGAGATAAGGAGGCCCTCTTCTTATCCCTTTTTATTTTCGAATTTATTTATTCAATTAGGCACCAGTGAAACACACTATTTTAATAATGCATAATGGGCTTGTTTTAGTTAGCCCAAAACCCCCAATGAAGTACACCTGGACAGAAAAAAAACAAAAAAAAACAGCCACTACTGATCCTATGCGAGGCAACTCACAATCTTAGCGGTTCCAACAATTTAAATCACGATTTCACCAATTTTACCCCTACAAATAATTTTCATTCGAGCTAACACCTAACATGATTCACATGATCTAGCTCGTAAATTCTTTTGATTTTGCAAGTCAGATTGCGATTTTAAATACAATGGATTAAACAGTGAGTACATATTCTATTGATCAAGCACATTTTCTATCTCTTGAAACAGATGCCGAGAAAGGAGGCTCTCTTACCTGAAGAAGGTAGCAAACTAGCGAGTAACCAGCCATGCTTTCAACAAAATTTCTCTGCAGCAAGGAAAAAGTTCACATGTGATCAGCCTTTTGAATGCTTGAAAATTTTATTTTCATTATCAATCTCAAAATTCACAGGGCCGAGGAATTAATCGTCTCAAAGGGCATTCTGCGAGCAAGACAGCAAGATCAGAATAAAGGAAGAACATAACATTCATTATTTGTTAAGGTTCAAAAGTTCACCTTATTGAATTCATCACTTAAGACATGAAAGAGAGCAATGACTGAATCAATCTAATTTTTTCTTTTCTGGGTGGAGTAAACTGATCTAATAGACAATGACAAAAGAAAACAATGCACAGAGAGGGAGTCATTCCTTTGATCTCACAATCACTAGATATGTGCATGGATGAGAGAGCATTCTCACACCTCCGTGCACTTATCAGACATACACATTGCCATGAAGCAAACATCAACATATTTGCAAGCATTCACACAGGAAAGGCCCACATTGCACCTGAGCAAGCATGTACAAAGACACAACCAAGCACCAACACAAGCTCCTGTTTACACTCACTTGAGCATACCAGCATGGACATCACCAAACAGTTGATGATAGAATACACTCTAGAATATACCCAAGAATGACGTGACAATACTGTAAGGACATGAAACTGGTTGAATGGACTTATCATTTCCAAAATCTTGACTCTGCCGACTCGGTCAACTAGTTAACTGAATCTCACTAGTGAAAAGGCAAAATAAGCCGCCTATCAACAACATGCAGTGCCGGAAATGACCCCCCTTTAACTGCAAAACAAATTAAAGCAAGGGCATGGCAATGTTTAAATCACTTCATCCACCTCCACCCATGACAGTGATGTATCCATGACCGGCTAGCAGAAAGGTCATCTACTGAAACAGGAGGAGAAGGAAACTGAAGAACAAGAAGACCAAAATAGTGGGATCAAAAGGATCCTATGATTTATATAAAACAACAAGAATCGCCTCTAAAATCAGCATCCTCTTGTTCTTTATGATTATTAGTGAGATTATCATATTAAAACCCAGTTCTTGTCCCGACAAGTCAACAATTAGTTATCTTTTTGGCTTGTGCTGCATTCCTTGTTGAAGGAGGCTCAGTCAGTTTTCTTTTCTCTAGTTTTTGACAGAATGGACACTATTCTGCTAAAAGTTTAGAAAACCATACTCAATATCTTAGTAAGGACTTTGTTTGATTCACATTCCTTTTTTTCATGCTACTACAGTGTCTCCTCATTCAAAATTAGAGTAAGACTTCAGTTTCTGCTTACAATGTTGCCCGGCGTCAGTAGGTCTGCATAAGCTAAAACAAGCAAACCATCCAATCATCTAAACGGCAGCAGAAGGTAAATGATTTTTTATAAAATGGGCCTGTCAAAGACAAATACGTGGTGATGGCAGATAGTGAAGCTCAAAGGGGAGATTGAATTGGGAAACTAAAAGCCTAGGGGTGTAATTATTTGATTGAATAGAGCAGGGTGGTTTATTCGACATTTCAAATCTCTTAACCCTATTGATAAGATTCAGGCAACATTCTAATTCAACCGGCCCATGAATTTGACTAGTTGGGGAAATGGTTATGCTTGCTCCATTCAGTCAGCAATTTACCGGCAATATTTAACTACCTTGAGGTCATTTGACTAAAAAAAGTCTGACATCACTCATGAATTCAATGGCTAGTTTCAATGCTCAAATCAATCACACATGTCACCAAATTCCATCCGCAAGCAACAACCTCCTTGCCCTCATATATTCAAAGGACATCATTTAAGAATGGAAGAAAAAAATTCATGTTATATTTCATGGGAACAGTGAAGTGGCCATTTTTATGTGCATCAAGTAAAAGATGAGCATACGCAATACAGCATACTGGAGGTTCATAGTGAACATAACAACCATCACATCAAAAGCCATAAGGAATTGTCAAAAATTTACAAGAATTCCGTTGTCTATGCAAACAGTAATTCCATAAGGCAGATCTAGAGAATCAAAGAACTTGCTAAATACAAAACTAATTGACTAGACGTTTATTGCTTGCTCACAATATAAAAGCAGCCACTTCCTTCCCCTCAAGAGGTTAAAATTAACAAGTACTCCAATTTACACTCAGCCTAGACCCTTCCTTAATCTTTTTCATCTCTTTCATCTTGATACTTTAACTCATCCTAATTATCATGCATGGAAAAGTCCCTCAAAGAGAATTTGAATGGTAGTAATTCCATATAGAAGCCAAAATGATTCCAAACTCCCATTACAAAATCCTCAGAAATTTTTTTTATATATAAAAAAAAAAGTGGCCACAACGAGAAAGACAGATCTGCCAGTAAAACAGCCTTATAAGAACCTCACAGAAAAAAAAATGGTCACAACAAAAAAGACAGCTCTGCCAGTAAAATCACCTTATAAGAACCTCACAATCTTGGGAAAGCAAAAAATCAGTTGTAGCCCGACATCTACTTTTCTGGACTATTTAATTACCTGGGCAAGCTTGAAACTTGGAGAATTCTCTTGATACTTTGCAACAAAGAAATAACGCAAACTAGCTATATTGGGATATCTACTCTTGATTGAATGAAGCGAAGCCTGTAAGACACTGCAGACTTAGCTTGGAGATTAACACTTATTTTCAATATAAAAAAAACACTAGAATGATAGCACAAACATACCGTATCTGGAATGGTTTCGATAAGAGCCGTGTAAGAAGAAGTAACAAGAACTTCATAAGGGCGTAACCAGAGAGGAAGCCCGGCCTCTTGGAAGATATCTAGCGAAAAAGATAATATGGTTTTTTTATGAACAATTACCAACAAGATAATTTTGAATTGAAAGGCGACAAACACAGACAGCCTAAATTGTCTGCATTGTGATTTATACCCAATTCTGCATAATGATATAACAAGATCAGAGATGGAAAAAAGAAATGAGAAACGAGAACCGAAAGCTACCATGACCAGAAGTTAAGTCGTAGAGATAATAGCAAATGTACTAACCGTAAAAGTGGGAGATGAGTTGCACAGCTAGATGCTCCTGCCGACAATCATCACCACTCTTTACAATAATCTAAGAGAAGAAAGAAAGCAAAACCATTTAGTCATCTACAAGGCAAACTAACTTGTGAAGCTATGTAACAATTACATATCACTGCTTGTGGAAATAAGAACATTTTAAGCAACATCCACCACCTCAAACCATAAAAAATTTAGGCAATCATGGCCCATAATCACTTAATGAGTAAATTTGGTCACCAATAGGCACATCTCTTAGACAAGGCCAGGTAACAACTCCTCCAACAGTCTCCCACCACTTAAATGCACCCAAGGATGGCCATTGATGTCGCCATATTGTTGCAATTCAATGCATTTTCCTAATATCTTAAATAGAAACAACATTGAAGAGTCACTCTTAAACACATGACCATGTCACATCAAGCTTGCATTTCTCCAGTAATAATCACCTAGTTTTTGTAGAGTTGCATCTATCTAACTTGGCCCAAAAAGTATCAACTTTTTGCACCATAAAGCACAACCAAATATCTTAGTCTATTTAAAAAATTAAGAATGGCAAAAGAAAAAGAAGAGTTGACTTATTGACTTAAGAGAATCGAAAGGATAGAATAACTTTGAAAAAGGGATAGACAAACAAGTATTTACGTAAAGGTTTTCCATCCAAAGATATCTTCTTGATGAATTTGCAACTCGAATGTAGTATAGAAGAGGAACTGAATGCCTCACAACAGACAGACATGCGCATAAATGCACAGATATAATTTAAAGATAGAATCAACTCACATCTGTGCACTCACACGTGCTTGTGTGCTGGGGGG
>BCNH02000009.1:1051757-1136678 GCA_001662345.2 Metrosideros polymorpha var. glaberrima
GGGGGGGGGGGGGCCAAAACAGCTGAGTTTGGAAATGAAAACCAATCTCAGAATAGAAATCGGCATGGTATCAACACATCGAGAGAACTGAAAGAAATGGCCCAGACGGTGCTTAAGCTGATCTTATTTGGCTTAATAGTTCATACACTTTGAGTGGCGTCTATTTATTCTTTCTACTTGAGTTTGCTTTTCAATTAGCAATCACACATTCAGTTTGCAAAATTTTTCCTTGAGTTGCCATTACTTAAGAACTCTACCCTGACTCACCAATAACATCATCCCTACACAATTAGAACCAAGTAAAGATCTAACAAGTATTACAAAGTGGTATTGGTATCAGGGGAAGGTGGAGTGTGCAGGTGTAGAACTTACAGAACGCAGGTCCCAACCAGGTAACTTTCCAAAATCTGAAGCTTTTCGGATTCTCTCCCTCTTAACCTCCCAGAGCTCACCAGACAAGGCATCTCCAGCCTTGAGAGTACCCCCAGCCTTCAGAAAGTACGTATTTTACAAGTGAGATATATTATTTAGAAGAAAAACTAGAGATAAACACTATTCACTGTCAACTCACCCTTGGCTGTGCTTCTGATGAATCTTGACCAGCCCCTTTCAAAGGCAGACCAGGAGGTGCTTCCCCTTTCGCCGCAGCTGCCTGTGTTGAATAGAACTCGGAAATAAGTGAACATCATCTAGATACTTAGCCCAGCAGATATTTTGAATCAAACACATCTCCATTAATTACACACAAGCACACACACAAAGATAGGGAGAGAGTCTTGGCTTCACAATTTCCAGGTAAGCAGAGGCTAGCTAGTTCATTTTGTGTCTTTCTAACAACCTCCCCAGCCATATTCCGGAGAAAAAAAGACAGTGCAAATGCTGGGAGGGTCTCTCGACTACGATTATATTAAGGATAATTAAGAGACAGAAAGCAGTAAGGACCCATTTACATACATAATGTGAGAAAAAACAGAGTCAACTATGGTGTTAAAGGTGGAGTGGATTACTGATAATTGAATTCAAACCTAGCAGGAAGGATAGCCCAACAGGGCAGCCAACCGTTATTGCTCCCATTTCTATGCAAGTAGTCCCGCACCAGTAATAATCATCCTTTCTCATTTCAAGTAATAGTTGATCAGGCTAACTTCTTTCCACAAAGAAGCAGCTAGAAATATAGCTTCGTTTTTCTTCACAAGCCACCAATCCGTATCCTTTCCATGTTTCTTCTTCACCCTTGAAACAGACACTACCTTTCAATCTGTAATTGTTTCCCCAACATTGCTGATTTTATCTAACTGTAAATGTTTCTTCCTCAGTCAGTGTCCACACCACTGAAGTCATTTCAAAATCCAACTTCATATTGCTAAAATTCTCAGCGACCAATAAAACAACTGTTAAGAAATTCTGAGGTTCCAAGTCCTAATGTTCCTCTTGAGGAAGCCTCCAAGCCCCCATCTATTACCACAGTGCATCTTGCCAGCAAGAAGGAATCATCAAAATGACCATATGAGATGCCTATTACCTATCCTGCCATAATGAAACAACTCGCCATACCCGCTTCAAATTTTACAAGCTGAATGAAATTCAACCATCCTTTTCTGACCTGTAATTGAAAGGCAGAATTCATGTTGTGTACACACATTACATTACCATGCTCCCCAGTACTCTCCAGAGACAAGTTTTCCACATCGCAAGGCCTCTATAACCACCATCAAGAAGGGATCTGTTCATCGTGCCAGAGACTCAGCCAGCAAACCATCTACCCCAGCAGCTTCAACACTCATCATCGTCCCAAGCGATATCTAAACTCCTCTACCACACTCCATGATTGATGAACAATTTACATGCATTGTAGAACGAACTAAGATTACTCAACAACAAGGAACAAAGTGCCTCGCAACTAAAAGTTCTTAGACCACCAGTGTAAACTGTGTAGCAGTGAGTAAATAGAGTTTCTGGCATCAGACAAAAGAACACACAGGAAAAAATACCTGATGCTAACTACTGTAAGAGGAACAAATATAAATATACAAAAGGCATGAAGAAACAACTTGTGACGCCATAAAAACATCTACATTTGTAAAATTGCTGAAAACTATGCTTCTGTTGTGAATTGAGAGATTGTATGGTGAAAACATGTCATCGCTTTACCTTTACTTCCTCAATAGCAACTGTACTAGGAACTCGGCGGTGTTCCTTCCGACGTGATGGTCGTTGATCCTGGATATCTTCCATCCTCACTCCAGGATCTGCTGTCAGAACAACTCTAACCCATTCCAAATCTGTTGTTTGTTCCCCTTCACTTTGTTGGCTGCTACCACTTTTCTGACCAGTTGCCTGCTGTTTCATCTTCTCTACGGAAAGGTTCACATTAACAAATTTCATTTTGACCTCTGACTTGTGACCCATTGCCTGGTCTATTGCTTGAGCAGCAGAAGAGGACATCCTATCAGCACTATTGCGATATATCTCTTGTGCAGTCCTTAACGGGCAAGCCCAAGGAGGTGGTTTTGGCAGTAGGGCATCTCCATTCGCTAGTGGAATTCCTCCTTTTGAAAGCTTTTGTGATCCACATGTGTCCTTACTATTGCTAAAAAGTAGTAAAGACAAAGGGAATAAATGAAATGAAACCAAGTAAGTTAAAGGTATCTACTTTAAATCATCTGGTCACAAGAATTCTACTTATAAGCAACCATATGTTTCATCAATCATCAAGCATGTTATTTCCCTATCTATTTATCCTGTTGCTTGGAGGACATGGTAACTCAACCAGCCACTTGCATGCATCTTTCTGTAATATTTGATATTAAACAATAATGTTAGCCGTCATCTCACTTGAAGAGAGAGAGAGAGAGAGAGAGAGAGAGAGAGAGAGAAGAAAAAAACCAAACAATGAGGAAATTTTCAAAAGAGAGACAAGGAGATCAAATAAAATATCACTAAAATTGGTTTCCAGTAGTGACACAAACAAGATAATTAAGGCAAAAGAAAGAGAAACTTGTAAAGTTTTATCTTAGTTAGAAGAAAAAATATGAAGGCTTAAGATAGCAACAGATAGGTTCTTATCTTTCTTTCTTTTTCAATTTTTATGGCAAATCACAGACTCTGATCATATTCATCACAAAAAAAGAAATAAACTTAATAAAACAATGATTAAGATGACTAAATGCTGGATATTACCTGGGCATTTCACTCTTCAAGACTTCGACACAAATTAAATAAGGTGCCTTTTCCCTGGAATTCAACAGAACAGCTTCATCTTCGGGTATATGAACTACACGATACATCCCCTTTCCCAATGGAAAGCAAACACCTAAAATAAATGACATGACAAAATCAATAAGGATATAGTGCTCAAAGAAAGTGTACCACCTGACAGCAAGTTTAATGTGTCTGCAGAAAATGACAAAAAAAGGAACCTACTGCTCAATAAAATTGCAATAAGTTTCCCAGCATACAAGCAAATCAATTGAACCAGAAAAAAAATGTCCTCTATTAACTTAAGTACTTTCAAAAAACAAAAGTAGCACTACTGCCAACAAAATCCATCAATGTACAAGGAACCTAACATATCAATAAAGATGTTATTCTTGAAAAAATAAATCATCTGAGTTGAACACACTCTATTCCTTGCATAGCTCAACTCCTTCAGAGGTTCTGGCTTCACAACTTATCTCATATGGCATGATTAAAAACTTGAAAGGACCATAAATAAAAGCTCATTATATGCCTTCCAAAAGGCCATCTACTCATCTCAAGTCACAACTCTATATCTTCAAAGATGCTCGGGCCCAACTCAAGTTTATAACAGCTAAGGCCTAAACACATAATTGATGAACCCAATCACAGCAGGAGATTCCCATTTCCCAATCCTTATGGTACACACAGCATTAGCAATAATCTTCCACAAATTGTCACTCATCAAGAGTATCTTCCAAGTGAGCATCCCACAAAAAAAATAATAACTCCAGTAAAATGTTGGCACTCCATTTTATCCGCCCCTATTTCGTCCCTGGTAACATTCTTAAACTATGAGAGTGATTACTTATGCAAGGTCTACACTCAGAACACGCCACCTTTCTCCAGTCTGAACCACGCTCCACAGCCTCCTTCCAATGATTTTGGGTCCGCTATATAGAAATTCAAAAAGAGAGACCAACTCATCAACTCCACATCTGGTGGATTGCACATATTCCGAGAAGTTGACACCCAAGATACCCTCCTGACATTAGATAACTGTGGCAATCATGGTATCTTTACTCCATTTCCATCAGAAAGGATGTTTAAAGAAAACCTCTCCCGCGCAATGCAACATCCCCATATAAAAGCCCATTTTGTAAAGTGAAGACAATGGTAGATTATAAAATAGTTAAGCATAATAGAAAAGGAAAAAGTTAATAGCTGGTCTGGGGAAGCATGACCAAATCAATCCTAAGAACCAAAAACTCATATATACACCTATTTATAGATGTTTTGGTACACCCGCTTACAACTTACAAGAAAGAAAACCATCACAGCCTCAGACTCAATAGGGTAATAATTGGCAAACCAAAAGAACAAGAGCAAGAAATAAAACAACAAAAATAGGACAAATGGAAAGGTACGGAAAGAAATTTGTTCCCTTTTTCTTGTTGTTATTTAGCATGTTCAAATGGAAGTCGAAATGGCAGAACTAAAGAGGATCCAAAGTTCATAGCAATATTTAACTTACGTTAAATTACTCTTATACCCCTTTTGTATATTCGAAATTGCAAGTACAACCCTCTATTCTGAAAAAATTAGTCTGAAACACTGTCAGAACCGATTTGATCTACCAATAAACAAAATACGATAAGGTGACTTAATTGTGCAATTTTTTTTTTATGAATCCAAATAAGCTGACATGCTAAATTTTGTTATTCCAACAGATTTTAATAGTCAAGAGTAGTTTTTCAAAGTATAGGAGCATTCATGCAACTTTGCGGAAAAGCGAGAGAGTTGGAGATCTCATAAAAGTCTATATTAATGGTGATTCATTATTTCAATGAACCATTTCTTCCCACAGACGAAAATAAATCCGGCGTTTCAATTGATGTCCTTTCATCAATTCCTCCTTAATCTGCATTAATTTATCCAAAAATCTCATTTCATTGAAATTTGGTTATAAAAGCTAAGCAAATTGCTTCTGCTACAAGAACAAAGGACTGTGTCAGTTGTAAGAGATGTTAATCCCCTGTCTACAGGATATTTTTGAGAATTTGAGGTTATTTATGTCATAACTAAAAATAAAAGCAAAATGGAATTTTAAAATCACACATTTTGACACATCCTCTCCAATTTTGGAGCAAATGAATGGTAGAGACCAAGTTACTTATTTCCTTCTTAAATGTCACCTCCCATTTTCACTTTTTTTTTCCAATTCAGAGGAAGAGCACTTCCTTCCCGTCCATTCTCTCCACTCATCAACTTTACTCTCCAAATTCCTCTTTTCCAGTCAAGAAGTCCCAGGTAAAAATAGATGCCAAAAACCTAAATACCCTTGCAAAATTTTGCATTGGAAGCATCTGAAGGTACAAGTACGACAAATAGAAAGATGTCCTACAAGGATAACAAAGTTGTGTGAATAAACATTATGTTTCAAATTAAAATGATTACAACCACATAATCACTCCTCTTCCTTCCGTTGGATAGAACAACAGAAAACCTGACTTTCCAAAATTTTAGCCTTTCGAGGACCTAATGCTTGTGTGATTCCCCATGTGCTGGAAATCATGAACATTAAGTATATATCAAGAGGACCCTAAGATGAAAGTATCTTGCTCAGACTCAGTTGCATTCATCAGGTACAGAGTACATGTACTCATGTCCAACTCAATTGCTCATCTAGTGTTGAGATATGTGAATTCAACAATTGAGCTGCAAATCTTGAAATGTGTAAAAAGACAGAGAAAAGTATGTCCGCTATCTACATCCACTATTAAATGAAGTATTAATGGATGTGGATGGTTTTCTACAAACTCACTTTTTCAATTAAACTACTAGTTCAATAGTTGTACTTTGACATCATGAGAGGATTTCATGCATAAATTTAAATAAAAAAAAATGTCCGACCAAGCATGATCAAACAAGGAAGAAGTTTCCTGTACCCACAGCCCTGTCATATCATACTAATATGGATATGTAGTCACATTACTCATGAGAAACCTCCTTAATGGCATGTTGACAAAATCTTATACCACTTTTGAACCCTAAAATGTACTAATGATTACCTAAAAAACAAGTATTTAAATGCATTAAACCTGAATGATCTTCCAAATGCTTAATTAAACCAAAAAGGAAATAAATGTACCTCCACTATCTTGTGCTTCAGCTATATGCAAGTTGATCTCTGCAAGTGACTACAAGTGAAAGACCACAAAATTATGTTGCGATAAAATATTAGCAAAAGTGACATGTAAAGGACTGACGTGGCATTCAAAAAATTTGAGAGAAAAAACAAGAACCTCTCGTAATGCAGTTTTACGATCTTCCACAGGAAATACATCCACTAATCCATATGATGTCTCGCACAATGACTGCACAAAGTCTAATGACTCGTGATATGTCCCTTTACGGAAATGAGAAGCAGATTTATTTGGAAGAGGAGGCTTGGCATTGGTCTTGTCATCTCTCTCCTTAGGTGAGCCAGGGCGCTTCTGTTGTAATCAAAGCACAGAGAATGAATGAAAAGCACGAGGCCGCCACAAATATAGACTTTTTCTTTGATCTTGTGAGATTTATACACAGTTCACCTAGATGCACAAAGAGGAAACCAACTCACAGTATCACATACAAGTGAATAACATGCAGAAGGAGGATCTATCAATTCAAAGGCTGCCAAAAGGGGAACAACTTCCTTATGAGTAGCAAGTGTAGTTGTATAACTATTCTGCAGCCACTTACATGATTATTTCTCTCCTAAAGCTCCTAAGTCATATATGTCTGTCTTCCTGGGTTACCAAAAAAGATGGAAGAGAAAAAGCCCAGAAAGGTTGGTTTGGTTCTCATGTTCCAAATTATCTCAGAGAAGATGCTCTTAGGCAAGCCCATGGCAAAATAGCATGGCAGTTACAAGCAGATGGCATACCCAGTACCCTCGTCTAACAAAAACACCGCACCTAGTCTAACAGAAACATAACGGAAGGAACAGAGGCAAAAATACAGAAATTGCTGATATGTAAAATAACAGAGACAACTGCCGTTAATGCAGATCCAAAAATTACGCTCTGTCCCAGAGATTTATTGCCAAAAGCAACATAGAAAAAGATGCCAAACAAAGTTCGTGTATTCTTGACAAGGAATGAACGATAAACATATGCCTACTCCCAAATGCCACAACTGTATATTGTACAAACCAACTATTAGACTCAGGAAACTGACATCCTCAGAAACCAAATTAAAAAATGCCCAACATGTAAAACTTTTTCAAAGATGCAGGAGTTGTGACCTTTATTTCTAGAATTTCTTCCAAAAATTACCAAACAAGAAATGCGATAATTCGCACATCATAGTGCACCCAGGAATTCATATAAAAAAAGAGTTTATTTTACCTCAGCTAAATTCACAAGTATGAAGTAACTGGTTAGGAGTATTAATTGAGAAGATTAGCAATTGGAGGGACATTCGTTAAAAGAGATAGAGGTGAGCCTTCCACTTTTAGTATACATGGTCTGAAACAAATCTTCTGAGTATGTGCTTCAATTGGATTATTAGTGTAGAACCAAGTCTAGAGATCCATGTTTAACTGTACAACAAAAATTAAAATTGACTGCATAGTGCATTCGCCCAAACCAGCAGACAATGAAGAGACACTATATCAAAATTAGATAATTGGCTCCACCCAGGAATGAACGTGACCATTTGGTGTTGGTTCGTTGGAACCATACAAACCAATCCCAAATTCCTACTTCATTGTTGCCCCTCCAGCAGATATCGATGTCCATTCCTCTTGGTAATCTATTACTTACAACTTTTTTCAGACTCCACTTATAAAGGAAAAGGGATTCACTTTACTTTATTTCACAAACATATTCTTGGGGACAGAGTTTCTATTTCTAAACATTTACAGAGTAAGTTTGCAAGAAGTCTGTAGGACGAGCTAGAAAGTCTACCATCCACAATTCCACATAAGGGGGTTAGAACTAGTGCCAGGTGGTTTGCTAATAGTGGGCCAAGAAATGATGAATGGCAAGGTGGTCAGGGGTTTCCAAGCAATTTTTCAGATTTGTCAAGCATCTAAAAAAGCTAGTGCATTACCAAAACTCAAGTGTATTGCAATAGATGCATTAGTGTTTGTGCATTACCAAAACTCAAGTGTATCGCCATCAATGCATTAGTGTTTGCATCCTTAATGCTTTTCACTAGTTGGTTCCTAGACATTGATGCATTAGCCTTTGCATCCTTAATGCTTGCTTGGGTAGGAAGTAATCAACTCGTATCCTATTGATAAGAAGGCACTTCCCCGCTGCCATGTCAACGAAATTTCGTTTTTACTGACCAAAGAAATTCAAGTCATCTAAAAGATCATAAGTAAGTCAAAAACTAGGGAGTAGGGACCATCTAGTAATTCCAAATGTAAATTGTCCTACATATGACTCTGAAAGATCTATACCTGACTCCTAACCAGCATTTTAATAACCTCCGAAGGGGGGAAAAAGAAAGAAACTCAAATCGTGAAAGCAACACATAATTCTTTTTTAATAGGTAAGCGACACATCGTTTGAAATAAGCAAAGCCTTGTTACTGGAAAAATAAGGTATGCAATAGCTCAGCAATTCCAAAGCCAAAGATGGTGGCAAAAGTGGCAAAATGAGGTACTTTTCCTATAACAGCCGGTTCCAATACAACAAATAACTGAACACTAACCTCATTTTGCTTCTTTGAGCCAAAAAGCTCAGAGTCCTCCACAGAGCGATCACGATCTCTAAATAGTTTGCGGAAAAAGTTCTCTGTCCCAGGACTGCTTTCAAATGAGTTGCCACCAGGGCCATTTTCACTTGGCATGATATTTTTGGAATCTTCAGGATGCACTCTAAATAGTCTTCGGAACAATGAAAACTCCAAAGGCTCTTCTTCATCTATGTGGGCATTACCCTCATCAACTTTGTCATTCCCTTCTTTCTTATCCTCGAACTTTTCCCTAAAGAGTTTTCGGAAAAACCCCTCTTTCTCATCATCTTCAGCTGATTTCAAACATCTTTCTTCAGTTGTCCCCTTATCTTCATCATCATTTCCATCCTTCTTATCCTCAAATTTCTCCTTAAAAAACTTCCGAAAGAACCCGTCCTTCTCATAATCTTCCAATGACTTTGAAACTGATTTGTCATCAGAATCACTCTTGCTATCGCGAAATAATTTCTTGAAGAAACCATCTGAGCTAGATGTCAGTTCCTCATCCTTGCCTTTACTGTCCCTGAAGACCCTCTTGAAAAATCCCTCTGAACTAGTTGTCAACTCCTCATCTTCACCTTTACTGTCGCGCAGGAATCTCTTAAAGAACCCATCCTTTCCTGAGTCCTCATCATCCTTCTCCACTGACTTCCTAAACAATAATGCATCCCTAACCTTCGGACCGGGAATAAGTTTCTTGAAAATATTATTTTCCTCAGGAGTTGACTGACCAATCTCCTCTGGCAAATTGTTCCCTGATGAAGGGGAGAATGATAAGGACCTCCTCTTGCTGTCATCAGGTGAAGAAGTTAGCGACAACAGCCTCTGTTTGGATGACAGAATCCTACTCAAGACCTGATTCTTACTGCTCCCGGGACTGGCAGTAGCATTTTGAGGCCGCACAAGTGGGGGCCACTCGCCCATCAGAGTAGCTGCAGTCTGACACTTCTCCTGAATCCTACCGATGCCATCGTTATCATCATTATCCTCGAGCTCAGCCATCAAGAACCAGTGCACTTTCAAAGCAATCTTCAACGACTGTGTGCAAATATCAATCACAAACTTATCTAAACTGGGGCTCGGCTTGTGCACCATCATGTAACATATCTGAAACAAGTAGCTTTCGATACCCGATAAAGGCAATGTGTACATCCTATTGCATAAATAATCCCGGACCCCTGCGTGATCGTGCTTGTAGAGATAGCTAACCGCGATCCACTCACAGAAAAAGGCGGAGTTGAAGAACCTGATGAGCCACCCGGTCTCTCCGGAATCACTCGCCAGGAGTGTGCGCGACGTGGAGATCTCCCGTGGAGAATCATCGGTTTCTCCGATCGTAAGCCCCAGAAGCCGCACCATTATCGATCAACTAATCAAAAAATCTACCATCGCCTTCCCAAAACCCTACCCATGTCACCCGACTAAATTCTCTACCTACTCTCTCAACCCCAGACGAGCATTCAACTGTACCTCGGATTGAAGTTGGACGTTCCAGCACGTGTCTTTGCAAATCGCAACTCCACCGGCTATCGAATCCAATCCCGAAGAAAGAGCTGATGGATTCACGACGCGGCGGATCCCCTGACGCCGACGAGCGAGGCGATGCTCGATGTGCGCGTGGTTAGGGCAAAACTGGTTGCGGATTGTGTCCCTGCAAATGCGGAAAAGCGCAGATTCGATCGAATGCGAGAACCCACGAGAGCAAATCTTCGCGGAGGGAGAAACCCGCGTCCGATTGCGCCAGCTGACGGCGGAATTCTTGCGCGAACGACGGCGTATCTGCGGCGCTGATGGCGGTGGGGATGGTGGTGGTGGTGGTGGTGGTGGTGGCGGTGGTACTGCAGGGGGTGGTTGGGGCTGTTGAGAGAGAAGGACATGGGCGTGCCCATGATTTCAAATTCATAGTTCTGGTTCTTCTTCTTTTTTAAAAAAATTATTTATTACAATTAAATTAATTTATTAATTAAGTGAGAAATCAAATTAGTGATTAATCATTTAAAAAAAAAAAAACGAGGCAACTTTACGTTAATTTACCAACTAATTTTCCAAACTTGATGATGAACACTAAAAAGAGATGTGTACCACATGCAAATTGGTTTTTTTTTTTTTATTTACCTTTAGCCTATCTTCAAGTCTTAAATCACGATTATATTCGTTCATTTTCGCAGAATGTAATTAGTGATTAACAATTTAGTAAAGCAAGCGCCACGTGCAAATTGAATCTGGTAAAATTCTAAGCTGTGCTCTCGAAACGAGGCCGTTTTTAAAAGAATCGTTGGAAGAAACAATTTAATCTCGAAACACGAAACATTTCCGCCGGACGGCGAACACATGCGACTCGAACGGCTGGCTTTCACTTCGTGGACGTCGTCAACTCAAATCTCTGCTTGCTCCCTTCCTTGCTCCTCTCCTCGCCGTCCTCTCCTCGAAGTCGAAGAAGCCTTCCTTGTAATCGGCGAGCAGAAAGAAAAGATGGAAGAGTATGAGCAAGAGAAAATGTCCCCGGCCATGACTTCGAAAAAGTGGCACGGGGAGATGCACTTGCTCGTCAGACGGCAAAGATTTGGCCAGCCAATGAGATGACGATATGTTTTCGAGACGAAATTGCCCACTTCGAAGCTTTATCCGAGACAATGGCCTCGTTTCATGACTTCATTTAAAAATTTTACCTTGATTTTTTTCGACCTTTAGCCTACCTTTTCATCGTAAATCATGTTATTTTCCTTCGTGTTACAAACTAGTTATGTTTGAATATGATCAGAATGGATTTCTTTTTGGCTCTTCCGAAATAGTAGGTATAATCTGTTCTGTTAGTAATTGTGATTGAAACTTTGGATTCATTTGAATTGATTTTAAATTTTTATATTTTGGTCGATCTAAATCTCGTGTATTTTGACTCCTTTTAAATCTAAAATTCCGGGAAACTTTTACCATGCACGTTCAATTCGACGACACGTAAATGATATTATAATTTTTTTGCTTATAATTTGTTTGAAATTCGAATAATATATTAAATTTTGATGGGAAAGCAAAACGGTACTTTTTCATTTAAATATAAGTCCAAACACACGGGCCCTAAAATCAAATGTGTGCATGTTCCATATCTGCCGCGTACATAATGCGGACACACTTTTTTAATTTTTCCTTAAAGTCCGGAACTTCCCACGTGACATTTTAAAACTACCATAGAGCCTAATACTTACTAAAAACTTTAATTTTTTCGTTATTTTATTCACCAAATAAGATTTTGCAAAAAATACATAAAACTCTCCAATTTCGGAAGTAGTATATGTTTAGCCCTGAATTTTAATTTGTACACGTTTTTTTTTTTTCAATTAGTTATGGCTATTAACCTTCTGTCACAGTTCTCTCAATAATTGTCGTTTAAAAACCAATATGGTGCTAGTACAAATTTGGGAGTATGAGTAAGACCAAAAAAAAAAAAAAAATTGGTGTCTCATGGAGCAAAATTCACGCTTTCTGATAGGATTAACCAATTGTTTTTATTTGAAAGTGTTCGAGATGTCCATTTTTATATGAGGTGTATAATTTGCAACTTGTTATAATCAAATTGTCAGCTAATGATTAATTTCATGGAGACAAATCTTAGTTTGTAGATAAGGTGTAAATTTGGTGGACAAAAATCTCATGGATTAAAGACATTTGGTCTTAAAACTAAGATTAAAAGATAGGGTTTAATATTATTAGAAATCCCAAATCGATATCCAATGACACATTTATTCCAAATTTAATTTTTGCCTCACAAAGAATTTCAAATTCGTATCCCCTCAGACATCTCCCCAAACTAATATTTGTCTCACCAAAATTTTCAAATCGGTATCTTATAACACATTTGGCTCAAACTATATTGGTCTCCCAAAAGATCCCAAACATGTACCATTATCTAAATCTACCCTCTGTTAAAGTACATTCATGTCATTGACATGCAAATTTTGCATGTCACGATTTGCTGTGGAGTAATCTGCCTCGTGTGTTGACACGTATGCATTTTAAATAGATGAAGAATAAACCATGGGATTAGTTGAATCAAAAGGTTTGGAAATTTTGTCTTCATAAAATAAAATATAAAAATTACATCCTAGGAGAGTGCTTCTTAAGATACTTATAGAAAATCACGAAGAATAAACCATAGGATCATTTATTTATTACAACACAAGGATAGAGTGTAAATTCATACATTTAGGCAATGCATTATCGTATGACAACAACTAACATTAATAAATCTTTCTAAACGAGAATTCAGTGCAATATACATAAAGTGATGTCGTACATGCTCCATACGATAATTCATGGTGGAGTAGTGATACCTGAATTAAGAGAAAAAAGTATCATTGTTCAATCATTTTATTCTGCAGATGAAATCAATCACAATTTAACAAAACAGTAAGACCTAAATCAATCATAATCCAAAAATTGTATGAGCTTGATGCCCGAGAGCCAATGATTCTCCCAAATTATAAGCACATTAACATATTTTATGCATCGCTTACATTGCTGACTCGAAAAATTAGACCAATCACTATTTGACACTCTCCGAGTTGACCATTATCGATAATAATTATATCAAAATGTTTTCGTGAATAATAATAATATTTTTCGTTCGTTTATTATTATAAATAATATAAAGAATTTTCAAATTATTTATTTTTTCGCAAAATAATCCTAGAGTCCTGCAGAAATTCTTAGAACTTCCATTCTCCCGTGACCATTCAGTCAACCAATCATATAAAAAGGAAGAAATCCTCTCCATTTCTTCTCCATCAAACCCATAAACCCCATTGGAGCTGAACTCCCTTTCTTTCTCTTTTTTCTGTGTCCTTTCTTCTCTTTTCCCTGGTAACTTTGTTCCCAGGAGCGTGTTCTTCATCTCTTCCTTGGCGATTCCTGCCTGCATCTCTTAGGTTTCAGATTGGATTCCGGCGATGGGGGGTTCCGGCGAGCCGGGACTCCGATTTGAGGCGCGCGTGGCTTCCAAGGACGCAGCTTTGGTTCTCCGGCCGGCGTTCTGAATCTGGGTTTGATTTGAATTGAGGTTTGGGCGGCTTTGGAGCAAGATGGTCGGGCACACGGTAGTCCAGGTTTCGACTGGCCCGACGTTGTTGAAGTTGCGTGCCCTCCCTCGTGGTTCTCCGAATTGCTTACCCTGCCTCCCTGCGAAACCCCAAGAGCGCAGGCATCGAATCCGGGCGGCGTCCACCGATGCGGGGCACGCCCAACAGCCGCCCTCGTCTTCGTCCAAGAAGAAGAGCCCGATCGCGGTTGTGCTGGACGTTCCTCGTACCATTTGGCGGCAGACGCTGCGCCCGCTGAGTGATTATGGATTCGGTCGGAGGAGCATCTGGGAAGGCGGAGTTGGGTTGTTTCTGGTGTCGGGCGCCGTGCTTTTGGCGCTCAGTTTGGCTTGGTTGAGGGCATTTCAAATGCGTTCCAAGTTCAGGAAGTATCTAGCTGTTTTCGAATTCGCTCAGGCCTCAGGAATCTGCACAGGAACGCCTGTGAGGATAAGAGGTGCAACCGTTGGAGAAGTTATCCGTGTCAATCCGTCATTGAAAAACATTGAAGCAGTTGTCGAGGTAATGTCGATATCTCATCCAATTGGCTTTATGTTTTGCTGAGCATTCTGAAAAAATCAATGCTGTAGAGGAAGGTCTGTAATGTATGTGGTACCGTGATGTGATGTGCATATTTCTTGGTCTATCTTCCACATTGTAGGTTGATGACGAGAAGAAAATCATACCGCGAAATGCTCTCGTAGAGGTGAACCAGTCTGGTCTTCTGATGGAGACTTTGATTGACATTACCCCTCGAGATCCCGTTCCAACACCATCAGTAGGTCCTCTTCACCCGGAATGTGATAAAGAGGGTCTCATCGTTTGTGACAGGCAAAAGATAAAGGGATATCAAGGAGTAAGTTTGGATGCTTTAGTGGGAATATTCACCCGGCTTGGTCGTGAAGTCGAGGAAATCGGTGTTGCTAGAAGCTATTCACTAGCTGAACGAGTTTCCTCAGTTATTGAAGAGGCAAAGCCACTTTTAGCCAAGGTGTGACATGCTTCTTCTGCTTTTTCGTTCGGTTAAAGTTTTTATGTAGTTTTTGGCTACTTTGTCTACTATTTACACTTGTTGCAAATGCTACAAGCATGATACTTGGGAAAATTTATGCAATTGCTCGTGAAAGTTCTAGACATGAGTAATCACCATTATTACTGGTCATATTTCTCCCAACTTGCCCTCAGTTCAAAGTATCCGCCTTGCCACTTGCTTCCTGCCGCTGTACCTAGGGTTACCTTTATTTTCTATCTTTACGAAATTATCATGTATATAATTAGCTTTTCTCACATAGCAATATTTCAGATAGAAGCCATGGCCGAAGATGTCCAGCCTTTACTTGCTGAGGTTCGCAATAGTGGTTTGCTGAAGGAAGTTGAGAGTTTGACAAGAGGCCTTACACAAGCCTCTGAAGATTTGAGGTGGGGCCTTCCTGCTTACGACACAATTTGATTCATGTGGATGTATTCGCCGGTTAAATGTGATTGGCATCCTTGCAGATTTTAGCATTTTAACATTATAAGACCCCATTCAAGGTTTCTTTGATTTTATCTCAGCTTCTGTGGCCCCCAATGGTGGAGTGAAGAAAACATAATTGAATTATCAATCTAGAATCTGGCTCGGTTTTCACGATATTTGTCTTGGTAGTCTTAGTCTCCTTTATCCATGTAAGTTTATACTCCACTTGGCTTTGAGGGATGTAGCTCAGTTGATAGAGTTTGTGCACTTGGTTCGATGTTATTATGGACTAGATGTCTTAGTTGTTTAGGTGGTAGTGATGGTATTTTGTGCCTAAATGAGTTGCTTACTTTTTTTGTAATTAACCTACTGTAAGGTTTGCGGTAAAAAATAAAAGTCCTTTTATGTTATCTTTAAATGACCCTATGCAAAGAGAAAATCGTAGTTGGTGGTTTTCCATATGAAGGCATAGTTGGAACAAATTGATGCAATTATAACTAACATGTTCATGTTTTGAGGATGTGAATATTCATCAATTCTCTTCTGCCAGAGCAGCAGCCATTTACCTCTGTCCCATCCCATCGCTATTTCTTTTTTAACTTTTTTGTTCTTGTCCTCTGCCATGCCATTGTTATCTTGTTTCAATGCCATAAAAAAACTGTAGATGATTGTGATGATAGTAGTACCTGACCAGATAACCTGTATTTAATGACCAAGAACACAGCTTTTGCACCCAGCCATCTCTCTGGTTTAAATGTTTGAAAACAGTTCTTCAATATTTCTGTTGTCTGAGAAACCGATGACCAGTTGTCTAGGGATGAGGAAAAGCTGCTTTTGATAACATGCTTGGTAGTTCGATTGAAAAAGTTGCATGATGCCCATTGCATGATGATCTTATGATTCGGATTGCAGGTTTAATTTGACAAAAAGAAAAAAGAAAAAGCTTGGATGTGTTTCATTAGCAAGATTTTACTGAAATATAGTTCACATGTTTTCATGCTTGCAATTAGTCTTTAGAAATGCCATAAGTGCTTTACCCATGCTTGCAATTAGTCTTTAGAAGGATGCTTGCAATTAGTCTTTAGAAACACCATAGGTGCTTACCCATTCTTGCAATTAGCGTCTCCATCTCTTAGACCCTCCTGCGCATGTACGCCCACCAAGTTCCGGGAATTTAAGCTGTTTAGATTCTTCTCTACAGAAGGGTGCACTCGTCTATCATGACTCCAGAGAACACCGAACTGATTCAGAAATCCATCTACACTCTAATTTTCACGTTGAAGAATGTTGAGGTGAGTCTTACTATCAGCTTTACAAAGCTGCATTCAAACCCCACGAAGTTCAGTATAACTTCTCATCGGCAAGTATCTATACGGCAATTTACCTTTCTCCTCTTTCTGTATTGTGCAGAGTATAAGTTCTGATATATTGGGATTCACGGGCGATGAGGCTACAAGACGAAATTTGAAATTGCTTATCAAATCCCTCAGCAGGCTATTGTGAAGACTTGCCTACAAGACAAAGTGATATTCTGAAGGTGGCAGGCCTCTTACCATAATTTTTGGGTTCTGTTTCTGGTAATTAGGGTGGTCATGTGGCTGAATCCTCTGTTTCTAAGGATGGATGGGAGGGACGGCTTGATTATTATTTTTTGGTGATAGTTTGTGAGCACAAACAGTCTAAAAAAAAAAAGAGGCTTCTACTGCATCGATTACCTTATCATGCTTTTGTTTGCTTTTTTGAGTTCATTTTCCTCTATGACGGACAATTTAACATCATTTTGGCTGCATTTGTGAATGACATTCATCCTGAGCTTTTACAGTCTTTGTGGTCAGCTTTTTGATGTTATAGATTGTGCAAGCGCCTACCGTGTTGACCTCCTCAACTCTCGTGGCATGCTGGTCTTTTAGTATGCATTAACTCAGTAGACCCTTTGGACGATTACCTAATCCGAAGCTTACCATTTATTATTCTACATTTTGAAGGGTCTGCGCGATGCGAGTTTACACCAAACTCAATATATCAGGTCAAATTGAAGGTGCTGAGTCCTTGGATCTCACAAATTGTAGCTGGCAAAAGTCTAATCCTTTGTGCAAGACTGATAGATTTGTGGGATTGATCCGGCATTGGTTACTTTCCTAGTAATTTTTTACAGCAATTGGGAGTGACATTGATCTTGTCACTTGATTTATTCATTAGAGTGTTGCGGCTTAGCTGAAAAAAGCTTGAAACCTCTTGAAAAATTTCTGCTAGCGATAATCGAGTTTTGAAAGTACTGAAAATGTTCCTTAAATTTATCTATTATGTAGTTCTAGAGATTTGACTGAAATAAGAGTTTTAAGGTTCCATATGCTTCACGACTCTTTCACTATGCAATATGGTTCTTTCGTGGTCATGGCTATAGCAGAAATTGACTGGAAAAGACCTACTGTTTCATTCTCTCAGATAGTTCATTTTGCTGAAGATAAATAGTATCTTTCCTCTCGGAAATGGGATTATTCCTACTAAATGGATAAGGCAGTACAATTTGTTAAAAATTATTGCAACCTCAAATTGGTTGATGGTCACAAGCTAGTTGAATTAAGTAGGTAGTCCTGTGATATTCTCTCGTAGCGAAAGCCATCTGACAACGACTCGTCGGCCGAGAAGATCATGATCCCATTAATTTTGAACCCGTTCTCTTGCAGAAGATCCAGAGCATCGAAAAACACGTCCCCTTGGATCCCTCTCCCGTTAACTTCATAGGCAGGGAGCAGCTTGTCCTTGTCGAACTGACTGGCTCGGAGCTGAAACGCCTCCAAGTACCCCTTAGGGGTCCTGACTTTATCGGTGTAGAATTGATGGTTAACATAGTCGATGATGTCTTTGTACCCATTGAAAAGCTCGATGTAAGGCCCGGTGGTGAGGTGGTAGGGAGCAATAGTCGCGGTGGAGATGACGCTCTGGTTCTTGAGGAGGGTGATGAGCTCGCCAATGCAATAGGCGAAGCTCAAGTTGCCGCGCTTCGGGAAGTTCTCATAGTCAATGTCGATTCCGTCGAGATGGTAGGTGGTGGCCAAAGACTTGAGAGAGGTGAAGGCATTTGAAATCCATGTTTCAGCATCTTTCGGGTTGCGCCAACGGAGAATCGTGGGGCCTAGACTCCATCCAGAGAGGCTGGCAAGCGCCTTGACGTTGGGATGCTTCTGCTTGATGGAGGCAACAGAGGCTGGGGTCAATGTGGGTTCCCAATAGGGCGAGAAGACCCCATCTTGAGGATTGCCTGAGGAGTCAGCATCAATGGCAAAGCTGAGTAAGAAGTAGAAGTCTAGGCCATCTTCAATGGGCACAGAATCGAACTTCACAGGCTTTCCTGTGGCTCCAATGTACTCCATCATCACCTTCCCATCTGGAACAAAGAGGGATCATATTGGTGCATTACACAAATAGGAGGACAAAAAGGAACAAGATCAATAGAGCAAGCGCGAATGTCAATCATCAGTTGTCGGGACAAACCTCGACATCTAAATACAACAAAAGTAAAAGGAAAAAGATCGATATGACATTGTCCATGGAGAAGCAAAAGTACCCCGAAAGATGCCGAATTTTGAAAGGAAAGAAAAGAGGAAGGAAAGCAGACTGGACTCACCACAACCGAGTTGATTGACGAGAACTGACCCAAGAAAGCAGAAGATCAAGTGATGGAGACTGACCATACTTGATCCTTGTGTGATTCGATATGCGTTCATAGGTGATGACTGAATAATGGGATGCAAATTTATAGTTTCAAAGACCGGTAGGGATTTGCCGGCCTAGTCTTAGTAGCGGAATTGAAGGTATCCGGAACCATCAAAGTGAAAGAAAACAATAATAATAAGACAGCCGGAAAGAACTATGCCTTGTATAAATATTGATTTTAGGTAGCCGCATTGTTTTTCATGTGGAGTTGTCGAAGTTAATTCTGATGCTGTCAACACGCTGCACAACGCTAGCGATATCCGTCCGTTTTAGCTAGATTTTAGTAGCAAGAATGCCGCATTTTCACCCTACGGTCGAACACGGTCCAGATTAAATTGGCTTGTATTAAGGGTTTACTCTAATCCTAAGGTGTTCTTGGAGGCTCCTTTGGAATGAGCACAACATTTCCCTTTGTCTTCCCCTTTGAATCTTCTACTTCCGGCTACAATTTAACTGACAATGTTATGAATGAAAGATTCTTGGTGGTATAATAGTATACTTGGGAGGATTATATATTATCAGACCAAGTCTCTTGTCAAGTCTAGTGAAGAGTATTCATAGAACAATGGGAGAAGGAAATGGAAATAGCTACACAGAGAAGAAATATTCAGGATCTCCTGCGGCCACGCTGCATCCATGACTCTCCATTCTCTTAAGTCACCGGCCCAAAGTAGGACTGTACACTGATTGGAGCGACGATCCGAAAAGAGTAGTCCAAGATCTCTCAGCCAATCTCATACAAGGCCTCCATGCACACTCCATTTCTCATCTGCCGCGGAATGTGAAAATTCAAACACCATCCTGATTCAGGGAATTTCGCTCAATCATTGTCTTCGACCTATTGCGGTGGAAATTGACTTTTCTCTGTCAAACATGTTGAATAAGAAGTGAAGAGGCTATGTTTAATAATGACAATCTCCGGGAAATCTCACTATTTATGTCTTTAGTTGCTTCTTCACGAAAAGATTCTTGGATGTTCTAGCTTCTGTTATTCTTTACTTCTTCAGACAGTACATCCCATCTCTAAGCTCTAATTTCTCTTCAACAACAAGACCGGACAAGAAGCTTTGTAGTTGCTGAAGTGACTTATCATATGGAGGATCAGCCACACAGAACATCTGCAGCAATGAGTTCGGAATCTGAAATAAGCATCCATCCAATGCAAACTATACTAGTCTTGACACAGAAGGTGTATAAAAAAATTGCTCTTACCTTGAGAGTATTGTGAATTCGATCCAATGCCATACTGCCGAAATTTGTGAGCATGCCGATGATATATTTCTAAAGGGGAGAAGGAAAAAAGGAGAAGGATTACAATATTTGAGATATACAGGACATGCACAATCAAACTAAACTGTTTGCTCAACTCGCACACTCACTTTTCAGTTAGTGTTAACCCAGTCTACCTCAATCCCACCCCCCAAAAAGATATAAAGGAAACCAACAACAAAACCTTGCCACAGGAGGTAACGCTAAGGAACTTTGCCACAAGAGGCAAGCTTTGAATAACACCTCAATATTACGATAGAAAGAAATCAGAAGTTCCTGGGAATTCACTGCTAACCTCATAAACAGTCATTTCCTTGCGAAGCTGATCCTCTGAAGAGGCCACAGAATTCTCTCCTTCCTCATCACCAGCTAAAGGCTCCTCAAAGCACTCAGTGTTACCACCATTTCTGCTAGCATCAGCCCCGCTTTCCATCAGCGAGAATATGTGATCATCAAAGTCTGATCCGACTGATTCTGCAAGAATTCCCTGGTGACACAATGGTAGATGAATCATGAAGCTTATTATTCACCACCAAATCATTTTATCATTATTTACAAGGGCAAAAATAAGACTGGAAAGAAGGAAAAATCAGTTCTCTGTTGAGTGGGGTAAAAATGAAGGCCAACTCCATGAAACCGCAAGAGTGAAATGGACAGGAAATGGCAATGCCAATGATTTAACTACCATTAAAGAAAGAAACCGTTCTGTGAAAGGGCGAATCAAAGAGGAGGCTTCTAAACAAATAGGTGTTTCCAGTTAAAAAAAAATAAACAAATAGGTGTTTGCTTAGAACAGACACAAAGACATGCAAGGCTGCCCAAATGCAACCAGTCAGCCAGGGTATCTCGTCACATACATGTCAACAAAAGATTTGCCCACACGAGCATCTGGTGCAGGTAGATATTCAAACTATCAATCAATTTACAGGCATATTCTTCACCTAGCTGGTGCACCCTCAATTCACATGTTTCGTTCGTGGTTCAATAAAGCATCCCAGCAACATAGTAAGAAAGGGAAGAATAATACCAAAGAAAGGTGATGAAAAGAGCTTGCCAATATACCTTGCTTATCCAAAAACTTATCCTCCGATTGAGTACATCCACAGGAACCCCCATTGCAATTGCAAGATTCTTCGAGTTCCAACTGATAGCCAAAAGTGAGTACACCACTATATGAAAGAAATGCTACATTATTTCACGCTGGTGATTACCTTTTCTGATCTTGAAATTGCATAATAATTGCGGCATGCAAAGGAGCCACAGTAAACTGCATCTCTCTATCTTCAAACTGCAGCTCCAACTGAAAATAGCAGAAAATAGATGAGTAATCCTATGGTGTCAAGCAGCATTAACATAAAACCTTTAGCATGTAAATAAACTTACTTACAAATACACAGTAAAGAAGGCCAAATAAAACCCCTTAGGAACAAGCAACATGGTTTATTGACCAGAATGGAAAAGACAATAACATGTACTCAGTGACACACATGTCATTTTGAGCGATTACCTTAACTGCTCCGATATTTTTCTTCCACAAAAGCTTACGAGGGGTCTTGATTTCGTTGTATCTTCTTGCATAATCAGAAAGCAACTGATCAACAGGTTCTGGCAAATTAAAGGTCTCCTCCTGCAATATCTTCCTCATCAGTCGACAGCAGCCAAAGTTACCACTTAAACAAATGAACTCTCAACTTAGTTAACGAATTATGGTGGAGCAGGTTTATGTAATCTATTTATGGGGATGATCGTGTATTGTGTAGCTCCAGTTGGCCTTTATGGATAAGTTTGCAAATAACCTACACTGGCTTCACTAAAAATTACTTTGAAAAGCCTTTAAGCAGCATTGACAGATGAATCTGTTTCTGGAATAACTTTAGGCATCATAATTCACAGGCTTATAAATAGTATTCAGCGATCAGTGATGTTAGCCCCATCTAATGTAACATTTGTAAGATGTACTAGCTTCTTACATTGAGATATTGACATGTGATTGTGAAAAATGCCCAAATCATCACTTCAGAGCAACAACTTTTTAATAGCAAAAGCAGAAATACCTGGATGGGAGGCCAAAAATTAGAAGATATGATTGTAGAATCAAGATTATCCAAAGAAAGCCCAGTGTCTTCCAAATCAGCACCTGAGGATCATTTAGAAAAAATATGTTTAGCAGCCAAAGTATACCATTGTATTAGAGAAGGAATAATGATATTGCTGAGGAGAAAAGTAAAAACTCAACTGGTTTGAGAATTCTGGTTTATTGTTGCCTTTATATTGCTGTTTGTCCTCTTGGAATCAATTAGATCATTAAGCATTATTTCACACTTCAGCATGCTACTCTCACCAAAATGTATCTAGAGAGTTAAAGAAAAAGTGTGATTACAAGAAAATAAAATAATGCAACACAACCAACCATAATACACAGACCAAACAGCACTTCTGTCCAGAGAGCCAGACTACTTGCCTTGAGGAGTTCTAAAGTGCGTATCTCTGAGTCAATGTCATAATCTGACTTGTTGAGAAGCTTTTCAGCCAGCATGACACGGTATTCGTTAACTAGTTGATCTTTCGAACCTATAATTCCAACAATCATTCCTAATATATCCACCTTCCTCTGGTTCCTGCTACCCTTAAGGGGGTCAGCCTCTACTGGATCAGGCTCCCAGCTGAAAGGGAAAAAATTAACCAAAATGGACAGTCAACTCAGGTCACCTCAGTAGATGAACAATATGGCTAGCAGAAGTCAACAATATTTATAAGACATCGACAAGAAAAGAAATCTCGGTGACATTCATAGTCATGACTGAAAAACCTACCTTGCAGCATTTTCCCAGGCTTGTTTGTCATCAGAATTGAAACCATCTTCAAAAACACTGTTCTTCTGACTTTCTTCATCCCTATTCAGTTCTTCGAGAAGGCTATCCCCAGCATTTACTGTTCCATCTGGACTACCACCAGATCCATCCGTAAGCATTGTAACAATGCATTTTATAGTATCTTTCCTGCCCCTTAAATACTCCCTTATTGGTTCACCAACCGCCTCAAGGAAAATGCCTGCTGGATCAATAGTTCGGAGTGCTTTAATAGTTGAAACATACTGATGCAATATATCATTGGTTGATGCGCCTGCGGTGAGTAATCGACATCGTAGCGCAGATATAAATGACTTGACCAGCTTAGAATGTTGTCCTGTGTACTCAAGACATTGTTTCAAGTCCTCAATTGCAGGGGCGCTGCAGAATTAAGAAATTATTTAGAATCCTAAAGAGAGTTATAAAAAACTTGGATAATGATACAACCAAGATGCAGAAAGTGATTCATCATAGCTTCACCTAGAAGGAGACTAGTCCAACAATTTTTTTCCCACTGAATAAAGAAGGCAAGCTCAACATTTTTCTAATTACAAGGTTTTGCATATTTAGGGCAAGTACCTCAAAATTACGAACAAAATTAAGCAGCCTGAAAAGCATGTCATCAGTGGCATGAGAATGGAAGAATTGCTCCCACTATATAAGAGCACCAAAAAAGAACTATTTGAATGATTGCTCCAACAAGAAGATGATGTATAACACAGTGGAATTCTGTTGATATATATATAGCAGTTGACTCATTTTGTCTCGTCTCTGTTGGTTCACAATTTCTATAGCCAAGAATAACATATTATGTGAATATAAGCTGTTACTGTGAGACAACACCATTGCACAAGAGATAAAAGTACATGTTAATAACACATAAACACATTGCTAGTTCACATTTTACAAGTGTTGAAAATCATGGAAACAATTTGTTCATCTTATCACATAGCACTGTTTATAGGTGTTTCTGGAAAAGGCAATAAACTAAAGCGTCACCTCTGAATTCAGAAAAAAAAAAAATTGAAACAATAAAGTATTAAACTTCTTTTCTGGCAATATCAAATTTCATAATTCATGTATGCAACCTTGAATGAGAAAAAGGGCAAAGATTAGCAGAGTACCTATCCGGATAGTCCACTATAATCTCGAACAGTTTGGCAATTCTTAAATCTTGTAAGGTTTCATAAGCAAAATACTCTAGCCGTAACTGCCATCGAACCAATCCTTCTGAGGGAGCATCAATTCCAGGATAGCATGAAGATGGTCGTGAAGCCAAGGGTGATTTGAGACCAGATGATGGACTATCATAATCATAAGAATCGCCAAGATAGGAGAGAAGGGCTTTAAAAAATCGAAGAGGCACAGCCTGCAATCATTTGCATCTAAGTTTCATCGATACAGCTGGGCAGTCAGTCAGTTATCATAGAAAAAAAAAAACATAAGACCTGACTTAGTGATTTGGGAACTTGCATGAATTCTAGCATGAGAAGATAAGTCAAATTGTATGTGCAGAGAGAGGAGAATCCTTCTTTTTGGCTATTAATAAGTATACATATTACAAACTACTACTCCTAAAGAAGTCATTTATCTGGTCAAAAAACAAAATCTCCTTGACCATGTGCAGCATTCACACATAAATTCATCTGAAAAACCGAACACGGTTGGCAAAAATATATAATACAAGAGACAAATCACTTGGCTTTCTTCCAAACCATGTAAGTGGGACGGCTATTAAAACAATGAAGGTTTACTCTCGTACAAAGAACAAGACAACACCACCACCACCACCATCACTAAGCCTTACCCACTAAGTGGAGTCGACTACACAAACAACACACAAAGACAGAAAAAAAAAAAAAAACAATATTCACCTGAATCCAGCCTTTAATAGCCCCCAAAATTGAACTCCTGAAATCATCACCAGCTAGATTATGTACTTTAGCCTGCATGCGAACAAGGCATGTGACTTGTATAGCAAGATACACATAAATCATGCATAGAAGAAGGCCACACTCTTAATGTGCAAAGAGGATAAGCCATCCTCTAACAAGACAGTGAAAAACAAGTATTGCCAAAAGGGAGATAAAATGCCAATTGAAGGTCTACACTGGACAAAAAAGTTTACATTGCTGAAACATACATACAAACCTTTAAAAGCAAGAAAATGGCGGAAGCATAAGCATCTTCTGTCATTGATGTAAACCCAAGACCTCTAAGATCACGGACAACCTTCCCAATATTCTTTACCACTTCATCAAAAAACTTTCCCTGGTGATGACCTTCATCTATATCCATCTCTCCAGCTTTAACACACGTGCTTTTCTCATCCAAATCCATGTCATCTTTATCCGGAGAATCATTTCCATCATCCATCATTGTGCTTATCTCTTCCAACCTTCTCTTGAAATACCAGTGAAGTATCTCTAAGAACACCAATAAAGTCAGTACAAGATCACTTATTCTGTCAGATGATATAAAAATAATTTTTTAACAAACAAGATGAAGAAACAGATTGAGCAAGAGGATGCTACAATATTAGGTGAAACTTTGATGCACAAGCACAATTTTTCCATGGTAATTTTAAGTGCCTTTGCTTTTACTCAGGCTTCTTTTTCATGTCATAATTTCCGATGTCCTGTGATATGAATGTGAATTTTAATTCAGTTGGCTTGTTGAGATACAAAGACCTATATGTCCAAACAAGGATTCATATCTAGTCGAGTCTATAAACCCAGTATATGAATGGTCTCTATGACACTTTATCACAATCCGTCTTATTCCAAATAAACATATTTGTTTCTCTGAACCCTTGAGTAGTATCAATTTTTTACTCCAGCTTTTACTGTATCCAATTTAGCACCAATTTAGCCTTCAATTTTGTCCTTTTTGCTGTCTTTTACATCTATATCACACTTGATGACCTTAGGCTCTAGGCCAAAAGGCCAACAAAAGTATAAAGTCTTAAGTGACAATAGCTTTCTGAAAACAGAAATTTCAGAAAGAAACTTGAGAAAACATTATGCAATTTCTCTGTCAAACCAACAAACATTTTGTGAAATTAGGTAATAACAAAATGTCACTAGACAACCTAAGCACCAACACTCAGATAAGTGGATAGTGGGACGAATATCACAGATATGCTAGCACATATCTTCAGAATTCTAAAAGAAATTTCAGTAAACATCCTAGCAAATAATTTAATCGCAGCCAAGGACAGAATAGTCATAATGCATAAACAAAACCATTGGTGAACAATCTAAAATTGTGCCTAGAATTACTAAGGTCCTGGATTTGATTCTCTAGGATATCTTAAGCCCTTTTGCAAAATCTCCAAATCCACCTTCAGTTTATAAACCGAGTTCACTTCAAAAGTGGGAATGACTTCCTAAATCTCAGCATCCACGATCAGATAATCTGGTCTTCCAGTCTTCCTTCTCTTTACAGTAGTATCGGAGCAAGTTCTTGCGTTATAGGTTGCTTGACTAGAAGATTCTCCACATTATTTTTTTTTCCTGCTGGAAACTTTGATAGCAGATATGTGATGCCCAAGAGATATCAGTCCTTCTAACACAAACTAAAGTTAACACAAGGACACGGAATCTAAAAGATTTTCTTTACAGGTGTCAGCAGATGCGGCCTACTGTCCATACCTCATAGCTTTCTGTTTCTCCAACAACAACATTAACATACATAGATACCCTCCACGAATTGTACAATCCATGTTATCACCGAAATTTAAAACACAAACTGCCAATAACCTATACAGATCTGTTTTTTTTTTTCCATATATTTCATTATTGTCAATGAAGTCCAATTTAAGAAAGACTCAAATTAGTCCCATGTCATTTAAGCATCTAGTGCAAACGCAATGTAACATCTTTTAGAGCTGCTTGCTGGCTATTGCAAACCCACCGATACCCCCAAAAGAACAAGCACATGACTTCTATATATTCAAATAATAGCATCAAACAGGAGAGACTTGTCACAATGTCCGTAGTTCAGTGCAAGAAGAATAAAAATTATCCTGCACTAATTATTCATTATCCATTACCATAATATAGCATAAGTCCTAATAGCAGAACAATAAGGAGAATTAAAACTGACAAAGGTTCCATAACATAGCATGTCAATTTGACTAGAACACACAACATCAAGACACATTTACATGATGAACAGAAAACACGCTTCTTGAAAGATAAGATTATATTTATATAGATATTCCTCATGTACCTACCGGGAAAACATTGCGGAAGAGTTGCCAAAAGTATTGAAGAGACCGTTAATTGATACTTAGAAAAGAGAAAAATCCGATCTGCTTCTGCATCATGTTTTCCCTGCAACGTGTCTCCCTTGAACGACTGTAGAGCATGAACCACTATCGACAAGCATTTCTCCTGATAATGTTTTTCTGAAGAAATCTCCTCTAATGCGTTGCACAATACTTGCTGAACTTCATCATCGTGAATTTGCTTTCAAAACATGCACGATAAATATATTGGTTCAGTTTATGGGTTAGATTTACAGTCAAGAGCCATCAGTCAGGAATTCTTATTGATACAATATATTGGGTGGTAGGAGATATGTACATACAAGAGACTTGCTTTCGAGGAGTGAAATATCGCTATAAGGTTGAAAATGCCTCCAAAACTTCGACGAACCATTTGTTTCAAAACTTTCCTGCAATGAAACCAATGAGTGGCTGCATCAAACACAGGCAAAGCACCAGCTGCCTTTAAGGCAGAATGCAGAACATCTGATAGCTAATTCCAAAGCGCTCCTATACTTCAAAGCATAATTTTGCTACCAGAGAAAACTCCACCTCTTACTTTCTCTGCATTATACACAAACAAACAAATTATAGATTCAACGGAGCTTCACTAAAAGGAAGTCAATTGAGACAAAATACTGTAGATTTCCAAGGTAAAGAAGGAAGTGGTCTTTCTATCAGCTTCAGTTTCCACATACAATTCATGAATTCTTGCTCTGTTTGGTAAACATGGAGGAGAGGAAAATGGAAGGAACATTACAAATTTCCCTCCTCTCCTCCTCACAAAAGTTGAGATTTACCCCCACTTTCCTCACCCACCCCTCATTTTCCTTCCCCTCTCTTCCTTCCCAAACAAGCATAAATAGTGGAGCTGTGAAGTCGTTTCATAAGTCGAATTAAAAGGTAAGTTTTGCCAGTGATTAATTGGAAAGGGGGAGCAGTTCGAGCTACTCTTGAAATTTTAGGAGTGTGTGATGATCACTAAGGAAATCCTGCGTGATGCAGCTACATGGCAGCCCCCCCAATATTCTGGAATCAAAAACTTGTTAATTTAAAAAGGAATTTGAATTATTTGATTTTTTTTTATTAGATCTTGAGTGAGTGAGCTCCATAAGCCAGGTCTTCCTTGGTAGGCCTGCCCGCTGAAGTAGCCATTAGCAGTTACCCCAAAAGGGTATAATGTCTCTCCTTTTAGGTGAGCTTCTTCGAGTGAACGAGACGAAACCACCAGCAAGCAAACACAATCAAACGATCGATCAACTTCATCTAGAAAGACATGTTCCTCAATCAAACTGCCAACTCAATCCCAGAGAGGCCCTCAACTTCGAGTTTCGCTCATTTCCACATGACAAAGTTCCTTAAAAAACGCTAAACGGGAGCTTATGCTTCAGAGAAAAGGCATGAAACGCCGCGAATACCTCAAGCGCACGGAGGAAGTGGTCCCGCACAAGAGACAGGAGGCCGTGCCTGCAGAGGCAGTGGACGTGGGCGACGAGGTCGGCGCCGGCGGAGAGATCGCCGGAGCCGGAGAGGAGGGAGTCGGTGGCGGAGCAGAAGCCGGCGAAGGCCTGGAGGATTTCATCAATGGCGGCGTCGCCGAGAGCGTCCAGAATCCCTAGATCGACGACCGCCGATGCTGGCTCAGCCATTGACGAGAGTGTGCCTTGAGTGATTTCTTTTGCCGCCACTCGCATGCAGATTGAAATTTACGGAATCGTAGGAGACGGGTGAGTAGCGAGAGGGCAGTGAGTAGCGAGTGGGAGTGACGAAAGCGAAGAAATGCTTAGGTCAGCATTTGAAACTGTCAATCTTTTTTCAATAATCTTTTCTTTTCTTTTCTTTTCTTTTCTTTTCTTTTCTTTTTACTTTCTTAGAAAAAAGCAAATTAATTTTTTTCTGAAAATTATATTTACACATGCTTAAAAGGGGGCATGAAAATAAAAAGGAGAGCTTTTAATGCTGTAAAAACCATATTTCACATTCTTCTTCGAGGCTGTTTATTTTTTATGATTACAAAAAAAATAAGAATTATACTCTGTATGGTAGTAATACCTTTTGACAAAGGTTACAATAACATTTTAGTATCTTATATTAGGAACAAATATAACCATAACTATGAGAGAGTGCATTATCTTTTAAAGTGAAATTTAAATATTGAAAAAACTTTATTCACGTCCTTTTCGAGAGGGTCGCCAAATAAATGAAAATTAATCATTTTCCATGAAAACAATTTTCACCGAAAAAACAGTTTCCTCAATCGACAAATTTGCCATCGCACGGGCGCCAAAAGCACGAGTGTTTTGTATCCCTCGAGCCAAGATAGATTGCAATTGTTGCGGACATCACTTGGGGACGCCCTAGAGCGCTTGTGGTATCATTACGATCGAAACTGCGAAAGCCGAATCATTTCTTCAAATAGCGGTGTCAGCGAAGATGGGATTCAAATCATAGAGAAGGATATCTGATTCAAGGCAGTTCCTTTACCAAATCCTAATAATTCTATCCGGTTTCGTTCTGAAATCCAATTCCATCATAGCACATGCCTTCATATATAGTAGAGTGGTATAGGCATGACCGTGACAGACAGATCTTCAAAGAGAACCTTTTCTCTCTTATTGAAAAGGAATGGCAATGCCATCATGATGTAAGTCTCCAAAAGCAAACTCTAATAGCCACCTCCTCCCATTCTATACTGAACTTCAGCTGCCTTCTCTTCTTTCATCTTCTCGATTATTTTGCGGATCTCGGGATTATGGAAACGATCCCGAACATACTTTCTCTCTTGTGCTTGTATCTCTTTTATAGCACTTGGGTAAGGATTAGGAGGAGGTCTCTTGCCTTGGAGCTTTGCAATCTGCTTCAGTCGAGTATATGCCGCCTTCTTTGCCTTCTTCTCTAGTCGGTATTCCATCTAAAAATCCAGCAGCGATGCCGAGACATTTAAGGGTCAATAACAAGCAAAATGCAAGATAAATAATTGAATAAATAAAGGATGGAAGATCAAACAATCTCCCGTGAGGGCAGACTGTAACCCAAGAAGGCAATAACTTACATCTGCTACGGCAAAAGCCTCTTCCTCACTAACTCCATTTTCCTTCAACTCAAGGACTCGTTGACCGAAAACACGGGCTGGAGGGGGGTCGAAACCACTTATCCTATTTCAGCGGAAGGTCTCAAAGAAGTTAATGCTTTTACAGATTAATATGTGAATAAACCCCGTGCCTCAACAGCAATAAGAACCAACATATAAGCATTTGTTGGAAAGTGCCGCATGGTTATACAAATTCTATAAGTTCTAATGCCACGATGGCCTATTTCGTCCATGCGATTTTAAGATCCTTATATCACTGTCCTTATTTAGGGTTAAGATAGATATGTTGTACTGAATAGGCAATTTATCCACAAAACCATGGAAAGACTCGTGAATAAGGCTCCTCAAGCTTAGTGGCACAACATGAAGTCGTGACGTTTGGTCAGCTCAATGACAGGCAATATGTTCCTTTGTAGCTGGAAATATGTGAGCTATCAGTTAAGTTGTTGTTAAAGTGCAATCAAAACCCAAGATCTTAAAGCATTAACGAGATGAACAAAGCAGTCCAAGTCAAATTACAGCCACCATAGGTCACACAGCCATAGCAGACATATGAACCAAACTTTTCTTTATATATGTTGTAATGAATCGACAATTTATCCATCAAACCATGCTAGTTGCGGAGTAAATTACATGGAAAGAATCGTGAAAAAGGTTCCTCAAGCTCAGTAGCACAACATGAAGCCGTGGTGTCTGGTTAGCTCAATTACAGGCAATATGCTCTTGTGGCTGGAAATATGTGAGCTATCAGCTAAATTGTTAAAGTGCAATTAGAACCCAAAATCTTAAAGCATTAACAAGATGAACAAAGTAGTCTGAGTCAAATTATAGCCACAAGAAAGTCTCACAGCCATAGATGCTCTAATGCCAATGCGTCTTGCTATGTCAAAACAACATTAGCAAAGAAGCAATTTTAAGCTAATGTGAGAGCAACAAATTCCATTCCTCAAAATCGTTCAGCAACTTTATTTACGTCAATGCTCTCTCAAGACTATCTATATAAAAACATGCATACACAAGAATAGCACATGGAAGCAAAAAGGATGATCGCAGAATGCAAGGACTGCCATCACAAACAAATACCATACCAAGGCTCAATACACATTCTTATCATTCACCAGGCTCATGAAAGCAAGCCAGAAGTACTCAGTCAATTGGCTCTTTCTTATACACGAGTAGTGCTACTTCCGTCATATCCACAATATAACAAATATAGGAAAGGAAAAGAAAATATAGTACGTCACGACAAATTTAGAAAGCAATATAAAAGCTATGGAAAAACACATTGCTAAGGAAAGAGATTTACTTGATTGCATCCTCATGTTTTGAGTCCGGATATTTCTGGAAAAACTTTTTAACATAGACATCCTCAGGGAGAGCGATCTTCTTAATTTCATCAGCACGAGGGAAAACTGCAGGTGGTGCCCTGCATGATGCCATAATCACCAAATGAGTGATGCCATTGGATTCTAAAGCGCTCGACGGGTACTTAAGAACATCAAAATTCGAAAAACTCATACATGTCTCATGACTACTGCACACAAAATCAATTGGTAGCAATGCTTTTGCAGTGGCCCGAGAATGAGAAAGAGGAGAGAACAGTACAAGTGGGCTACTCATGGTACCGTCGCATTCCTAAACCAGGTTTTTCTGAACTTCTCGACAGAAATTCACACGAAATTAATCTACACCAATCAACAAAGAGGCAAAACAGGGATCACAAGACAACATTGCTCTTCCACTACACTGCCAAACAAGAAGCTCCCATCATCCGCCAGTGTAACTAATCTCAATCCGAAGAAACAAGGGCTCCATTAGTTTCGCGGAAAATGGATCATTTGGAAAACATTCTTCCTAAAAACTATCGCTTGTATCGCTTACAAAAATGAACGAAGGAAAAATATTCTCATCATCCGTGAAAATGTTTAGAAGTAAATTACTGTCGAAAATAAAAACATTTTCCATTGAACTAATTCCAAATCGTTCATTTTCCGTGAAACAAACGAAGCCAAAATACTGAATCATCAATAGAACAGTAAAGCACATCGAGTTTCAAAACTCTCCCACCACCCTAATCCGATAAACGGACACAAGCCAACCCAAAGCAATGCGACTTCACAGAACAAACAAGTAACCTCCGCTCAAGCAACAAGGGGCACATCATAACACTATGAAAAACACATGGCAAAGGGGCAAAAAGATGACAAATTTAGTAGAGAGAGAGAGAGAGAGAGAGAGAGAGAGACTAACTGCTGCATGGCCTTGAGCCAAACAGGCTCGGCCTTGGCCAAGCCTTTGACGAGCTTTCTGGTTCTGGTGAGCAGATCTCCTTTCATGAACGACATTCTCTCGCCCTCTCGTGCTTCCTTTCGCTGCTTGATTCAACTTCAACCTGACGGAACGAACCGGCATGCGGTGAAACACTGCTGCGCCGGAGAACGATTGCTCCCAAACATCGAATTCAGAACCAAAATCAACCAAACCTGACCGGTGGCGTGAATCTGCGACGCCAGAGAGAGAGAGAGAGGCGCCGCCTGCGGTGTCGCGGGCGATCGGAACGGAGCGGTAGCCCGCTGGGAGTGTCGTCGGGGGGAGGAAGCGAGAGCTGCAAATGTAAAACCTCGAATTTTCGACGACGTTTTCTTGTTCTCCTAGTTTGGATTTAACAAGCACATAACATTTTCTTGTCAAAATCTAAATATTAATTATTTATTTTTCGTAATTGTAAATATTTACATAAGTTTATATGTCAACAGGTAAATTATTTTGAAGGATAAAAGACATCTCGTGTCCATTACCTTTTCCAGATTGTTATAGTCAGGTCCCTCGATTTTACTTGTGCAATTTTTATTTGAGTTAGAAACTTTCAAATGTAAAAATTGATCAGTGCCACGACAATACTGAGCGGGAGTGGACAAACTTGTGATGACATGGATTTTCGTTGGTGATTGGGACAAATTATAAGAAAGTAAAAAAAAATTTAAAAATATTGACACGATTTAACATATTTTCTCAGAATCTCTAATTTTTTAACGAAGTATTTCAATTTGTGATATAGTAACACAAAAATTTAAAATTTAACTTGATAGATCCATCAAGGTGGCTCACATTATTATCGAATTGATACTTTTGCGAAGGGACATCAGATTTGATTTTCGACCATGCCTTTCGGATCTCTATAAATTATCTAGACTTTCAATTTTCACTACAGCTACTCACAAACAAGAAAAACCCATAAATATGTAAAATGGAAATAAAAAAAGAAAAAAAATCGAATTATGCTAGGAAATAAGATAAAATTAATTTATGGAATGAAGATTATTTAATTAATAATCTGTAAAAAATTATTATTATTATTATTGTTAGGGAAATTTTTAATTAAGAGTTTGAAAGTGCCTTCATTTTTTCAAATAAGCACATGAAGTAGACCTTATTTTAAATAACAACCTAAAATGTCTTCATTATTTTAAAAAAAGTTTGATCATGGGTATTTTTGTCATTTCTTTTTTTGATTTTTTTCCTTTTTCCTTTTTCTTTTTTCTATTCTCTTTCCACATTTTTTTTTTTCTTTGTTTTGGCCTACGAGGGTCGCCTCACGGGCCCTTATTCCAATTAAACATGTGGAACAATCTCCAACCCTAAAACGAAATCCGAAATCATCGCTGTAGAAATCCCCTTTTCTAGCATCAACACCAAATCGAGCCAGATCTGGCAAGACAACTAGCCAACCACCCATATCTAGCCCATGGCTATCTAGTTTGCCAATATCTCAACGGCCATAGAGGAGGAGTGGTCGAGCTCACCAAGATCAAGAGGGTCGGCCCATGGCCGTCAAGCTCGCCGACTCATTGTGAAGAGGATGATGAACAGTAGTCAGAAAAAAAGAACAAGGAAAAAAAATCAGAAAAAAGGAAATGACAAAAATACCATTGTTCTTTAAAAAGATGAGGGCACTTCCCTTATTGTTATTATAATTAATTATGTTTAGCAAAATTCTTACAGGGAAAAAAGAGAGAGAGAAAAGGGAGCGTAGGAAGAGCCAAGTGCAGAATTGTTCCAGAGCAGACGAAACGCATCGAAAAGCACAGAATCCACCGTCCATGGATATCGAAAATGGCGAAGAAGATCGCGCCTCCGAGACGAGAGATCTGTGAGCAGGAGCTCTGAGAAAAAAATGGCGAGGAGCAGGGGTAGGAGGTTCAGGTTCCACCGGCCAAGGCTATTCGCCGTCGCTACGTACGCCGCCGTCCTCCTCATCGCCCTCTCCTCCTTCGCGTTGATCTACTTATCGAGGAAGGGCTTCGACGACCGCCGGGAGCACGTCTCGTCCGAGGAACGTCGATCTGAGCTGGTGCGTCGCTCTGTTTCGAATCGCTCTCCTAGGTTCCTAGGTAGCAGCAGCAGTTGTCTCTGGATTAGTGGTTTCCGCTTCGGTTTGTTTCGGTTTCGAAGGTTTCGGTTGATTCTTACGCATTCGCTGGTAGGATTGTTGTCGATTACGGATTGTGTTGGGTCGGCTGAGCTATTTTGCTGGATAGATGTTTGCGTGCATGTTTTGTTGTGGTCATGGGATCTAGAATTTAACTACTGGTTGAACATTAGCTACTTTTGAGGTGTCCGTGGACGAATTAGCTCTTGCTTGAGGCTTAAGGTTCTCTTGACTCCATTTGGAAGATCCGGTTATGTACGTTCGGTTGTTCATTGAGTAAGAATGAGATCTGAGCATGCTTTTTGTGATGGATGTTCGTGATATATGGCGAGCCGTCTATTTTCCTGGCTTAGCTTCTTAGGTCGAAAGGAATAGAGTAGTGGCATATAATCAGTGGAATAATGCGCGTTGTTGTGATTACATGGAGTGCATGCATATGGATAGCCTCTCAGTGAAGAGGATACTTTTCTATTTGCAGATTCCTGACCGAGAACTTTGGGATGCTCCTTTCAGTTTCGGTTTACACACCTGCATCAAGCCCACTGCTAGATACAAAGGTCGGATAAACTTTGGAATCCATGGTTTTTCCTGTCTATCATTATTTTTACCACTACAAGTTTTCCTGCATCTGCCAATGGCTGATCTTTTTCTCCCCTTTATTGCTTCATTTTGTTATTGATCTTCTCTCGTATGCTTTTTGTACTGGTGTAAAATGGATAGCACTTTTAACATTGATATTTCGTCATGGTAAATATGAATAGATTTAGAGACTTGCCGAAAAATGAAAAGAGAATCTTGTTGTCGAGCTCCCTTTAAGAAAGAAAACCCTTAGGTGAGTAAATCCTAGCTGTGAAACACCCCTCATGAACTAGATAAAGCTTTAGCTGGAACCCTGTTAGATAGCTGAAATATGAGATTACTTATACCAGGTGGTGTGAGGAATCAAGGCACACACATGTCCGTGATCACTGCGGCCTCATGGGGTTTAATATCAATCTTGTTTTAAATGTTTACAAGAGGTCTTGCTTTTTCTAGGACTTTGATTTTCAAATGAAATGCTTGGATGTCTCATATATGACCAAATTCCACTTTGTGTACAACTAAAGTAAATTTAAAATCTAAACTAGGATAATATCAGTTAAAATATTGGACGAATTATATATAGGATAATTTTTAAACTCAATATGTGTAAAAACTCGAATTATTTTGTATCAAGTCACCATCAGTACTCTGAAAATCAAAGAGCTACTTAAGAGGATTTTGAAATACTAATGATGGTATCGCCTTTTGTAAATGCCAGTCTGGTATCCGAGACTCTCTCTCTCTCTCTCTCTCAAAATCTGTATCTGCTTCTCTGCTATGTTAGGTGCACGAGAATCAGATCGATATATAACTGTGAGGAGCAATGGAGGGTTAAATCAGATGCGGACTGGTGTAAGTTGATCACTTTGTTGTAAATTAGCTCTCTGGTATTTACCAGAATTCAAACTTTTGAAATATTGTTGAGAAATTCTGAAGTTGCCAATAAGTCAGGTGTAGTGGCATTTTTTTAGAACTCTGAATTATAAGCTCTTCCTTTCAGTTTTATTTAAATTCTCCTTACATTGGAAGTACAGTAAAACTGGAGAACGCATATTGGCATCCTTACAGTACCTAAGTAGAACCGATTCCATTCTGTGATTTGTTTTCTTCTTTCGCTTTTGTTCAGTGATGAGTTACCCAGCTATGCTTTGTTGTGGTGTTAATCAATATCCTGTGGTCTTATCCATAATTATGTTCTCCGGGCAGATTGCAGATATGGTGGCAGTGGCGCGCATAATGAATGCCACTTTAGTTATCCCTCAACTGGATAGACGATCATTCTGGAAAGACACGAGGTATTCGTCAGTGTTCCAACATTCTTTTGTAGGTGTGATTGTTGTCTTACACAATTATGTAATCTGGCATTGCTGTCATATTCACAGTACCTTTTCAGATATATTTGATGAGATTCATTTCATAGAAGCCTTGAAAGGAGATATAAGAGTTGCCAGGGAGCTCCCAAAGGAGTTGGAATCAGTTCCTCACGCTCGGAAGCACTTCACTTCTTGGGCTAGCATGGGTTACTACGAAGAGATGACAAGGTTATGGAATGAGCATCAGGTCTGATAAGTCATGCTTAGTTTTTAAGTGAAGTGTATTCTGTTTTGGATAAATTCTGCATTTGAAAAACTTACCGTGATACCCTTTTTCTTTATAAAAATTGACACGGATACCTTGTTAGTAGCTGTTGGACCCAAGCGATTAGAATATTGTGGATATCCTTTGAATTCAATTAGATTGAGATTGCTTATACTAGATAATTTCAACAATGTAGATGCATTTTCTTATAAAGAACTAAGAATTTAAGTAAATTGAGATCACTGATAGTACATTAGAACTACATTTTTCTTGCACCTAAGAGCTAAAGAGTCTAACCTAAATGCTAGTTCTGATATTGTTGGAAATGCTTAATTAAGATGATGTTTGCAGTAATTTTTGTTGACTAGCATAATTGCCTGTGCCATGAATTTCTAGCACAAAACATAATCAAAAACTAAATATGTTGTCATTCAATTTGAGGTTAGAAAACAAAATAGTTTTTCATCATTCCAAAATTTGGAAGTGAGAATCACTTGTCTATACACATTCTACGTTGCATTGAATAGCTTTAAGGTATAAATTCCAAAGCTCCAACTTTCATAAGAGTGTATAAAAAATATGATCGCCTTCTTCAAAATAGCAATAACTTTCAAGAGAGTTGACCATCATCATCTCCTTAGATATTGGATCGAAGTTTATACTGATAATCATAAATATCCACATGTTGAACTTTCATAAAATACATGTGGTGATGTTGCCATTTTTTGGATTTCTAGGGGTGATCTTGTAATATATCCATTGTCAAACCTGTTCTTCATTTAATGAAGCGAACTCCCTAAAAGTCTGATCGGAATTCATATTACACAAAGAGGCTCTTTAAGTCATATCAATTCATCAAATTATTGGTGTGGGTCCTTGGCAGGTAATTCATGTTGCAAAATCGGATTCTCGACTAGCAAACAATGATCTGCCTCTTGACATCCAGAGATTGAGGTGCCGTGCAATGTATAACGCACTTTGTTTCTCTCCCCCAATTGAGATCCTGGCAAAGGTGGGTTACTGATGTAAAACGCACTTCGTTTCGCCTTTTTGTTCTTTTCATGTCGACTAGAATTTTGAACTTCATGGATACTGATGAGTCTAACATGCCAGAGAAAGTGATTAACAATTTCGGAAGAAACTGCATTAGAAAGCAGCATATGAGATCAACAATTAGGCATTTTGATCAGGTCAATAATGTGGCTGGATAAGCAGCCACTAAATAAATATGAGCTGTAAATCCCATTTTATTCCTATGTTAGATTAATGCATTTAAGAGGTCTCCTACGGGGCGTCCTGTTAAAATAGGTACTGAGCATGCATGACGGTGAAACCACAGAAGCTGATAGAGCGGCTAAGGAGTCGTGAGGGACGATACATCGCTCTTCATCTTAGATATGAGAAAGACATGCTGTCTTTTACGGGTTGTACTTACGGCCTGACTGAAGCAGAATCAAAAGAGCTGACCATAATGAGGTGAGAGTTCCGCAAGTTCTCAAATACGTCTCTCTAGTACAGTCACATACATGTGAGATGTCAATAGGGTGCATGCTGGTGTTGCTAATGGCTTCCCACCTCATCTATCCCAATAAAATGAGTTATTCCCAGCTTTGCATCTTAATATCCTTATATGCTTCAATTTGTTTGTACAGGGAGAACACTAGTCATTGGAAGGTGAAAAAGATTAATTCCACAGAACAGAGATTAGGAGGGAATTGCCCTTTGACCCCCAAAGAGGTGGGGATTGTCCTCCGAGCTCTTGGTTATCCTCCATCGACGTTAATCTATATTGCTGCTGGAGAAATTTATGGTGGTAATGCACGCTTATCCATGCTCTCATCGCGCTTCCCTAATCTTGTTTTCAAGGTTTGTAATGATTATACCTTTTCATATTCACAAAGTAGTGACTAGTGAACTTCTATCTGACCAAAAAAAAAAAAACTAGCGAACTTATAACAATCGGTTTATCACAAACAAAAGTGGACTGGTTCTGGTTCTATGACAGGAAACTCTTGCCACGAAGGAAGAATTGGAAGGGTTCAATAACCATGCATCTCAGACTGCTGCCATTGACTACATTATCTCAGTGGAGAGCGATGTGTTTGTTTCTTCTTATTCTGGTAACATGGCAAGAGCTGTTGAAGGGCATCGAAGGTTCTTAGGCCACCGCAGGACAATCACCCCAGACAGGTATAATCCAGTCAAGAAGACAGCTAACTGGAAAGTCGCTATTTACTTTTCCGTAAAATGATTCAGTAGCATTGGAACCAACATAAACAGGTTCACAATGTTAATGCATGATAAGTATAAAAAATGGCCAATAGTGGGAGGTGTACATTTTTTTTTTCAAAATCAGGCATCTCTGTGATTCGATTTATTGCAAAGAGTCCACTATTTCTTTGAACTTTTCAAGTATTATATCTTGGAATCCTTGGTTTTAAACTTCAATTTGTGGAACTGCTATGATTTTAAATATGCACATCATATGCAGGAAAGGACTGGTTGAAGTTTTTGATAGACTGGAATCAGGAGACCTGAGAGAAGGTTCCTCACTATCAGAACTGGTGCGGCAGATGCATCATAACAGGTAGCTTAACATTATGCAATCACAACATGTCTTAAATGTTTCTGTGCTGTGGAGGCATATTCCGTGTCCGACAGAATTCAAGTTTATTCTTTTACTTGACATATAACTACTGTGAAACCATCCTATGTGAATGAGTGAACTTTTTTAGAAACTTAAAATGACCAATTATAAATAAATAAATAAAACTGATCTGCTAGTAAATCATTACTCCTTGATTCAGTTTTCAATGATTATTGTTGATAATTAAGCTCTCTGTATGGGTGTGTGTCCCTTCTTGAAATGTGCTTTATCTTATCATAAACAGACAAGGAGCTCCCAGGAAAAGAAGAGGCCCACTGCCAGGACTTAAAGGCAAAGCACGATCGCGGACTGAGGAATCTTTCTATGAAAATCCATATCCTGAGTGCATATGTGGTCCAAAGAGGCATTTTAAAATGATGTAATGGGGAAAGGTTGTCGGCATGCAAGCAAAAGAATGGCACCACGCAGACCAAAACTCAAGCGAGAGCTTAAATGCCTTTGATGGGGTTACCAGCTTTGCTCTCATACACCTAAGGTGGGAAAAACGACACCATCCAGTGTTTCCAATATCGTCCATTCCCCGATTGTTCTCTTCCTTAAAATAGGTAAGAAAGATTTGGTTCAATGTTGCAATCTGTTGTCAATTCTTGCTGGAGCTTGTCCAGTTGTAGAACAGCGACAGCTGAAGGTTTACTTGATTTTTTTTGGTCGGAAATAAGGTTTACATGATTTAGCTAGAGGAGAATCTTGGATTTTTAAGCCCTAGATCTTGGTCTGAGTTTTTCTTGTCTAGGATTTTCTACATCCTTCTTTAGCGACGTTCGGATTGAAATAGAAGCTTGTACATTGCCGAAACCGGGGGTCTCTTCTGGCGTTGAATATATTCTTTTCGCTATATGGTATTGTACTGCCACGATTCTCAGCGACCATCAATGTCTGATTACACTTCTAATCTGTGCAAGTGCTTGTGCAAAAACTATGACATACCAAACTGGAAACCTCATGGCTTGAGGCTTGATGGGGTCACAGCTCTCATTAAATCCCTCTTCCTGTTCAGATTTACATTTACATTTTTATATTTTTTGTTTTTAACTATTTTTCACTTCTTTCGTTTATTTTATTTCCATATTTTTAATTAATCCCCATTTATTTTCGTTCCTTTTTTAACCCCACTTGCTTAGGTAGAACACTATTTTATTCCAACTACTTTCCCTTTATGACTCAATTTCCCACATAAAGAAAGGTGCCAATCCTCGTCCTGGTTGGAGGGAGATGCTTCACTGCTAGCAAAAACGGGTAGCTGCGTGGTCTGTAATAGCCCGCCAAAGCCGCATCCATTTCGCTTTCAGCCTCCTCATTCAAACAAAAATAAATAAATACTAAAAAAGAGAGAAACCAAAAAGGAGAGGATTTGTTAATTTTGGAAAAATGGGAATCTTCAATTAGTTGGCTTGTCAAAATGGGACATCGTTAAATTGAGAGGATGCTTCACTTTCCCTTTATGATTTTACACTCGGCAAAAATAACCTATCGAGACATTGCTAAATATTTTTTTTAAGATATCTAATATTTTATAATTTAATTACGTCTATAGGACATAGTGTCAAAATGGGCTATATGCACATTTCTTAATCTATATTTGATGGGCTGAGTTAGTTATATTCAGTACATGAATCGTAAATGAGTTTAGAATGGTGAAGCCGAAAATAGGATTGCCCAACCCAACTTCATGACTCTCTATTCACTCTCACGCCCTCACTTGATCTCGCACTCGCTTGCTCCATGCTTTCACCTTAGTTTAGTTATAAGCTTATATATATATATATATGTGGTTAAATATGTGAGAGTTTTAGCAATATGGGTCAGGGCCGAGTATGGATCACTAGATTTAAATTGCATGAAAATGAGTCAAAACGGATTAAATAGATCACTTTGGATCGGGTCGTCTTCGTCTTCGTCTTCGTCTTCTTTCTTCTTTTTTAATTGGATTAATACCATGAAAAATCTTAAATTGATACATTTGTGATAAATTTGCCCCAAACTATTTTTTTTATTACAAAAAACTACGCATGTGATAAATTTACCAAAAACTAATTTTTTTACTACAAAAAACCTCAAACTGGTACATTTGTGATAAATTTATCCAAAATTGGTATACATGTGACAAATTTACTCTCCGTTAATTTTCATTTAATTTGGTTAATACCACGAAAAATTTCAAATTGGCATACCTGAGACAAACGAAGAGTAAAACCCAAAACTGGCACACCCCATCAATTATAACGTGTTATCAAACTCAGTAATTTAACGGTAAAATTTGACGGAAATTGATAGATGATAAATTTGTCACAAGTATACTAATTTGGGGTAAATTTATCACAGATGTATCAATTTAAGATTTTTTATGATTAAAAAAATAATTTAAGATAAATTTATTACATGCATATCAATTTGAAATTTTTTCTTGATATCAATTCTTTCTAATTTTAACCCGATTCACTCGTTTTGACGGTCTAATACCGGGTGACATTGCAGGGTATAACAGCGTGCCGCGGATGTTTCCACTTTCCAGCATGCGGTAGGGGACATCATAACCAAGCATCGTGAGAGAGAGAGAGAGAGTGCGCGTGCCTCGCGCGTGGAGTGCCACGTGGAGGGCATCCGTGCCACGTGGAGGGCATCCAACGAAACGTTGGAGTCCAAATCAAGAGAGAGAGAGAGAAGCGAAACTGTAGAAAACCAGAAACCGGGGAAGAAAACCACGCCGTGGGATGGATTCCTGGTCCAACCGCCCGATCCCCGAGCGGGAGATTTGGAATTCAGAAACCGTCGGAGGTTTTTCACAGTCCCTGGTTTTTCTCTCCACCCTTTTTCCCAATTGCGAAGATGGGCAATTTGCACTTCTTCTCCTCTCCTCGATTCCGCGAGCTTCGCTTGTATAAATAACCACCGCCGAGCCCGACCCACTTCCTCACATCTGCACAAGAACCTGTTTTCTCGAAAGCGAAGATCAGAGAAACGAACAGTCGCCGCGAATTTCGTGTGATAGCATCACTGAGGTTTGAGAAGATGACGAGCACCGCCGGTCAGGTCATTCGCTGCAAGGGTATGTTCGTGTTGCGATCGCCTTCGTTTCTTGACTTGGGTCGCGTCGTTTTTCACTTTCCGGGGTCGATGATCTCTCGGTCTTTTCGCTTACCAAGTTCTAGTCTTTGCGTCATTGGGTGTTTGCCGAGGGCATGTGTTGTGCTCTTAACTATCCAATGTGAAATAGAATTGGGGTTGCCAACTCTTTTCCATAGCTGGAGTTCTGTGTCATGAGCGCGGATTTTGACTTGCCTCATGGTGTGATTATATGTCGAACGTTTGCGATGCAGCTGCGGTGGCATGGGAAGCTGGAAAGCCACTTGTGATGGAAGAAGTGGAGGTGGCTCCTCCGCAGGCGATGGAGGTTCGGATCAAGGTCCTCTTCACCTCACTCTGCCACACCGATGTTTACTTCTGGGAAGCCAAGGTGAATACATTTTGCATTTTCTGTGTGGTCGTGGATACATGTCAGGCTAAATTGAATGGTCATGATGTATTGTGATGATTAATGGGACCTATATGATCGGATTGCAGGGACAAACCCCATTGTTTCCCCGCATATTTGGTCACGAAGCATCAGGGTATGGACCTTTATGTGGAAAAGTTCATCTTCTTTTATTGGCTAGACTCACATTTGGGTCGATTTCGAATTTTGGTAATATTTTGTCGGCTGTATCATGAAATCATGTTCCTTTTTTCTTCCATTTGGCAAAATCTAGGATTGTGGAAAGTGTCGGTGAGGGTGTCACGGAACTCCAACCTGGCGATCATGTCCTTCCTGTATTCACCGGAGAATGCAAGGATTGCCAGCATTGTAAATCCGAGGAGAGCAATATGTGTGACCTGCTCAGGATAAACACGGATCGGGGAGTCATGCTTAATGATAACGCGTCCAGGTTCTCGATCGGTGGGAAGCCTATTTACCATTTTGTTGGCACTTCGACTTTCAGCGAGTACACCGTGGTTCACATTGGTTGTGTTGCCAAGATCAATCCTGCAGCCCCGCTCGACAAAGTCTGTGTTCTCAGCTGCGGTATCTCTACAGGTCAGTCATATGTTTCACGAAATTTATGTGATGTATGCTAGATTTTTCATTGGCTTCTATCAGCATTGACTGGTGTCCTGTTTCCCTTATTGGAAGGTCTTGGTGCCACCTTGAATGTCGCGAAGCCGAAGAAGGGGCAATCGGTAGCCATTTTTGGACTCGGAGCTGTGGGCCTTGCTGTGAGTTTCATTTCTTTTACTGTCTTTCACACAAAAATCGTGTGAACTTGTTCAAGTGCAATTGCAAATGAAGACTTAGAATGTTGATTCTGATTCATCAGGCGGCCGAAGGGGCTCGAATGTCGGGGGCATTGAGGATTATTGGAGTTGATCTGAATTCAAACAGATTCGCTGAAGGTAATTGATTTAAATCTCAAAGCATGTTTGATATATAAACGAGCTCATATGCATCTAAGCATCCCCATTACAGTCAGCTGAAAATTAGCATCTTGATTTGGTCTTAAGAAAAAGAGCATGTTGTTGTTGTAGTTTGCCTATGTGATTGCACTCTGAAAGCCCTCTCTTTTTCTGTGAGCAGCCAAGAAATTTGGAGTCACTGAGTTTGTGAATCCCAGGGACTACAACAAACCTGTTCAAGAGGTTTGATACCATCCTCACTTGATGACGCCTTTCCTGTGATCCGATCAGTGTACAATACCTTGAAATTTGTTAACTTCGACTCAGGTGATTGCTGAAATGACTAACGGGGGCGTCGATCGAAGCGTCGAGTGCACTGGAAATATCAATGCCATGATCTCCGCATTCGAATGTGTTCACGACGTAAGTACTTACTGACAATAATTCTAGAAAAGTTGCTAGATCAATGAAATGCTCTGTCAATCACGGGTTAGAAATTGAATCTGCAGGGATGGGGGGTTGCTGTTCTCGTCGGCGTCCCTAACAAAAATGATGCATTCAAGACTCATCCGATGAATCTCTTGAACGAGAGAACTCTCAAGGGGACTTTCTTTGGCAACTACAAGCCAAGGACTGACCTTCCCTCTGTTGTAGAGATGTACATGAATAAGGTGAAACCCCAACTCACCACGCTTCTCCACGGCACAAGTGCATTTGCTTTCGTACCTTTCGAAATGAATCCACATCTCTTATGCATAAATTTGCATCTTACCAGGTTCTTCTCAAGTTTTGAGTGTTCCTAATCTACAGAGCTTTGCATACATTTTACGCACTCGGTCTCTTTTCCTCTTGCTTGTCCGAATTTATCGACATGTACGTGGTTTTTGACTGGAGTGATCTTCGTATATGAACAGGAACTCGAGCTGGAGAAGTTCATTACGCATGAGGTTCCTTTCTCGGAGATCAACAAGGCCTTCGACTACATGCTTCAAGGCGTGGGCCTTCGCTGTATAATCCGCATGGGCGCATAGAATCACTGAGGGTACGGAGCATGTTGCTTCGCCACGGGAGGGAGACGAACTCGGCTTGGCTTGCATTTCGTGTCTTGAGGGGGGAAGATTGATATAATAAGATTGAATTTTTGCTGCTGTAAATGTTTTATTAGTAGTTAATGAGTGGATTATTTCGTGTTCTCGCGATAATTATTTTTCATTAGAAACATATGGAGAGTCATATGGTTCTTTGTTGCTGAGTATCGTCTGCATGATGGAGCAATGAAATGTTCATCTTTGGAGCTGAATTCCCCATCCTACTCTTCTGTAAAATCATGAAATGAGCTTGGTTCTGAGCCGAACCAGACTAACTATGGTGCTGGCTCGGATAATCACACGGCCCGTCGCGCGCCACGGGCCATGTCGAAGCCCAATGAGACGCCCGTAGAGGCGATTGTTTCCGACGGGGCAACGCGATAACATGATTCGAACAAAACGAGAATTTACTTGCAATGGCGGCTCGAATCCAAGATGAGATCGACACCGAACTCGAATTCGCGTTCTCCCTTATGTACCGATAATGTTCAAGTGCAGAATCTTCTCTACACCACTGGAGGACTTCAATTTCTTCCTTTCAACTTGGCAACACGTTGAACGGTATGTACTCGTCTGACCTCTTGCTGGAGTCGAGTTGATCTTTGGATACCAGTAGGTCAGAGCAGCTTGCTCTGTTTTTTATTCTGGGCTCCTGTCCATTCAATTTGAGTCTCCCCATTAAATTTTAGGAAACAAGACAATTGAGAAACGACCAATTTTGCATTGAGCTGAGAGTCATTCTCTTACAACTGTGACCCGTGAACAGATTCTTGGCATCAACCCTAGAGCCAACCCAGTCATGGTCGCTGCCCCAACTTGCCACGATCAATCCTTACCATGAACGTAGAACAAGGCACCAAATTGCATATTCATAGTCATGGAATCGCATAAGCATACCCGTTTCTCGCTTTGTTTCGAACAAAAGGGTGGTGCTCAACCTCGTCGGCTGTTCAACTAGTGGTTGGCGAACGAGCTTGTTGTGGGTTAGGTTGCACGGGCACAAGTTTGATTTTCTACGCAACTAAGCGCAAACAGTTTTGTTTTTGAGCAACTCATCCGGGTTTTAGCTCACATCTTACTTGATTCATGAGGTTAGCGAGAATCTTTGTCGTTATCAAGTTTACTTAATTCGAAATTGATTTGCTAATTACAAAAAAGAGTAAAGCTCAAGATACTTAAAAAAAAAAAAAGAAGCAATACTCAACGGGTTTCTTCACCCGTGACTGGCGCATGATTAGACTAATGAAATACATACATCAGAGGAGGGACTACGATCTTCGAAAAACCGGAGCACGGGGACCAAAATTGAAAATTCGGAAAAGTACACCTACCAAATTGTAATTTCCAAAAAGTGCTTGGGAGTAAAGTGAAATCGCCTATAAAAGCATGTCAAACACAAGTCAACGCCAACGTGCACCTCTCTCTCTCTCCTCAAAATGGGACTGCAAATCTCCGCCGCCTCCTTCTTCATCCTCATCCTCGCCGTCGCTCCTCCGGCCAAACCCGACGCCTCGCTGATCCAGAAGGCGTGCAGGACCACCAAGTACTACGACCTCTGCCTCTCCTCCCTCAAATCCGACCCCTCCAGCTCCCGCGCCGACACCAAGCGCCTCGCCTCCATCGCCCTCGCCCTCGCCCTCGCCAACGCCACCTCCACCTCCACCTCCACCTTCCTCTCCTCCCTCGTCCCCGGCTCTGGCGGCGCCGCCGTCGATCCCGCTCTGTCCCGGCTCCTCCAGGGCTGCGCCGACGAGTACGGCCTCGCCGGCGAGGCGCTCCAGGCGTCGGCGCGCGACCTGGCGGCGGAGGCCTACGACTACGCCTACATGCACGCGATGGCGGCGGAGGGCTACCCGAGCGCGTGCCGCAATGCGGTCCGGAGGTCGCCGGGGACGGCCTACCCGCCGGAGCTCGCGCGGCGGGAGGACGGGCTCAAGCGCATCTGCGACGTCGTCCTGGGGATCATTGATTTTCTCGGCGGGTGATTAAAATTTAAAGAGAGAACAGAGAAAAAAAAAGAGCGTACGTGGCGCGTTCACATGTCTCTGTCTTCTCTCTCTCCACTTCCGTGAATTTAAAAAAAAATGGTTGTTTTTCCATTTCGCTAATTTAGTTAATCTCATTTTTAAATTTATCTTTATTAAAATATTTCACGTCGCTTCACTAATTTATTTAATTTGATGGATAGATTTACAGATGTCAACTCATTCACATAATTATGGCGCAAAATTCCTATGTAAATAGTACGATGATTGGCTTATTTGTATATAGAGCTTAGCACGTCATCATTTCCAAAATTGTCGACCTTAGTATGACGAAGATATATTCTTTTTATTCTATAAGTGATAATTTATAAAGAGAATGACGGTTTCAAATTGTGTTTGATGGAGGGAGATATTCGATTGACGAAAAAAGAGTTACTATAGGACATAATTAATTGAATAGAGTGAAGAAGACCATGTTTTTTCTCCATACTTGATAGGAAAGAGCCTTCAATCACTGATGAGTTATAACTTGGTATGGACATTATTCACATTTATGTTTAGTTAAGTTTGTAAGTAAGTGATATTCATAACTTATAATTGTCAATGAGAGACATGGTTAGAAAAAAAAAAAAATGTAACCCAAGTAACAATATAGTAGGAGAGGTGCTTCGGGTTGAGCGGTTTCAGAGTGAGTAGGTTGATACTTGGAATCTGAATTGGCACAAATGCAATAAGTTTAAGACTTTTTTGACACTTATTCGCTATTTTTTGGAACTTGAAACCTACTTTATAAGTCATGAAATTGTTGGTTCAGCCCAGTTCCAAGTCCGATCCGGTTCCCCAGTTCAACCCAATTCCCCACCCAAAACCCAACTAGTAATAGCCGGTTTTAAAAATTTAGAACCAAAAATCGGACCAGAACCAATCGGGTAGGGTTGATACGATCAGATATTAGGGTGTACCCACCGGTGCCCCCCTCATTTTCTACCATATTAGGTACCACATTTGTCCTCACAAATGACTCCCAGATAAATTGTCACGGGAATTAACGCCCAACATCGACAATTTTTTATGTTCGAAAACATTTGCATTGAAATGATCTCTCAAATTCAAATTTTGACAGCCTCAATCTGAGGCGATTGTGTCTAGGTTCGAATCAGTTACCGTTCGGACATTGATCAGTCTATTTGGCAATCCAGTTCACGTTCCGGTGCAATCTTCGAAAGCACTTGCACGTCTCTTAACAACAAAATTCTTGATGCAAGACCAACGGGCATGGACCTCCGCTTGCTTATAACTATGAAAATTTCGGTCTGGACGAATCGACTGATGTATGGCAAATCTTGGCCCGGCTGAGCAGCTGGCTACATAATTCGCATGATACATATGCTGCCCGATACGATTCGAGGAACTCCGCTACGCAGTGGACTATTCGCGAAAGTTTGGAACCATGTACGAAAAAAAGAAAACAGCATCTTCGAGTTCCTCGAGCGCTTCGATGTCGGTTACTCACGAGGTGGACGAATATAAGGATGATTGGGCGCTCACATTGAAAAAATCAGGGAAGACAGCATCGGACATTTTGCAGCGGGTGGAAGGCCAACGCGTCGCGGTTTTTCCTATTCTTTCCATCATGGCTCGTGACATGTTCGCCAACCGGTGTCAAAACTGTACCGTCGGAGCCCACCTTCGACATCGGCACTAGCCGACGGATCATCGGGACAATAGGCAGAGCCTGAGGGACAAGAATCTAGAAATGACTATCGTCTCCGCACCTCTTAGGACAGGAAGGAAATGGCCGCTGGGGAAACATGCTTAACAACGCTGATTTCAGTCTGGACATTGCACTCTTCAACCATACGACATATGGCTGATGTCGACGATGGATCCGATTCGGGTAATAACCGAGAAGAAGAGACATATGAGAAATTCTTCAATGTCACAGAACGTCGTGCGGTCTGCAATAGTGTCGAAAGAGTTTTCACTATGATCCGCAGGTCGGGACGAGATCGTTGCCATCAAGAGTTGGTGTCCCGTACTCGAATAAGACAGATAGCTCGACCAAGTATAACAGTGGAATATCAAATTTCACTTTGATTTTATTAGTAAACATATGTCTTATGACAGTCTACCTTTGATATTTGAAAACCTTATGAAATCCGTTGATTTTGCGAAATTCAAATTACGAAAATCACCATGAATTAAGTATAAAATAAAATTAGAATTCCCGCTATTTATTAGCTTTTTAATTTATTAAAAATATGCCGACACATCAGATTGAGTGGATCACAGTCCAAGCCCGCCCATAGGACAAACAAAAGGATTGTTTGTCAAAAGCTAAAGTCTAAGTTGTCTGTACTTGGATCAACACTTCAATCATAGCTTGGCAATACAAATCTACCGTAGCCTCAATTGTGCCGGTCTTCACCATTTTTGCAGATCAAAAACCACCCAATTAATTTATATCAAGAAAGTCCTGATTGAATATCAGAAATTTTTGTGACCAACCCAAAAAAAAATCAGAAAATCCGATGAACACAAAACACAGAAATATATGAAAGGTAATTAAGGCAAAAGGCTCAGCAGACAAAAGAAACCTCCGCCTCATCTTCTCACATCCGTTCATGTACATGGCCTGACCTATTATTCATCGAAAGTAAAAATGTTTGTGTATTGCAATGGCTCTTGAATAATTGACAACAGGCCCGTTTAAACTAAAGAACGACGGAAAAAAAATAAAGGGTCGAGATGGCGAATCAAAGTTAAGCGGAAACTACAGGCACATCGATGGAAACCCGCAGAGAGGCGAAATAATATGAGAGAGGGGGAGAGAGAATTGGGTCGTCTTTAAAAGCTACATTACGAAAGACGGGAGAAGCAACGGTAAAATGGTTGTGTCGCATTGCACAGAACAAGAGAAACAATGCACAAGTTTGTTCCATGTCCTCGACTCATGGCGCCTTCCGAGCCTTTTCTTTTTCCACGTATGCCTGCACCGGAACATACAATGAGAAGATGTAAGCGAAAGAAAAAAACACCACTTGAACATTATCTTCTCGAATTGTACCAATCAGTATAGCAAAGTAGACATTGCATTTTCTGCATAAAAGGTGAGTTGGTGATTTCCTAATTCTCATTCTGCGGCAATAAGGAACACCTCGAACCTCACTTTGCACTGTTGTTCAGTTTATTCAATTTGTTAAGAATCTCAACTCTCAAACAACAGATTGGAACTTCTCCATAGCTAACACAGTTACTAGCGATTGATACAAGGAATATAAAAAGAAGTTTCCACAATGTGGCATAGGGTGAGATCAGTCTTCCCCTCGAAAAATTCAAGCCAGGTCTAGATGGTACTTCATCAAACTCCAGCACCATGACCGTAATAGACTACCAGCACCAGGTTAACTTATTCAATGAAATAAACAGGGCAAAGCCATAGTAATGCAAAAGGCTAACAATGAGAAACCGGTCATGACATGCCAGCATGTGTTCAATCCAGCAACTAACTCTCTTTAGTTGTGCATGGTGCTAAGAGTGATCATCAGCATATGAACAGCAGGACAGGTTGTCCGTTTGTGTCCGCATGTTTTACATCTGAAGACCAAATAACCAAGAAACACCACAGTAATACCGTCATGACATTTGAAGAAACACAAGGCCACTGACGAGGGATCCAGGACCAGACTTAAAAAGACGAGTCATCGCAATTACTAGAATACTCAATTCAGACAAGATAGCTGCAAAAGTGAAAATTAACAACAAACAAGCTGCAAGGAGCTCAGCTAAAACAAATTGTTACTGTTTAACTCCTCCAAATACCAGGTAATAAGAGAAGAAAATGAATCCATGAAAGCACATAGGTACCATTCACACATTCAATGTTGATATAGTAACATTTGAATCTGACATTCCGCATAAGAAAATCAAATAAAATGAAAGAAGTGCAGATAGAGTTAAAATAGACAGTATATTTTAAAAGAATACAAACATAAATCAACAAATGACAGATTGCACATACATATGCAACTGAACCGAAGAAGTTTACAAGAGATGAATAAAAAAAAGAGCTAACCTGTACAAGTTTGGTAAGCTTTGGTTTTGCAAAAGACAGGTAATGGTCGATTTTCTCCTGAGATTGGGGAATATTTGCCCCTTGCATGGTACTGGTGACCTTGTCAGCCACTTTCTTGACAATAGTTTTGTAAGCTTCTTTGCCAAATTGGCCCTCCTTCCAAGTTGGCTTCAGAAGCTCCTTCACATATTCCACTAAAGCAAATTTAAAAGCACGTAGACTTTTTGCTTCTTTACTCTTTTTATTCTCACCATCCTTAGTACCCCCTTCCATTTTTTCCAAATGCTCATCCTCCTGCGGGTCCTTGCCCTTTCCTTTCTTGCTTTCATCAATCACCTTTTCTTTTTCTCCATCCTCCCTCAGCTTGGAGCTATCCTTCACCTTCGAGCTCTCATCAAGCTCCAGCTGACTTGTCTGATGAATTTCATGATTACCTACTGAACTGCTGGCGTTGTGTGAGACAGTACCATTGGGCACTAGAGCAGCAGATGGTGGAGGTAAGCTACTAGAAGTTACTTTTGTACTCGCATCTGCAACAACATTGGATAAATGGACTTGCTTCTCGTTGCTGTCAGGTTTCTTTGGTTCAATGCTATCAGCTATCGGATCATAGTGTTTCTGAGATCCAACAGATAAACTAGACAGGAAAGGTGTAGCTTGATCACCTAGCGTTGCCGAACTTTGCATGGAAGGCATATCCATTCCCTGATGGGAGTTTAAAGCAGCATAAAGTTGTGGAAGCTGTTTCCCAGCTTCCAAAATTTGGGCCAAAGAAGCTGAAAGGTTGTTGAGTTGTCTAAGATGCTCTCCACTCATCATGGCTGGAACTGGAGGAGTTGCAGAGGTTACTGGCAATGTATTTGCATCAGTAACAGGAGGGTGATTCGCTGATTTCCCCTCCTCAGAGAGAGGCTTAATTAGAGAACTTATGATATTTCCAGCCTTCCTGGGGTCACTTGGAAACCCCAACTGATTCTGCCCCACATTTGACATTGGAGGTACCATTGCACACGGTTTATGGTTATTTTGGCCAATATTCTGCTTGTGCACTGTGTCAGGATGAATATATGAATCAGTAAGTAAACCCACAGCATTATTGATATTGCCGTTACTATTGTATAACAATCCATTTTCCCTTAAGTTGTCCATACGAAGACGAGAATCTTCAGTTCCTGGTCGTTGTGTAGCGGAAGACTGGTACATTTGCACTGAAGCATCCAAACTTTGATCTTGCTGACGACTTGCCACTAGAGTTTCATTATGAATTAGCGATGGTGCACCATAAGTCTCTTTACCCCTATCATCTGTCACCTGATTTGAAGACTGAGGCTGATAATTCCAGTCAGGAGACATGTTAGTGTCACCTATGAATATTTCAGTAGCTCTTGGTTCATGCAAGCCCAATTTAACAGATGCTTCCAACTGAGGCAAGTGCTTCTGGTCAATATTAAGTGGATTATGTCTAGTTTGGTCATCCCACAATTTGCTCTCTTCACTGGACTTACGCTCCCATCTATTGTTGAGGGACCAGTCAGTGAGCCTTGGATCAGATGGCACTGTTCTCCTGCGAGATTCACCCTCACCAACTAGTTCGAGGGACAAGTCTCTCTTTCTCTGGTCATTTTCTCCTGTTGCAGCCGCTTCCTTGGGATACACCTTACCAGGAACATCAGAATGAATGTACCTGCATGAAGCCCCCCACCGACAAGTTCCTTTCTGAAAATTGTTACATATCTCAGAAGATCTGTTTCTCTCTGAATATTCCCTAGTGCTACCACTTTTCTTGTGCCTACTTTCCCAACTATCATTGTACTGCTGATTACCCTGATGTAAAAACCGACAATCACTTCCTCTCCTGCACCTACCAACCGCAAATTCCTTGCATAACTGCGATGAAACACCAGTTCGGCTCCTCGTCTTGTCATATATACCAGAGTCCTTCCTAGATCCATGGACTGGGCTCCTGCTCCTACTCATGCTCGTCCTCCAATTTCTGCTCCTACTCCTATAATAGATGAAATGGTAAAGTGAGACCATTCAAAGTTAAGGAAAAATGTCATATTTCTGCCATCACCTGATTTCACAGGACTAATCCTGGCAGAAGCAAACCATAAAATAAAATAAAAAATAGCAACATTGGTGTACATCAATATGAGATTTATTGGCTGGTAGCAATTATTTTGCAAAATAAAAACCGAACCAGCCATTATCTTGAAGAAAGTTCACGAGCTAGGGTTCCAAGTATAGAATCTTACCCGGGTGATCTATCTGACTTATTTTTGGGGGAGCGACTGCGATTCCTCTTCCTCCATTCATCCAGACCAGGAGACATCCTTGTGCTATAACTTCCATCTCGATCCCATGGCACAGGATCCAACTTTCTACCGCCATCTACACTGACAATGCCATCTCTGTGTAAGCTTCTATTTGCAAGCATGAGCTCCCGTGACGAAAATTCCAAATCATGTCTCTTCGGCGCATTCTTGTCCTCCACACCGGACCATCTCTGACCATTGATATGACCAGCATCTACAGACCCTCGCCTTGGCTGTAGTCTACTATCATAAATTGGCATATCAGCTCTCCCGGACCAAGCCCTATAATCCATCTTTTTCGGGGAACCCGGAGGATCTTCTTTCAAATCCCACTTAGAATTGTGTCTTCTTCGCTTTCCACTCATTGCAAATTCTCTTAATCAAGGCACCGTAATCTGAAACCAACAACAAACTTGATGTTTAACTCATCTTCATTTGTGTCCTTGCCATTTCGGAGTGGAGCACAATTTCATCGTATGTGAAAATCACAGTGAGGAAAAGAAAACCAACAACAACAACCACCACATGACGACAAGAAAAGCAACATTATCGCTCCATCATCCCATCTAACCAGAGTAAAATGGGAAGATACAATAAAGAGATGACAAACTGAATATGACAATCCAAAAGAAGTACATGTTGAGAGAGAGAGTGCCTTTTATAACCCTTCAAGAGTAACTTGAGTTGCTTACCAATAATTTTGAAGTGAACAGCGTTTAGTGACAAATATTTTAGTTGGGTGCATTACTTATCATTTTGGCCTATCTACCTCACGATCATCTATTGCATTATCAAGTTCCAGAGATATTAAATAATTTTTAGGGGCGATTGTTTCATTACTGAACTATCTGTTTAATCAATCCTCAATCCAAAATACATAGATAGGGCTCTGAGAAAATGCAGCCCCACAATAGGGAGTGACACATGTCCACACTTGTCCCTTCAATATAGTCTCCACATTCTTTTTGCCTTCAACAACCAAAAAACTTGCTCTCCGATCAATGCATGCCTTCTCTGCAAATAACTTTGTCATCTTGTTAAAGGTTATTCTAACTCAACCACCCTCATTTGACACCCTTATCGCTCATCATTGTCTTCCAATCATCATATTTAGCTTATCTAACAAATGATTCTTTTCAAGATTAGCATCTTCAGAAATTCTTCTTTTCAAACAAGCTTGTCAATTTACATTCTGCACCTCATATGAGAATTTCTTTCCTTTCAAGCCTTTAACAGCAACTATTCCCTCAGTCTGAACCTATTTTCTACAACCTAATAGTCAAAATCAAATATCCTTGCTACAACCTAATTTCTCCAGAAACAAGCCAGTGAGACAGATACCAGGATGCATATGAATCGATTCCCTTGGTCTGAACAAGAAAATAGGTAGGTAGATTACTATAGACTGAAATAAATAGTTGATACCAGGATCAATGTATGCATGGATCCAAGGTTTCATAAGAAGAGAAGAGTATTACACAGGAGCTCATTCACTCGGTGGTGAGGAGGCGACAAATTGCCAAAGAAAGAGGTGAAAAGCCACATGCAGGGGTTACAGATCACTCCCTCTACATCATATAAAAAACAACCAACTTTACTGGATAACAAATTCAGACGTACTACTGTTCTAAGTATTAACCTAGCAAGCCACTAAACGGATAACTAGGGCAAATTGCAGGAGCACCCCGTGCATTTTGCATAAAAAGCATGTCAACACCCTGTATCGCCAAATCGTGCTATCCCCAGTCAGCACACGTCAGGATGGAGAGAGACTAATAGAACAAAGTGCCATACTTTCGCCACATCATTCGGAGTTAAGATTAAATTGCCACGCCAGCCGACCCACATCAGAAAACCCTCTGACTAGCCAAATACGAGTCCGAAGTATTTTCAAGGAACTGACTCTCACCTACCTCTTTGCTTACAACAGAACATCAAACTCGGGTGCGCAAATTTCGACCATCAGTTTCCAGTCATCCGACTGGGAACCAAACAAATCAATCACATATCTACACAACCAAAATAGCCATAAAAGACAGTTTTACTCATCAACATGAGTAAAGCAGTGAACTTTACATTGCCATTGCCGTTGTATCTTCAGCTACTTCTGAACTAAAAAACCCGCCACGGATTACAAACTGAACACAGCAAATTTCACGCACAAACCCATCGAAAGTAAGCTCTACGGGGGAGGAGAATGCAGCAGAATTACCAAAAGCAGCACGGAATCACGCGAAATCAATGAACCGAACTCGTGGGTGTCGACCATTCCACCGGGTCGAGACCTGGGTGAACGTGCCCACTCGAGTTCGACCAGGATACGCCTTCCGAAACGGCGCACGCGCAGTTGGGAGAGGCCGAGTCGCGCGTATCGTCCATCAATTTGAGAAAACCATGACGAGAGGACCTTCGATTGAGGACGAAGGACAGTGGCTAGGGTTTTTACAGCTTCAATTCGGAGAAGACAGAGAGAGAGAGAGAGAGAGAGAGAGACGAAATTTTTCTTCGGGGTGTGAACTCTGAGGCCAGTGACACGGGTCGGGTCGGGTCGGGTCGTTTCTAAGTTGAGTTTTTTTTTTTTAAGTTGAGATTATCTTTCTTACTCTTTGGGTTTTTACCACGTTGTCGATTGAGATTGATGTGACGAATGACTTGTCGTTCGATCGATATGCCACGTCAGCACTTCGATCATTCTCATGACGAGAAAATATTTTGTTAACATTCAAGAGAGTAATATGATTGAATGATCCTATCCCTAATTGTATTGCAAATTTGTGGACCTTATGTAAATTTGTGGACCTTATGTGTGCATTTTGAACCTAATAAGGAGCATAGTATATTGCTTTTAAACATGAATTGATTGATTGAGGAGTAAGGCAGGGCAAGAGGCCTCGAGTAGAAACTTCTCGATTTCGAGGTGTTCCGATCCTCCAAAAGTCACAAACTAGTGTGGCACTTGGAGTTCATCAATTGGAGGGCGGCTCGCTCGACCCACCCAAGTCAGCCAAAGCTCAAGAAGCCTAAGAACGACGTAGGTGAACTAGGCAAAAGTCTTACATGAGAAAACCTACCTTGAGTCAAACCTAAAAAATTCCTTTATAATCGAGTTTGGGCAACAAATTAGGCCCGTCTTTCGGGCTTCACCTCGCTCGAGCTCACCCAATAATCACCTCTTTGGCTACTATAATTATTCCTTGTGGTGTGATCAAGGATCACACACATATTAGAGTAGTCTCTATTGGAGGAATGGCACATGGCAGTGATGAGGTGTCAAGCAGGGCAATTCTCATCCTTGCCAATGGCGTGTGCCTGGTTGACAATTTTCACCGTTATTCTTTATGTATAAAAACACAAAAAGTCTTGAGATTTATCGAGAAATTGCAACCTAAAATTTTCAGATAGTGTAATCAAGTCCAAAAAACATGTCCAATTAGGACAATTAATGACATAAGTTTACTCGATCTGATTTGAATAAAAGAAAATGCCGACTTGACAATTTTCTAATATAATTGGAAGACACGTAGCATTGATATGGCACCCCATAAAATTTTGATAAGAAACGCATAAATGATATAAATGATACCTGTATTTGTAACTTATCGATAAAAAAAAATTAGGGGCAGAAAGCAATACAATTCGTTTCCACACTAGATAAAGGAGGAGACTTATAAATTGACGAGGTGGAAAAGAAAATAGAAAAAAATAAGGTTATAGAATGGAAAACCCTAAATGGAGGTGTAAAAATTAGGTATCTTTTTCCATCAATTTTCATACTTTTAATCTGTTTATTTCTGAAATTCCTCTTTTTAAATCTAAGCAAGTCCTTAAAAGGCTCAAGGATGAACCATAGGAGGTACCCCCTTACGGGTGGGAGACTCCGTAAGTATTCATCCGTATTCCCACTTCCTGAGAAGAAAAATCTAGGGAAAATTGGGGTGTAGAACGTGCAGGTATAGACACGATAAAATAAAGAACGCATCCAGATAGCTGATCATGACTCAAGATTCGTTATACATAACAATTTGCATCATAGAAGAGAAATCCCAGAAAATTACACAAAAGCACCAACACTTTATAAGTAATCGAAGAATGACAACAAAACTTGTTATTGCATTCATATCCATATAATCACGTGAGAATTGAGTTTACAAACCTCTTAGATCCGGAAGAACCCTTGTCCGATCCATGGTGCTCTCTTATTCTTCAGGCGGCTTAGAGATTTTCTATGAAGACAACTCCTTTTCTCCTTCCTCTTCTTGCTTGTGATTGTAGGCACAAACTCAAATTTTGAAGAGCAAAGTAGGATCTGTCTTAGGGCAAATGATAGGATTGGATTGAATCAGATTGAAAGAAACAGAGATATATAACCCAAATTTGGGTATCATATTCGGTGAGAGCGACAAACTGAGTAATGAAAGCAGCACTTTACAGCCAGATGGTGCGCATGGAGTGAAATGTTCGCGATTGGCACACGTGTATGGCTCAACAGAACTAAGAGTACATACAAGGAAAATCAAATCCCTTTGTCCGTAGATAATATAGGAAGCGATTTATTAGAGAGACGAAGTAATGCATGAACTAGATATACTAGATTTACAATAAATGACGCATATTTCGTTCATTGCCATTTTCGCGGTTAATTCCAAAATTTTGCCTATATCTTTTTAAAATAAATATATATGTCATTTCATTGCCATTTTCGCCTATATATTGTGGATCTAGTACATAATGTTATTTATTGACAAAAAAAAAAGTACATATAGTTATTTACGGACAAAGAGATTAGTTTTGTTTTTATGTACTCTTTTGTCCGTTGACTCATCCACGTGTGCCAGTCCCAAATTTTTTACTCCAGCACACCATTTGACCATGAAGTGCTGCTTTTATTGCTGAGTGTGTCACTCTCACTGAATATGATTTGAAATATTTTGGCAATCCAGACCTAAATTCCTAAAAAAAATCGCCAAATTTAGCTGGGTTCCTAATTTTTACCCAAATCTTTTTTTTTTTGTCTAATAAAATAGTACCAAATGCAAACACTATCAAGTTTCTATCCAATCACGACCTTAAAGTTATGAGGTGTTATTTTACGGCACATTACTTTCACAACGCTTGCTGACATGGAATTAAGGTGTCTGAAGGGCCGTTGTTTCGACCAAAACGCAACCCTAGCTCCCACTCAAAAGACGTCGCTTGAAATTAGGGGGAAAAAATTAAGACACCCAAGATACACTAGCCTTGAGCTGTGAATGTAGGGTTTAGGGTAGGAAGAAAACTGGTTCAAACAAGAGTGAATCAAAGCAGAATGTCTTTTGGAGGAAGCTATAGCCAAAGGTCATAGAGGCCTAGAACATATAGGAAAAGAGGAAATATATATATAAAAAAGTCTTAAATCTATTATATTTGTGCCAATTCAATCCCAAACCTTTCAATTTGACAAATTTAGTTATAAACTTTTTTACAATCCCTACACCTTTTAATTGTCCAATTTAAGTCCTAAACCTTTTGATGATTTGTTAATTTAGTCTTTCCGACCAATTTTAGCCAAAAATTGCTGATATTGACAATTTTCGAATTTTTTTAATTTTTTTTCAAAATTTTCAATTTTTCAAAATTTTTCCTTTTTCCTTTTTTTTTCTTCTAATTTTCTGTTTTTTATTTCAACCTTGGGCCAACGAGGGTCTTGGGCCTCGCGCAGGCCCTTGCTAGCCGTGCGCAAGGATGGTGACCCTCACTGGCCACAAGCAAGGCAATTTCGCCCAAATCTGGCAAGGGCTGCGACACCCTTGCCCAGACCAGGCGAGGGTTGCTAGCCCTCGCCAACCCAAGGTTGAAAAAAAAAAAAGAAATGAAGAAAGAAAAAGAAAATTATAAATTAAAAGAAGGAAAAAAATAATATTGAAAATTTAAAAAATAAAAAAAATTACAAAAGATGTCCATGTCAACGCCAGCCGTGCCATGTAGGACAGCCAGCATTAACTAGACCACCATGTCAGCGATTTTTTTACCAAAATTGGCCGAAATGACTAAATTGAAAAATCGTCAAAATGTTTCGAACTAAATTAGCAAATTGTCAAAAGATTTAAGGCTAAATTGGCACAATTAAAAGGTTTAAGATTAAATTGGCCAAATTAAAAAAAATTAGGATTGAATCGACACAAGTGCAATAGATTTAGGATTTTTTTTAGTAATTTTCCAAATAGGAAAACAAGGCCTTAAGAAAAATGATGAGTGGGAAGTTTTAAGTACTTCATTCTCGCCATATGAATGGCAAGAATAACTTGGTTTATTATTTTTTTTCCTTCTTCAATATATGATAAATTAGAAATACATTCTTAAAAGGTCAATGAGATTAGCTTGCATGCTCAAGGAAAAATTTCAATTAAGGACCTGAAATGAACCTTATTTCAAATAAGGGTATGAAATTGTCAAAACGTCTCAAATAAAGGCATGAAGTGGCCAAATCATCTCAAATAAAGACCTGACCAGCCATTCGACAACTATTCTAGCCGTGAAAAAATGGGTATTTTAGAAAAAAAAATATTTTCTTTTCTTTTTTCTTTTTCTTGGTTCCTTTCTCTTCCTCCCTCAGCCATCCTCGTCGATGGCCGGCGACCTTCGGCCTTTGGCGAGGGCGACCCTCGCTCGATCATCAGATCTGGCAAGGGTGGGATGGGCGGGCAAGGGCGACCCTCGCCCGACGCCGGCGGAGGTCGCCGGCAAAGTGAAGAAGGAAGGGAAAAAGAAAAAAAGAAAAAAAAAAGGGGTAAATGACGAAAATGCCCTTCAGTTAACAAGGTTAAGCCCTTTTTTTAGGCTAATATGGCCACTTTATGCCCTTATTTGAAACACGGTTCACTTCAGATTCTTATTTGAGAAAATTAGGGCACTTCATGTCCTTATTTGGAATTTTTCCCAAGCTCAAAGGACAGAGTCGAACTACCTATAGTGATTCAAGGCACCCCAAAAAGAAAGGTCTAGACGGCCTTGCCTTTCTCGAAACGAGACATATGTCCAGCGTTTCTTGGTCCGACATCCTTAAAAATGACAACGGAAGAGATCCGGATCCGTGGAAAAAAGTAGTAAAATGGAATTTTCCGGGGCGGGGCAGTAGACACCATACTACTTCCTCAACAAATTTGGTGAATTTAAAGTTTGAAACTCAAGAGTGGACTTCCTACCCCAAAGTTGAAACCGGTCAAATTGACTTGGAAATGGATGTTGCTCCTGTAATTTTTGGTACCCAGAAGCCAGAACTTTCTATAAGGGGAAGAGAGAAATCATATATATTTAATTTAATAGCTAAGTTAGATAATGCTCACATTTTATAGTTTGATATAAAAAGAAAAAGAAAAAAACCAGTTATCTATATGAAAGGAAAGCTTTTACATTTTTCTTAAATCTCTATAGAATTTTCTGAGTAGACGTTTTGCACACCTCAGCCAACGATCACCCTAATTGCATAAGCGCAGTGCTAAATTGCAAATAAACAAAACGAGGGCCTTAGAAAACTACATCAGACTTTTGATGAAATGTTGACTTTTCTTTGGTCATAAATGTAATGCTCTCCCTCTCTCTCTCTCTATCTCTCTCCTCCATTGCTCTTAGCTTCAGCATTCATTTTGACCATTACCCACCAAAATCTCTGCCTCCTCTTCATCCCCTTCTCCTCCCCCATCAGTTTTCACCAAGACTCACCCCATAATTTCAATCATGGAACCTTCCTATCCCTCCGCCGGAGGAAACCTGCCGCCGCAGCCGCAGCCGTCGCCCAAGAAGGAGCTCCAGCTTCAGGGCCCCCGGCCCTCCCGGCTCCAGCTCGCCAAAGAGTCCCACACCATCAAGAAGCCGCCGCGACACCCGCCGCCGCACGCGGCGGCCTCCTCGTACGCTCCTCCCCCTCGCCGCCTGGCGGCGGCGGAGGAGGACCGGCAGCAGCCCACGATCATCTTCGACATCTCGCCGAAGGTCATCCACGTCGAGGAGTGGAACTTCAGGTCCATCGTCCAGCAGCTCACGGGGTCCTCCTCCGGCGACCTCTCCCCGGCGGCCAGGCTGGCGGCGATAGAGCGGACCAGCCCGACTGGCAGAGAGAAGGGTTTCGCCGCGACGGGGGAGATAGGCGGGTCGTCGGCGAGGGCCGGTGACGATGACCTGATGGGTATGCTGGGAGAAGTCGAGCTGCGTCAGATTCAGGGGATACTGTCGCCGGCGCCGGGGGCTCTGCCGACGATATCGGCGGGGCTGTTCTCGCCGGCGCTGGACCCGCGCGTGTTGCAGGATTTGAGCCCGTTTTGGCACGGGAACTACGGCTACAACAGCCCATCGGCATCGGCTCTGTTCACGGCTCTCTCTCCATCGCCGACTTCATCGACCGATCTCTTCAACTTGTTCTCTAACTTTTGACCGTGAACCCTCGGAGGGGTTGGCTTGCTTTGACTTTGACTTTGACTGACTCCACGAAGCTGGATTTGTTTTCTAGAGAGAGAGAGAGAGAGAGAGAATGAGGGAGAAGCAGAAGCAGAAGCAGAAGCAGCTTTAGAAGACAGAATAGGTAAATTCTTGTAGTAAATATATTTTCCTTTGATTAATTTTTCTTTCAGTTTTCTCATTTGGGTTTTGATTGTGAAGAAATTTTTTGAGTTTATACTTGGGGTAGTGTAGTTTGGTCGAGCAACGAACATTAGCGGCTCTCTTCGGAGGTTATCATAAGCGCTTTACGCCCATCACGGGGCTTTTCGATCTGTACCATAGTTATTCCATATCATTGACAAACTCGAGAGTCCGTTATCGGTGGCTCTTCACGGCAGCGCCACGGCAGGGGAGATGACATTAGAGGGGGTCTCTGATTTGTAGTGCTGGAACTTTTGGCAAATTTGTTCAAGTGTAAATCTTGGGAATTAGGGAAAGTTTATGGAATTAGCAATTGATTACCTTATTGAACAATAATAGCTCTCTTGTGTGTATTTCCTCTTCCTTTTGATGTGTGACTGATCTCACGTGTTACATGTCTCTCCAAGTGGGAAATGGAGCTCCCCAACTTAAATGGCTTAAGTGTAATTCTTCCATGTGGAATTAGATTGGAATCTTTCGGCCGACAAACAACCGGTCCTCCTCCTCATCTTGTCTGTCATCTGATCACAACACCACTGGATAATTTCATAACAACACTAATCTGAGCAGTAGGATTCATTAAGTTCAATAGACCCCTTTTGTTGAACTTAGGCTGTGTTTGGGAACAACTTTTCCAAGTAGCTTTGAGTGTCCAAAGCTACTTGAGGAAAATATTTGGTGTTTGGAAAAAAAATTTCACCCACCTTGGCCAAATGCCAAGGGCTTCCAATGCTGAATGCCCAAGGTAGGTTGGAGGCTGCCTTGGGCATTTGAGTATTTTCGGAATGCTCAAAAAGGATAAGTGGATTTTTTTTCTTCCTAAAATATCCTAACTTATTTTTTGCTTTTTCGATCTTGCCCTTACTTTCACTGTTCATTGTCTTCTCCATCAGACATGAGAGCAGGCGCTACTAAGAGGGGCCACCGACGGGCCGACAAGGCTGGCATCGCCGGACCTCAGTCGTGGCGGCTTGAGGCCGCGCGACCTCAAGCGAGGCTTGGGGTCGCACAACCTCAGGTGAGGAGGCCTGTGGTCACGCGACACTGGTCGCCTGGGTCGCGCGACCACAGGTCGACGCCACCTGGGGTCGTGCGGCCTCAGGCGGCCTCGCTGGAGAGCCTCTCCGATGGCAAATTTTGACTTTAAAAAAAATATTCTCAAAGGGATTTTGAAAAGTGTAATTTTTCCAAACACTATTTAACCAAAATTGTATTCAAAGTGTAATTTTACCAAACACTATTTGCATTTCGAAAAACCCCTTTAACCCAAAGGTATTTGCATTTTCCCAAAAGACTTTCTCCAAAATGCTTCCCAAACACAGCCTCAGAGAGATGCGTCATGTTGACTCTGTCGAAAAGGAGATTGAATTTCTAAATAAGGCGAAGAATAGACATTGAATACCAATAAGATAAGTACATCGAAAGTCCTGAAACCTACCGCGAAAGTGCAATTGAGTCTTGCAATTTTCAGAATGTGCAATTAAGTCATAAATTAAGTCCTACAAACGAGAACATATTTGGAACAGAAACTTGTTTAGTAACTTTTTGTTCCCAAATATTTTTTCTGTTATTGGGAACAGATTTGGAACAGAAATAAGTAAAAAAAAGTTTTTTATTCCCAAGAACAAAAAAAAAATCAACTTCTTTCTGCACTCTCACTCTTTCTACCGCTTGCCGCCACCCACCACCACTCAACACCGGCTACCGCCGCCGCCTGATACCAGCCACCACCTTCGGCCGCCATCGTTGCCCACCACCACCTCCATTAGCATTTTTTATAATTAAATGAAAAAAAATTGATAATAGAAATTTCTGGGTTTGTATCAAAAGTAATTATGTTCATTTCCTATTCCGAGAATAGAAATTACCAAACGCCTTTTTTTACTCAGAAACTGTTCCCCAGAACAGAAATAGAAAAAACTATTTCTAAACAGAAATTGTTTTTGGGAACGGAAACGTTACCAAACGCAACCTAAGTCTCCTTGTAGACTGATGGTCTAATTTGTGGATGTATAGGACAGATAATAATTGACTTGAACAATGTCTATGGAGGTTTTCGTAAATAAATTCCAATTCAAATAAAATTTTTAGTCATCGAAAAAAGGAATTATTTACAAATAACACAATTTAAGAAAAAACTCTCTGATAAAATGCAAAATGCCAATGAGGTCATGTTGCCCCTCCCAACCTTCCGCTCGATGCTCAGATCATCTAATTACTAGTTCTATGCAACAAAACACACCCTAAAGTGCAAAATCTTCGACTTCAACTTGAAAAGGCAGCAACTCGAATCATTACTTTATGACATACCGACTGGTTTGTTCCATGTCGACCCGATCAGAGTACCCACCCTCTCACCCCTTATTGCTTTTGAGATGTTGCCCGGTTTGGATAGATTAAAGACGACGACTGCAACAAGCGAATCAGTTTAAGGGCAACATCACTTTTGTCTTTCATAAAGACGCCTACCACATGACTTCTGAGTAAACCTAATGACTAGAGTATGGACATGTTTACTCACCAGGAATGTCGTTTTCTTGGCATAGCGTAATGGCAGTCATATCCATGACTGAGAGGTCCTTCGAGGTAACCTCATGATAAGTCAGTGTATCAAGAAGACGGGCATTTGGGTTGCACCTAGGATCATCCTCATATACCCCATCGACATTCGTAGCTTTCAAGACCACCTCTGCATTAACTGCATCAGCAATATGAAAGAGAAACTTTAGTGAATGAAATCAAACCGCAGTTTGTCTATTACTGAGAAAATTAGAAGAACTTTGTTGCAACAAAGGAACAGCACAAGGTTCAGAGCCTAAAAGATTATCCCAATCTTATCAACTTGTTTTCAAGAGGCATTTCCAAATGATAATATTGAGCCAATGATATAGCCTCAAAGCAACAGATCTACAGTATTGTGTTTGCTAAAGAGAAGTCCTGCTTACTCTCTGCACAGCGAAGGGCTGCTGCAGTGTCCGTGGTGAAAAACGGGTTTCCAGTTCCAGCTGCAAAAATCACAACCCTCCCTTTCTCCAAATGCCTCACAGCCCTTCGACGTATATATGGCTCTGCAACCTCAGACATCCGAAATGCAGTCTGGACACGAGTAGGAATGCCAATGCTCTCCATTGTCGCTTGAAGAAATATAGCATTCATGACAGTCGCTAACATCCTAAAATGCAAAGTACAAGCATAAACAAAAAGACCACTGTCACAAGCATTATATATCCAGAGAAAAGCCATATTCCATGAACTCACACTTGTGTGTTGCCCACATGGGGGGTTCACTCAACACAACATTGAATGTACATTTCCTTTTTCGTGAGAAAACAAAGAGAGCAAAAGGCTATACCCAATATAATCTGCTGATGAACGATCAAGGCCACTACTTCCTGCCCAGGAGGCACCACGAAAGATATTCCCACCGCCAACCACAATTGCAACCTGATGACAAAGAAGATCAAGAAAACCATTTGAAGAGAATGAAAGTAAAAGGTTCTGGCATGAGTGTTACCACCATTTAATGAAATGTTCTCAACTCCAATTAATTGCATTGCAGATATTTCAGAATACATATTATAACTACAGGGAATGCTCTTATGAATGTGGAACAAGCAAGCAAGTTGACTCATAGTGAAATGACTTTGATTGGGCCAAAAATCTAATTGACAGGTTTAGTATTAAAACTATACCGTGCTGTACTCATTTATCACACCTGGAAGATTTAAATCAGAAAAATATATGAAGATTGTCTACTCAAGATTTTCAAAAAAGCAATTCAAGATGGTCCTCTTGGTTCAGGAAAGAAATATACAAATGACAATCGGCAAAAGCCTAAAATAGCTTGTCTGTGAAGGATGAATTCCTTTGAGTCTCTAAAACATTCTTCTGTTCTTATTCTCTATTTTTTGGGCAATAAAAGATCTCTTGCATGCTTATGAGGAAGAACAATAAAGAGTACAAAAGGATAAAGCTTAACTCTTTGCAGAAGGCTATTGGTATAAATCATGCAAGAAATCATAGACATGTAACTTTATACCTCAATGCCCAGACGAGTGACAGCTGCAACCTCCCTCGCTATAGACATTGTGATCTACATGAAAACAGAAGACCAAGTTTCGCGAGATACGAAAAGAGAAAAGGTAAATGACAGCGCCAAAGATTCCTAAGTAAAATCTTCACCTTTGGATCGATGTTTTGAGTACGATCACCTGCAAGTGCTTCTCCACTCACTTTCAGCAACACCCTCTGCCATCTGAATGAGGGTTTGGCCATGCTTGATTCCCTCATTGACACTCCAAAAGGACCAAGAGAAGATATTTGAGGTTGCCTGCAAAAACAGCTAGTTAGGCTAGGAAAACATTGAAATAGAAAAGCTTCAACATATTGATCTTGAGAGGTTGGCCACATTAAAATGAAAATTCTATATAAGTGTGACTATGCCACTCTGACAAGAAGATATGCCTGTACCTTGAATATATAACTGACAAAATGACATAGGCAAAGAGAGATTCATCTTACACAGTGACATACGGTCATTTTTGCCTAAAAAAGAAGGCCAATCCTGTGTTTGAGAGTCAGTTCAATGAATATAATATTACATCAGTGTAGCAAAAGTTAAAAGATTATGAGGACAAGTATATTTCTAGAATTGAACAATTTCAACACATAAAAGTGCTCAAACTAAGATAAAGAACTTAAGGTGTCAAAGGCATTCAATACCTAGAAATATGTAGTGGACTTCTGTAAACTCAAAGATTTTCATCAACTTTACAATTTAAGAGCACACATTTCCCAAGTTCCAAGATTCCGTAAAGCATTTGGTAAATGAAATTACATGGCGCTTTAATAGAGGCATGCAACCTTTTCTTTTTCCTTTCTGTCTGTTTAAAGAATAAATAATGTTTCAAGAGAAAGTTGTACAAGAAGCTCCGGAACTATCCAAGATTCCAAGTTAGCCCCTTCCCCGCAATGACTCTGTTTCAACTATTCTCTAGATTGACAATCAGACCACCAAAACCATTGACTCGCCACCCCCAAAGCCCGAAGGAATGTGATTATGTGACTTGAGAATAATATGAGTTGTTTGCCTACATTTTCTTGGGAAAAAATGATGAAAAGGTCAGTAAACAAGAGTTGTTATCATATGGAAGTAGGAAGATTACTGCAAGGAACCAACCATTCTCTCTTCTTAACCAACCAATCCACTAGATTTGATATCCAACGTTCAGTAATCTCAGTTATTGACGAGGGCTCTGTTAGCAAGCTACTCAACCTGACTCTAAACTTTAGACAATCAGCATCCAGAGCTGCAAAGAAGCAATATAATGGCAGCAGCAGTTGAATCTGAAAGACGAGCAAAATTTCCAGAAAGCTATAGATGAGAGGAGTATCACTGAAGACCTACTTCGTGAGAGAACTTAAGGAATTGAAGGCATAAGGAAATGCAAGTCGGTAAATTCACCTGATGGAACTTGAAAATTGAATGGCACAAATCCTAAGTTTTTGGATAATTGGACAGTAACAGGCATAGTGTGCTATTCTACTTCAGTAGCAGGACAATCACACAACGAAACTGAACCAAAACCGAAGTATTTGGATAATTGGACAGTCACAGGCATATTGTGCTATTCTACTTCAGTAGCAGGACAATCACACAACGAAACTGAAGCAAAACCAGAGAAATTTTTCCGCAGGTAGAAACTCCTATTCCAAGAGCAAGCTCTTATCTTTAACATTAAGTCGGCAACTCTGGAATCACTTTCTTTCTCAAACGAGTATAGAATCACTTCTTTCAGTGATATTTACACCAACATCATCAAGTACTGCAAGGAAGGTCCACATAGGCTCCAAACATGAATTGCATTTACATGCATATTATGTTCTTCCTCCTCCCACAAAGAAAAAAAAGCACAACCATAAAGAAGTCAAAACGCATATGCAGTGATCCATATCATAATGCCCCTCAAAGAAAACTCACTCGAAATGACAATTACCATCAGAATCGAAGGGTAAGCCAAGCACCTTTCACCACTTTCTACATACAAACATTCACCAAACAACCTCGGTGCAAGAAGGCTTCCGGCGACTGAAAACAGGGGAATTTACGCATGTACCTCGAATTAATATGGTCTGGGTTGGATCCCAACGAAGAACACTGAACCGACGACAACCGCCGCCAAGAGCTCCGATGACCCGTCACCGAAATTCTGTAATGGGTTCTTGAAGGACTCCAACACGGTAAAGAAGAAGACGTCGGAGAAGAAGCAGATGAAGCGATGGGGTTGAAGGAGACGGAATGAACGAAGGACGCCGAGAATGCCATTCAGTATGACAACGAACCAGCGAACGAACAGGCGAAACGCCGGAGACGTAGAAGATTGTCTCCCTCTCTCTCTCTCTCTCTGCAGTATCCACCAGTTGGAGCTGGAGGGAGCGCTCGCTGCAGTATGCGTTTTTAGGTTTTAGGGAAGAAGATGACTGTGATATTTCTCGGGTGTGGAAAAACACTTTTTCGCATGTGTTTAAATCATTTTCCTTATTCAGACACAAAAATAAAAGTCCTTTGTTTGGAATTATCCGAAATTTCACTTATAGAAAAAGAAATCTCAAATCTTGAGATTTTAAGGAAATTTTCAAATAAAGATATAAAGTGCCATCATTTTCTTAAATAAAAACTTGAAGTGGACTTTGTTTCAATTAAGAACTTAAAATAGTCAAAAAGTCTCAAATAAAAGCCTGATCTATGGTCATTTTCATATTTTTCACCTTTTTTTTATTAAATAAAATAAAAAAATATCTTTAAAAAAGGTGCCCCTCCACCCGCGTTGCCGACCCTCGATGAGGCCTTGGTAACGCTCCCTTAGATCTAGGCAAAGGTTGCAACCCCCACCCCGAGCTGGGAGGGCTGCCAACCCTCATCCAACGGTGGTGGCCCTCAACGACGCCTGGCGATCGTCGTGGAGGGCCACCATCGCTAGGCGAGGGCCGGTGACCTCACCCAAATCTAAGTGGAGGGCCGCAACCTTTGCCCAGATTCGTCAAGCCCTCGTTGAGGCCCTAGCAACCCTTGCCAGCCCTTTTTGGCTACGGAGGCGACAACAGTAAGGGTGGCCCTTCCCTTCCCTTTTTTTTTTGTTTGTTTTTTGTATTTTTTAAAATATTATTTTGTATTTTATTTAATAAAAAAAAATTATAAAAATGCCCTTGAAAATGAGGCTCTCATTTGAGACTATTTGGCCACTTCATGCCCTTATTTGAAACAAGGCCCACTTCATGCTCTTATTTGAAAAAACGAGAACACTTCAAGCCCTAATTTGGAATTTTTTCGAGATTTTATAAAGGAACTATACATAATGCTATAAAATAAATTTATATACTTTAATAGATTTTTGCAAACTTTTCAAAATGGGACAATAAAAGTGGAGTCATAAAACTCATCCATCTATCGCCGTGGTTTTTTTTTTTGTCGGAATCGATCGCCGTGGTTCAAAACTCTTTTTTCAAATCATCTAAGTCCTAAAAATTGTCATTGTCCTTCAAATTTGTCGATCACCTTTTATTGTATGGAACGGTCCATGTGCGGTTATTTAAGTGATGGAGCTTGTTCAAGTTCGAAAAGGTATCGTTTCTGTGTTTAAGATTAAACTAAAAATTATAAACGAACGGAAAATTATGGAAAAAACCTAAAGTGGTAATTTAAAAAGAAGAGGCGACCCTCACCAAGAACACGGACCGAGCAAGGGTTCACTGCTCTGGCGAGCGACCCCTCCCGATACCCTCACTCCTAATTTCTCTCTCTATGTGCTTTTGCCCTTTTATTTTTAGTCTATTATGAATTTTTTTAGTTTTTTTTTCTGATATGACGCGACATCATCGTCATTTGTTGGGAAAAAAAAACTATTAGTAAATAATACCACATAAAGTTTTCGTTTAAGAAAAACTGACCTTATTAATGGAAAGACTAATTCTGATGACGGCAATAAGATAGGACTTAAATGACCCCCCCAAAAAATAGAAGATTTATAATTAACACAATGGATCAACACAAATTTCAGAACTTTCATTATAGTTATCTCTTTTTAAAAAAAGGAAAAAGTCACGAAAAACTCCAAACTTTGCCTATTGTGCCTAAACTATTTTTTGTGACACCAATAATCCCAAACTTATACCCACGTTACACATTTATCCCAAATTTTTTTCTATGACACAAGAAATCCCAAACTTAAAACTGTCTGACACATTTATCCTAAACTTTTTTTTCACATCAATTTTTTGGGGTATATGTGGAAATTTGAGGTAAATGTATTACAATGTACAAATTTGGGATAAATGTATTACATATGTACAAGTTTGAAATTTTTGGTGTCGCAAAAAAATTTTGAGATAGATGTGTCACAATGAACATAGTTTAGAATTTTTGATGACTTTTACCCTTAAAAAAAAATCATCTCAAACAAGCCTTATTGGCTAGTATACATATTATATAATGCGACATATTATTGATTTTATATGTATTTCAAAAGCAAAGGTCTCACGACCCATTATTGAAGTCATAAAGGGGCAGTGCAACCGTTCGTGACAGTGGTTAGGTTCTCCGACACTCTACTATTGCTGGTAAAGGATCAATGACCCTCGACTGGAGGTAATAGAAAGTGACCGTTACATCCGAAAAATTTCAACATTTATTTATAATGCGTAGGAATTGTAGTCGATAAATGTCACGAGCGAAAATAATAGATGGGTGATTTGCGTGATAAACGCGGAGATCGAAATGTAATTTTCGTGCCCTTATTTTTCCGTCAATAATTACGTTAGAGTTGAATTATTGTATTGTTGTTCTTACGTTTAATTTTCTAAAGTAGCGATGAGACAAGTAACACCACGTAGGATATTAATGGAGGCTGATATGCTCCCAATTTACATATCGGATATGTGTTAAGTTTGAAATTTACGGATTTAAATATTTTCGCATGTGTGGTAAATTTTGCAAAATATTTTGACGTGTTTAAAATATTTTTCGAATTCATCGATGTTTAAAACGGGCACTGATTTTCTCGTTTACAAACCAATTTACTGGATATCTTAGTAATTATCAAAATATTCTCTTTTGACAATTACATTGATGAGTCCATTTGTTATGAAACTCACGCACTTCTCGTCTTATAATGAACTTAGATTGATATCATGCTTTGAGGTCATGCCTTACCTCATCAATTTCAACTCTACCATATTAATATACTTGATGACTCATGCATTTTATTTGGCCGAGAGAGCTCTCATTCTTCACCAAACCAAATAGCTCATCATTTGTTACTTTCTTAGGGACACTTGTAAACTTTGGATTAGAATACTTAGCATTCATTTGCTCAAAGTCATGATTATTTTTAACTTATGTTAGTTACCAAACTTCACCATTTACTCTTAAAGCATTTCCATAATCGAAGAAGTGGGTCCTTAGGTTTTACAATGAAAATCTCTTCTTCATTTATTTCCAATCACCCACGTTCTTCTTAAAAATCTTGTTTTCAATTATTCACGAAAGCCCCACTTCCTCATTACTATAGTCTCGATATAAATTTCTTGGGTTCGAACTAGGTACAATATTGACTTTCATTACTTTTCCTAAATGAGTTTTGTCGTTTCCAAATTAAGTATCATTGATTTTCGATTTCATTTTTTTTTAAAGGAAGTTAAAGCTTTAATTTTGCTTAAGTCATTTTCAAGGTAAGTGAAAACTCTAAGTGCTAAGTTAGGATAATCTATTTACTACTTTTGACTTGATTATTTGATGAATGTTAAATTAGTTTGCATTTTTATGATGCGTGTAAAGAAGTTTTAATAATTGGGTGATGAAAAGTTATGCTTACTTGACTTGAATGATTAAAATCTTTTATATATTCTGGAGTGGTGAATAAATATCATCGATGGCTAAAACAAAATAAATGGGAAGTAAAATGATAAACGTAGGTCTGTGTGCTAGTATAGAAAAATGGTCATAATTTTGTCTATATAGTTTAGAACGACTTGACTTCAAAACCAAAAGAACAATGACTCTTAGTGTGACGCCCTAGAAAGTCAGCCATGACATGTATATTTTTCTTTTCTCAATTATTAGCATGCGTAAGCAAAATCAATTAATCATACATTCCCGTACAAAAAAATTTGCACGAGTATGTAAGCCTCTTTATTTAAATAGAACCTCAGACGTTACAACTTTAGTACATTATTTGAACAACATACAAAATTCATAGTCCTAAGAAAAAGGTTGATTTACTAGCGTCTCTATTCCCACACTGATTTAAAGTATGCCTAAGCATTAACCAAGCTACCATCCAACTCAGGGTTCGGTGGTCTTCCATCTCATCCTGTTTCCCTCCGACATCCTATAAAACTGAAAAATAAGGAATGAGCATAAACCCAATAAGTAAACTTTCTAGGTTTAAATTAATAAATCATTTCAACACTTAACTTGGCATCACAAACAATGTGAGTCAAGTGCATTACTTCAGACTCTAGTCTTAACTTCATATATAGTATCTCAAACTTAGTACATTAAATGCAACAATCATATGCATTACCTTAGACTCAATACATCATATATAGTAAACACAGTAATCACTTATGCTCAAAAGATACTTCAAACTTTGAAAACATTCGAATTCAGAAGATATTTCAGATTTTGAAAACATTTAGGTTTAAAAGATATTTTGAACTTAGAAACATTTGGGCTCAGAAGATATTTCAAACTTAGAAACATTTAGGCTCAGAGGGTATTTCAGACTTACAAATGTTCGAGCTCAGAAGATATTTTAGATTTGGAAACATTTGGGCTCAGAAGATATTTCGAACTTAAAAACATTTGGACTCAGAGGTTATTTCAAACTTAAAATATTTTGGCTCAGAAGTTACGTTCAAAAAATACCTCAGCTGCGGACAATAGACTCAGACGCAGATTACGCTCAGATGATGCAGAACATATTCAGATGCAGTATACTCCAAGTGAAAAATGATTCCAAATGTTACAGATGTTATGCTTTCAAGTTCAAATACATCATTTTCACATATCATAATAAAATCCATCAAACACTTTTAGTGCAAAACATCACTTATCCGATCCATTAACATAACAACTTCACATTGTCACTATGTTGAATCTAATCACAGTTATGTCACGCATCAAACAACCAAATCCAAGTGTTAACTAGATTAGGCTAATTTAACACATAGAACTTTCATTTACCTCGGTTAAGGATTCGAATTCTTAAATATTGAAGTCACCTTCAAACAAATAGACAAAATTGAAATCAACAATTATTTATTTCCAAAACGACAAAAAAACTGTTGGAAAAAAGTAGTTGAAATCAACATTTACCTAGTCAAAATTCGAAAGATTGAATTAGAGAATCACGAGTGTGAAACCTCCACCTCACTCATGGATTTGAAAACGAAATGAAAAGTAGAAAGTAAGTGAGGAAAGTTGTGGAGAGAATTTTCTTACTTTGGAGTTTCCCCTCCCTTCTTCGGCCAAGTCGATTCTTAAGAGAGAAAGTTTTTTGGCCAAGTTTAGATGTAATCATTACTTGGCTAAGTGTTTCGATATAATTTGTTCAAATGTCCCTATAAATATAGCTAGAGTGCAAGTTGTCTAATAAGAAGATGCCGTAAGAAGATATTTTGAGGAAGAGAATGATGACTCTAAAGCTAGGCACAAGTGATTCAATAGAATTGAGCTATAATGGTGTAATGATTAAGAGAAGTCTTGGTCCTCTCCTTCTTGGCCAAGTAAATAGGTTAGTCACACAAAGTATTTATGTGCAAATAGCCAAACTATATTATATAAGACATGATGTTACATGGGCTAAGTTCATTGTATTAACCTAAGCATGATTATAACGTTGGGAAATGAAATGAGGATTGGCTGAATTCACTAAATGGGGAATAAAATACCCAGTACCTAAATAGTTATGTTTTGAGGTTGCTAAAATATTAGCGAAACGATATGAAAACATGGAAAGCATTCGTTCTCAACATTGGAAATTGTGAAAAATAACTTAAATTCATCAAAATCATTAACAAACCAATTCCAATTGCTAGAAATATTTCAATTTAAGTTCTTGGGCTCGAATTTAAACTATGAGACTCGATAACATCAATTATGAATCTTAGAACTAAATGACATGTTCGAAAATAATTTGATTCCATGAGAATTATCAATGAACATTTTTGTTGTTAAGAAAATATTAATGCAAACTTTAGAGCTTCAAGTATCACCAAACACTAATTTTTAGAACGTACGATCCCTTTTTACAAATAATGTGACGGCGAATTAAATATCATCATCCTACACACATTGATATTGATTAACTTATTTTTAACACCTCAGACTTTGGGTGATTACCTTGTAGAAAATCATTTTAAATATCATTATTGAATATTGAAATTTCAGGATGTCACACTTAGATCTACAACTTTTATATTTTGAGTTTTCTGATATAAGTATTGTAGGCTCACCGATTTAAGAAAACAGTAACCATTGTAGGCAGAAATTTCAATTCTACGTTAGTCTAGGAAAATTGTCATAACTTTGTCTATATATATCGGAATGACTTGATTCTAAAGCCAAAGAACATGGACTCTTAGATCTAGAAATTTTATGTTTTGAGTTTTCTGATATAAGTATTGTAGGCTCACCGATTTGAGAAAACTGTAAACATTATGGGCAGAAATTTCAGTTTTACGCTAGTCCAAGAGAATGGTCATAACTTTGTCTATACATATCGAAATGATTTGATTCCAAAGCCAAAAGAACATGGACTCTTAGATATATAACTTTTATATTTTGAGTTTTCTAATATAATCATTGTAGGTTCACCAATTTGAGAAAATAATAAATGTTGTGGGCAAAAATTTCAGTTTTGCACTAGTCTAGGAGAATGGTCATAACTTTGTATATACATATCGAAATGACTTGATTCTAAACCAAAAGAACATGGACTCTTAGAACTATAACTTTTATGTTTTGAGTTTTCTCATATAAGCATTATAAACTTATTGATTTAAGAAAACAGTAAATGTTGTGCTTAGAAATTTCTATTCTACGCTAGTCCAGGAAAATGGTCATAAATTTTTCTATACATATCAGAATGACTTGATTGTAAAGCCAAAAGAACAAGGACACTTAGATCTAAAACTTTTATTTTTTGAGTTTTCTTATTTGAGCACTGTATGGCTGCCGATTTGGGAAAGAAGTGACAACATGTGAATGGACAAGATGAGGAAAAAGAGAAAAACTGCAATGATCACTCTTCTAAGCTTTCAATGAAATTGAAAAGGCATCAATTCTTCTATAATGATGATATTTTAAAGCAAAATCAAAAGAAAAATAAAAGGCCGAATATGATGATTATCGATTTCTCATCATAATGATGTAGATTGCTGGGTGATGATGTGATGTTGTTGAAATTGTTGACGCTCACGTAGCCTTTCGAGAATGTATAATTTGCTTGCAAAATATAATAAGTGTGTTATTATGTACATGGTTGCTACGTGATCAAAAATGGAAAAAAATTATTAAATTATTATGTCATCCACTTGATGGTGACGACAATGCCCGTGTGTTGGAAGCCTCGGGAGTTTCGAGATGCCCGTATGTCGGATACCTTATGAAGTGTTACGGGATACCTCAAGAGTTTGAGATGCCCTATGGTCGGATGTTGCGGGATGCTTCGGAGTTGAGATGGCCTGTGTGTTGGATGCCCCGAGAGTGTTCGGAATGTGAAAAAAAAACAGAATGATATGAAATAATTTATATATGATGCATGACTACAATGCATGTTTTTTTATTGAATCAAATGATGATGATGGTGCATTGTAATGTGATATGGCTTCCGCATGCATTTAGTAAATAATAGTATACATCGTTGCTATTGATTTGCCATCGACATAAAGAGGTGAAGCATTTTCATGTGCTTGTCATGCATGAAGTTTTATGATGTGTGATCACAAGTTATATGATGTCAGGTTGAGTGATGGGTAGATTTTCTACTTTAAAATTAGAGATTTCATTTATTATGCCCCAGCTCACTCCTTATTTTTCAGGTGTGTAGGATGATCTCCTAAATGTTGAGATGAAAGGGACGAGATGATGACGGAGGCCATCAACCTGTAAGTCGAATGGTGGTTTTGTATAGACAAACTTTTAAAGACGTAGAAATATAGTGTAGGGAATAAGCAACCTTAACCCTTTCCCAGGTCTAGGCAAGCTTTTATGTCGTACTGTTGTTGTTGTGAATTTGTAATATGAATAATTTTTCATGAAAGATGCAGATGTATTTTAGTCAAGCTTGTGCGATTTTCTTGTACGGGGGTAATTGTGAAAGAAAAATTTTATCGTGCTTCTGTGTGCTAATAATAATTAAAATGAAGAGAATACATGTCGCACGTGACATTCTAGGGCATCATAGTGGCGGCCTTTCGCTTTTGAATTTGTTTCTTATTTTCTAGATTTTTTATAAAAAAATTATAAATTCATGGCTAAGGTCGGCGTTGTTTTATCGAAAAAATTTCTAAACTTATTGCATTTGTGTAATTCAATCATAAACTTTTCAATTTGGCTAATTTAGTTTCAAACCTTTTGACAATTTGTTGATTGAGTCATTTCGGCCAATTTTGACTAGAAATCATTAATGTGGAAGCCAATTATCCTTCGTAGAACGGTTGGCGTTGATGTGGATAATTTTTGTAATTTTAAAAAATTATTGTTTTTCTTTTTCTTTTTTCTTTTTTTTTTCTCATTATGCCAACAAAGGTCACCGGCGACCCTCGCCGGCCGTGAAGGCCATGCCTAGAGTGGGTGAGGGCCGCCTTACCTGAGATCGATAAGGCTACGAAGGCCTTGCCAATAGCCTAGTGGAACGTGAGGGTCATTGGCCACAAAGAAAAAAACACTAAACAAAATAAAAAAAAAAATTTGCAAAAATTATTCACGTGAGCATTGATCGTACCACTTAGGACGACTAACATCAACGTTGGTGATTTCTAGCCACATTTGATCGAAAGGACTCAATTGGACATTTTTCATAAAGTTTAGGACTAAATTAATCAAATTAAATGTTTATAACTGAATTAGCACAAGCGCAATAGATATATAACTTTTTTTTGTAATTTTTCCCATTTTCAGCAAGTCACCAAAAAGATTGAGCGGGCACCGGACAAAGTAAATAAATCATAGGAAGTAAGCTTTTCATATTAGCTAGCAACTTTCTCAATTACAAAAACAAGTTTTCTCCTGTCAATAAATAGTATTTTTGTAACTTTTTTAGAGCCCATTTGTTTATATTTAAGCAAAAGCGGAGAGCACTACTTTGTATATCCTTCAAATTTTAAACATCGTTCAAATATCAAAAAATCATGGGGAAAAAATTATGTGAATTTTCATGTCGATATTTTGTGAATGTTTGGGGATTTCGAATTTAAAAAAAAAAAATTCAAAATGCACGAATGGTAAGATTTAGATTAAACAAAAATCCAATGGAAAAGTCATTCCAGGCAGCCCCTAGTTAGCTTGAATCCTATCTACATCTACTGAATTTTATCTCTTGTTCGGTAACTCAATAACTTGCATGACGGGCAAGCACCCATCTTGCAGAATAACCCGGTTCTTGATGCAGAAAACATGCAGCATCTCCTTCCTGCTGTGCTCCGACAAACTCGCTCTACTCGAGAACAAATGTTAATTACACAGCGAATTACATAACCTCTTTCGACGAGCTGACGAAATTCATTCCGATGGACAACAGGAGATATACTACTCGATCATTTTCGGCCGGAACCGACTTAGAACGGGCAAGGAGAACATGGAATTGATGTGCTCCATTGACTTCACAGCGTTTTCTGTTCCTAGTTTCAGATACAACCTGAACTGCTGCTACCCTGAGCTGATCCAGAAGAACTTCTAGAGCCTGACCGGCAGTCCATAATTATGGAAAGCTCTAAGTTTGCCGTCATAGCTTCCGGTCACAATCACGAGGCCCCATGTTCCGGAAAGGGAGAAATGGCCTCCTTGATGCTTCCTGAATTCGCAAGATCCTTCAGTGAGTGGTACTTCGAATAGAGGAAGCCTCTCTTCGGGAAATGTAGCAGAGCCCATGCACGACCTGTCGACTGAGAAGCAATTACCGAGTGAAAAATGCTCAGGTTCTTTATGATCCGGCATGCAAAAGGAGCATCTTTGCTTGTGATTTCCTCGGTCCTTTGGTCTTCTAGGTGTGCCTGACCATGGCGTTGCAACAGACACACCTTCGGATGGAAAATACTCACAAGAGCGAATGGACTTGGTGCTCTTGGAAGGAGGCATGTCAAAGTCGTCATAGTTCCACAAGTAAACGCGATCCTCTCCAGTAGATACCATGTGATTTCCGCTCGAAGTGAAAGAAGCCGACATCTGATTTCCCGACTTTGGATGCCCTGTTACATTCAGCAAATTACAGCTTTAAGCATCACGGGGATATTGTGGAACCAAAACAAAAAGTGTCGCTTCACATTGGCAAAATTGTGCACTGGTAAATAGGTCTGCGTTCTTGGTTCATATTCTTGAGGACACAGAGGAGATGTGACACCACAAGAATGTTAAACCATGAACTCCTTTTTCCCTCGACTTATTTGACTTTTTGCTCAATATGGCACCAAGGACTTTATAAAAATGGCTCAGATGCAAAAAAAATTACTAAGCCACACATTTTTACAAGGCAAAGATGAAAGATGCCTTGATTTTAATCCTCAGAATGTGGGTAACGATGAGAGGCAATTTCATGAAACCTGACATAAGAATGAAGTTTCATACCTCTGTATTTGGAGATGATATCTGTTCCTTCTAAAATACGGAGTCTGCAATCTTCTGACGAGATCATTACTCTTCGAGAATTTTCCTGAGAAAACTGCAATGAGAAATCATTTAAGTGTCATTGACGAGCACTGTAAGAAGAACCTGTCATTAACTCGAGCTCTAGTTATGCCAAACCTGAATGCTAGTGATCTTGTTGCCAAAGGTCCTTTTTTGACCTTGAATATGGATCACTGCATCTTGCTGGAGATGTTTGCCTGCAGCCAGGTAAATTGAGTTAAGTACCAGCTATTTATATTCACAAACTAGCCATAGTCAAAACATGATGAGTAAGTTACCCGACATCTTGAAGAAACGGCAAGTGCCTGTGATACTACCAACAACAATTCCCTGCAAAAAGCATTGAAGAAAGAGAAGACGAGATGAGCATAATCGTTATCGTCCTAAAACTTCAGATATGGCTTAGCAGCATGAAGCTAGTGATCATACTTTTCCATTAGGCTGGTAGCAAATGGCTGTTATTACATCTCGTGCATCGGCCCAATCCACAACTCGCCTTTCGGATATTCCCCAAATCCGAGCTTTACCATCTATAGAACCACTTATGAAGTAGTTCTCATTGAGAGGGTCAAATTGAATGCACGTCACTGTTTCAGATCAAAAAGGCAAATAAATAAGATAATGGGAAATTGTTGAATAACGATATAAGGACATCTCGAGACGAAGAGGACAGAATTTTGATTTTTACCATAGTTACTATGCTGGAAGACATTCAGGCATTGATTGCAACCCACTTTCCACAGACGAACGGTATCATCTTTAGAAGAAGAAAGCAGTTTCTGCAACAGCAAAGGTTGAAAGGAAGCTCCCATCAGCCATCAAGCCGAGCAAAACATTATCGACATGAAATAAGTAAGAGGTCATGATCACTTCAGCAAGATATAAAAGGTTTTGCTAGAACTCACATTGGAAGAAGACCAAGCCAACTCCAGAACATCACTTGTATGGCCACGAAACTCATGCAGCGGTGACTCGCCGATCCAGAAGATGTGATCAGGCATTAAAACTGAGGTGTGGTTCGACTTCTTTCCTTTAGGGCGCAACATGTCGTTTTTCACCAGGCTGCAAATATGATCTTCACAAGTATCCACATAACTATGAGAGGCATCTGCTGATGTGACCTGCCATATCCGGACCACGCCATCCGAACCACCAGTTGCCAAGAATTCACCATCTGGACTGAACTTCATCGTCCAGATTATGCCGTCGTGAGCTTGAATTTCTTGTCCGACATAGAGTGCAGATAACTCCATCCACCTCTTTTTGTTGTGTCGGGTTTTCAGCTTTCTCAATCTGGGTACTTCCGCATCTGGTTTGAATGCTTCAGAAATAGACATGTTATGTCTGTTGTTCCTCTTGTTCCCAAAAAATTTCCACCACCTACTTGCAAGAGACGTCTGTTTGCATTTCACAGGTGAATGTGAAAAGCCATCTGCCCCCACATCAGCCAATTTGTTCTCCTGTTGTTGATCAAATTCATCAACCACATAATCTCCATCATTTTCCTGTCCATTCCTAGAGCATACAAAATCTTCCTCTGGAGAATAGGTTCCGGACAAAAATGACCTCGAAACAGCTCCGCTGCACACACTTAACCTATCCACATCTATCTCACTTTCATCAGAACACACGACCGGAAAACTGAATTCAACAAAACCCACTCCACGCAAGAAGGTATCGCGCCTTTCTTTGACACTTTGCGGTTCATTCAACCAAATGTCGTACCGAAATTCGCTTGGACTTGATTCTACTTCATCTTTAGCCACATCTGACTCCTCAGGTAACGAAAATTGCTCAGCAGAATCAAAGAACTGATCACTCTCTCCCTCATTATGACCCAGCATGTCTTGCAATTGGCCTAATATTCATATCAAAGAACCAACTATGATCGCCACTCCTCTTTCTCAATGCAATCAAATTCTTCGAGCAACTCAAATCACTTCATATACCCCCGCGAGACCCCGAATTCAAGCACCGAATTTCGCTGGATACTGCTGAAAACTGCGGGATGCAGCAGCTAGTATTCCCAAACTCCACCAAAAACTATAAAGATCACATAAACTAATTCCCCAGCATGGGTTAAGTACGACGTACCAAGTTCTAGCTCTCTAAAAGACCACCGAGGGAACTTTTTATATGCGAGAGTTGAAAAGGCTCAGCTCCAATCCTCAGCATAAAAAACTAAGCCAAGCAACACCCAGATGGCCAAAAGTCTCAGGAACCACAAATCGGAGAGCTCCAAAGGCCTCCAAAGTTGGGACAACATAAACAAATGGACCAACAAAAAGATATATTTTACCTCGGTTTCAATGCAAAGCAAAAATGTGGACAATTCAACACGAAATCCACCGACCCTCCTGAGATTATGGCTCGTAGGAGTCAAATCACAGGCGGAACAAGAACGACACTCTCTTCCGAAGTCAACCGCCACGATGCATTGAACACAGTGAAGGTTTTCAGGGGCAGGGCACTTGGGGCTGTGAAGAGAAGATGGCGGAACAAGAAAAGGGGTGTGTGTGTGTGTGTCTGTGGGTGCGTGTCTTGTATGGAATGGCTGCAGGGGAAATCGAAAGGTGATAAACAAAGCGGGTGTATAAATAAACAAACCCGAACAAATGGGGAGGCTTCTTTCTTTCCTTCCTCTCTGCGATTTCTTTGTTGTTTTTTCCTCTTTCGAAATTCGAGAGGAGATGAGATGGATGAAGAAACCAATGAAGGGTGTGTCTTGAGAAGCGTGGGGGGCGTTGAAGAGCACGAGCGACAAGAACAAACGGCGCGGCCCGTGAAACAAGAAGCTTGTGTGTGTGTGCGCCCTGTTGCTGAAGCAGCAGCAGCAGCAGCAGCAAACAATGCGGTAGCAAGGCCCAGCCTTTGTGCTTCAGTAATCCCCAACAAAGCAAGGCGTTTTCACTTTCTGCGACATTAAATTAGGAAGGAATGGTTAGACACAGCGAGAGAGAGAGACAGAGAGACAGAGTCTGAAATGAAAAGCTGAAACCCCCGCGGGTCTAATTCATGCACTTCGCTTTTCGACCCCCTCAAAAAAAAAAAAAAAAACTTTTTACTACTTCTTTTCACCAAATTCAAAATTTGTAATTCTTGCATTTTGTTTTGTTTTGTTTTGTTTTATATATTTTTCAAATTTAAAATTCTTAAAACTTTCACAATACTCCAACATTGATTGATACCTAGACATCCAAAATATTAGTTTGCATAATTTTTAAAATTTTGATGATATTTAAATTTTTGCGAAAAAGAAAGGAAGTGTTTTTTGCTTGTTCACAGGTACAAACAAGTATAAGGTTGTGACTAAGAAAACACAACGTGATGCTTTCGATAGTAGTTAACAGATGTCTCTAGGACACTTGTTTATCATACTTAACTAGGAAAAGTTTTTGATTTTTAATATATTGATTATTACTTATAACTCGAGGAAGGTAGCGCGTTGAAAAAATGCATAATTTCCCTTACTAGCTAGCTAACATGTGTTCGATGATGTTCTTGAACAAAATCTTTCTTTCATGATCTAAACCCAGAAGTGAAATCAAGATCCCCCAATTTGAAACAAACTTAAATTACTTCTCAACATCACAACAAATCATCATGAAGAAATATTATCAAATGAGATACACGTCATTCGAAAGAGCATATCCAAGTCATCCTTATTTGTCTCATAAGACATTAGTCATTTCGCATCGCTTTTGTGTCATTAATCATTTCATATCGCTTTTATGTTAAGAGGACCTCAATCTTTCTTTTAAAGCATTAAAGTTATCCCTTTTAGTAGTAGCTTAGCAATTGAAAAATGGATCACAAAGCTTGCGATATATAAACGTTGTGATAGGTGTTTATCAAATACTTTATAATCAGGAAAAAATTATTATTAAAAGTAATCTAAGGGAAAACTCGTTTTTTTACTCTAGAGTAAATTGATTTACTCATCAAATAATCTAATGCACTTATTTAAAATTCCACAAAAATATACATATACACACATACATACATATCCACCCAAAAATTTCCAGGGGTCATATTCAATCACAACACACCAAAGCACTCCCAAAGTGACACCACAGGACAGCCATGTGAGAACGACCAAAGGGGTTGACTTTCAATTTGCTATTAATGCGCCTTTAAAGCGTATTAAATAACGAATCAATTGGCTAATTTTTTTTTTAAATTGCAAAAAAAAAAGCTGTAATAAAAAGTAGGGATGTTCCTATAGAATGGCCTATTGTTTTGCAGGTTTCACTTAGGCAAACCGATTTGATCAAAAATAAAATAAAATAAAAACAAAGTCGTCACCTTCATCGCTTGCCGAATCTGACAAATGACACCCTGGGCTTCACCATTTATTATCCTACTTGTCTTGGCTAACATTTGATTAATGTTTAAAAATATATTTTTGGCATAATATTATATTGAATTAAGTAAATACAGTTTGCTTATCCGAAAAATGAAATTAACAGTATATATTGACTGTGACTTTTGTAGTTCAATATGTAAAATTTATGTTAATAAGTGATTTCAGGACACCTAATAATTAAAAGAATTAACGTCACAAGTTTTACTAGAATGACCATTAAGAAAATTTTATAGTATATAGTTAGTGTAGTCTATTTTGATTCATGATACATCTAAAAGAAATGTACTCAATGTCAAAGTGCCTACACCGGTTAGTAACAAACAATCACTCTTACGACTAGCTTGTCAATACACTATCTTGTTCCATCACAGTAAAAAGACAACACGAAGCTACACTAAGATACGATGAAAAGAGAATATATGTGGATTTTAAATCCACACTATAATTATCTATCTGCCTTGGTGTCTAGGCATCATTGACACGAATCAACCTCCATATCAAAATATATTTGATTATCAAAATATTAACTACATATATCACGAAAAGTACAATCCATTTAATATGCATTTTTTTTAGGTAATTAACAAGTTCATAAAAAAAATCACTATTTGATGATATTTGAGAATTAAACAATTGGAGAGGGATGTGCAAATTTCAAAAAAATTTGGGACTTTTTTACATGAAGATAATAACTGGATAATCAATGATCACTATATATATATAGGTAGATTTCACACTTTAAAATTGTAACCAAGATCTCCAAAATCCAAACATGAACTTAAACACAAAAAGGAGACAGGAAAGTGGAAAAGGGAATGGGACCAGAGACAGGCTGTGCTCAAAAGGCTTTCAACAGTCACTGCCAGTGCCAACTCTAACTACGAAGGCCATAAACCCCACTCTTTAGATTCCAACATTTATTATTCTTTATTTTATAATATATTAATTTCTTTTCTTCAAATTAATATATTAAAGTTACACAGACATTAATGACTCCTCTCTGCAACTATCTGGACCCTTTCAATTGGGGACAGCGATTGTTCCTAATCCTAATAACCCACCTCTCTCACCCCTACAACCTGCAACACTCTACAATTCTTGGGCTTGGGAAATAATTGCAGAATGTGTTCTTCACCATTGAAGATGCCTAATTAAGCTCCAACCATGGTTGGGAACACATTGGGCTCAAATTGGCTTGTTGTGCAATATCTCAGAGTTCCAACAAAGAAAAAGAAGAAGAATGATATATTTCAATTTCAG
>BCNH02000009.1:1144932-1156457 GCA_001662345.2 Metrosideros polymorpha var. glaberrima
AATATTAATATAATATTTTGGCCGACAGGCGTGCCATGTCATGTCAGCACCGGTCGACCAAATAGATTGAATTGGTATAAATGCAAAAGGTTTGGGCGGTCTAGAAGAGAAGCCAGAAGTCTTTTTTTCTCCAAAGAAGTAAAAAAAAATTACTTCTCTTTTTGGCTTCAAAACTCATTTTAGAGTAAAAAACTCATTTTGGAACAAAAAAAAGAAGTAGTTTTAACAAACACGTTTCTCCTCCAGAAGTGAAAAAGTATTCCAAAAGTAGAAAAGTGAAAATGCGTTAACAAACGCATTTCTACTCCAGAAGCCATTCTGGAGTAGAACTTCTACTCTAGAATGGTTACCATGCACCCATTTAACTGGATGCCAGTCCCACTCAGCATCTACGGAATGCTGCTTTAATGAAAAATTTCTTCCAACTTTGTCCTTACTTAATTATCTTTTCAATTTTACCATCACCCTCACTTTACTATGCAAATGTGACCGGCATTGCGAGTCGTTGGCGACAAGCTCATATTTGCCCAACGAGCTCAAATTTGACCAACCTAGCCCCAAATTTGCCACCGGCGGCCATCGACCAAGGTCACGCAACCCTTGTCGAGGCTACCGCGGTCACCCGAGGTTGCCGGCTTCGGTTGCTTTCAATTGGGTTTCTTCGATCCTCTTCGGTCTCTGCATATTTTAACTACTTTAGAATTTTTCTTTACGGAAAACCCTAGTCTAAAGTAAATAGACCAGACGCTAGTTGAATTTCATGAAAACAATTAAGTCCAAAGTGCTTTGCGTTTGTGGAAATGCATTGGACAAAAACTCTCCGAAATGCACCCTACATCCTACACGAGAGCCTATTGCGTTCAAGAAAAAAAAAAAAGATTCATCACACGCACATCCCAATAAATTGTGCTAAATTTTTTACACGTGCACATCTAATTAGCAAAGAAATGGTTAGGTCGCTTATACTTAGGTTTGGATGGAGTGACATGGAAGGAACGAAGAGAAATTACTCAAATTATGAACTTCAAAATGAACATGTTGTGCTAAATCCACAAACCATACTCTACAACTGTCAATGGAGGCCACCCTTCTTCCCCCATTCTCTTTGCCCAAACGACTCATCATTGTATGAAAGGTAGGAGGACAAGGTTTTTTGCATGACATTGTTTGAGTAATGATACAAGGTATGAGTAGACTTGATTATAGACCTGGCAGCCATGCCTGACTCTGCTCGAGCCAAAGCGCCAAAGACTTTTTGGAGGAGCTTGGGTAACGGCATTGAGTGAGAAACACCAGCCCAAACTTAAAAATTTATATAAAAAGTTTCTGATGAGTAGGCTTGGGCAAAGATTTAGGCACAACCTTAACAGGCTAGGCCCGCCTAATAATCACATCTAGGTACTAGAAAAAAATCATATATGACAATATAATTAACCGGGAAAAATTGTTCAAAAAGTCATAAACTTATTGTACTTTTGCAAATTCAGTCATAAATCTTTGAATTTTGTCAATTGAGTCCTGAACTTTTTCACACTTTGCCAATTGAGTTCATCTGGCCAATTTTGGCCGGAATTCGATGACATGGGTGTTGGTCATCTTACATGGCGCAGTCAACATTGATATGGACAATTTTTAATAATATTTTAACATTTTTTCGATTTTTTTTCTTTCCTTTTTTTCCTCCTTTTCTTCCTTTTGCTGGTGGCCGACCACCAGCCACAGGTGATGGCCAAGCGGGCTGGCCTCACTTGGGTGAAGGCAAACATCGCCCGCTACAAGTGCCAGGCGAGGGCGAGCCTTGGCCAGCGCTCCCCGGCCGTCCCTTGCCCAGGCTAGGGCAGCCTTGCTTGATTTAGCGAGGGGAGCCCTTGTTGGGTTTTGCCCTTGCCTAGTGGGGCAGTGGTGGGCCATCGGCAAAAGGAAGAAGAAAGAGGAAAAAAATTGAAGAATAAAAAATAAAAAGTCAAAAAAGTATTAAAATATTTTTAAAAATTGTTTATGTTAGCAATGGCCATGCCACGTAGGACGACTAGCGTCTATGTCAACGAATTCAGGTCAAAATTGGCTAGATGAACTCAATTGACAAAGTGTGTGAAAATGTTCAAGACTCAATTTGCAAAATTCAAAGGTTTATAACTGAATTAGCAAAAGTACAATAGATTTAGAATTTTTTGGACAATTTTCTCTCATTAACTGTAAGATCTAACTATAGAATTCAATTGATTTTAAATCTTTCGATTGGTGCAACCAAGTCTTAAAGTATTTTGAGAGGCGCGATCAAACTTCTTTACAATAATTGCATTTCGATAACCTTGTAGGCTGTGACATAAGAAATTTTTGTTCATGGATAGAACAAATAACGGGTGAGAATAATAGGGTTTCTATGGTGCCTCGAGAGACCGATCCCCCAATCTAAAAACTCACATATTTTGTTGATCCTCCTACACAAGAGAAGTTGCACCTCAAACACTTCAGAAGATTTCCAATGAACGATCGACCTCAAACACTTCAGAAGATTTCCAATGAACGATCGAGATATGTTCTTTTATGATTCACCGGCTATCGATCTCCAAACATCAGATTTTCGAGAACTTGTAGAAGTGCCACGTAAGGCGATTTATGATTACTGACACAAATTGAAAAATTTTATAGTTTAGTTTATATATGAATATGGAACTTCAACTGCAATTTCACAAAGGATGCGGTATGGACGACTAGAAGGTGTTTTGGGACCACATTTGACCACTAAAAGAAGTGGATGATGCATGTGCCTCCATTGATAACTCCAATGCTTGCTGAACGCTGTGTCACAAGCGTTCTCCTAGTTCTTCACAAAATTTAAATGAGGGGGTCGAAGTAATTTGTTCCCTAGATCCAACTTAAGCGGAGAGGGTCGGTCAAACTTCAATGAAAGTTAGAAGTGTTGCTTCATTTTCCGGCTAATTTCCTTAAAAAAAATCAAACTTTATATTAAATATTAATTATGACCTGAACTTTTTCTGTCTAAAGAAATCCTCAACTTTCGCTCTAATCCCAAATCTGCCCATGTGTTTAAAAATTGCCACAAAGTATTGATGAAGACGCACCTCCGATTGGTCATGATGTTGATAATTTTAAAGAAACTAGTGGCGATTTTTAGATGCGTGAACAAATTTGGGAGTACAGTGAAAGTTGGTGATTTCGAGGCAGAATTAAGATTGCACTTAAAATTGTGAGGTTATCTATTACGAATGTGTGTTGTCACTTAATATAACCAATCTCGTAGATCGATTTTAGTATACTTGCTATTTTTTATCATAGAAAGAGTGAAAAAAGCCACTAGTTCAAGAAGCCCTTGGAGGAGACAGGATTGAGATCCTCCGGTCTCTCATCCGAGAACTATTTGCATTGAAAGTTGCAACCAGCCAATGCCTTGTCCCTTGCAAAATTTTAGAGTAGGCTCGCACCCATTTCAAGGAAAAAAAACTATATATGTACATTAAGAAAAACTATATATATGCATTTTATTTATTGCTAATTATTGTGGAAACTTTCTCAATAAATTTTGAAGACTAACAAAACATTTTATTAAATTGGACTCATATTAATGAGATCATTTTTCAGGTGATAGATCCAAGGAAAACTTATTGAGATCTTATTTATCAATCTCTAGATATTACCACGTCTGAAGTCTTGGTCTGCAAATTGAATGGACGCTACTAGGGTATTATGAAGGAGCTATTTAAGACTTGCATGAAAGATATTGTCAAGTTTTTGGACTTCTATATACTCAACACTTAAGACTATATTAGACTTTAAGTATATTCAAACCTTTGTAAGTAACATCTGAAAACAACGTCTGAAGTGATCTTCTGAAGACAATATCTGAATATCAAAGATCTTTCAAATTTGATTTCTAATGGATATAAAACATCCACACGACAGTTAGGGATCTGGCTTGGTATTCCACTTTAGATATGATCGATCCATGATCAAATCTTATATTGATTTGCAACAGATAATCAAAGGCAAATTTTCTTTATTTGATTGGATAGGCTTCTCAATTGATGAAATATTCTTACCTAATTTGGAACTTAGTTTATGAAAACTCATATTCTTGTTGTATGGGTGACAGAATCAAATAGAGATTCAATCTTTTCAACCACGGCTACCCAACTTCTTTTTAGAAGGTTCAGATATGACGAGGAGTCTGATAAATTGTCATCTGAAAACTATCCAACGGCTAATTTGGAAGCAGATGAGTTTAAAAGGAAGTCGAGATGCTTAAGTGAAGAAGCACGAATAAAAAATTCCAAAGTACTAGAGAGCCTTGTTTTTACATACTTGTCATTAAGAGCATACACATTGTAATTGTCGAGAGGTGTTTGTTGAAAAACTCTAAGATCAAGATTGATCATCAAGAAAGCCCATATTGTAACATCTAATTAATTCATTGGATAGTGGAAACTCGCCAAGGAGGTTGATCGCGTGGAGAGTAGAGTAGGCTTCGGACAAGCTGAACCATTATAAATTTATTTTGCAATTTTCTCTATCCATACTCTCTTTACTTTGAAAGAACACTGCACATTTACTTAACTCTGATATGATTCTGTTATTCATAAGTAGTTGCTAATTCTACGTAATCAAACTTAAGTTTCTCAATTCCGCATTAATTTTTTAAGTTTATTTGAAATCACCTATTCACTCTCTTCTAGGTAATACTACTAGCTATATCACTAATAAATATGCAACTTTAACTTCCGATTCAAGTGGTCCATGCTATGAAAAGATGAGATGGGTGTGGCTCTTGCATTCAATTCAAATCTTCCCAAAGCACATGCTTTAGGGAACTAGAGCTAATCAATTTAGTAAATGAGTCTGAATATTGTCGATGTTATTTACTTATTATCCTTCTATAAATGTAAGTGGATCTCTACTCTATCGATCTCGATAGTTGTTTTCGTCAAAATTTCAATTATGAATAAATAAGAAAGTAAGATTATTGTAGCTTAGTAGATGATACATTGCGTTGAAATAGTGCAAAATCGTAAAAAAAAAAAAGAAAAAAGAAAAGAGAATCAAATAGAAGTAATAGAAATTTCAACAAACTCATATTTAGTGAGACGTCACGATATGAATTCAAGCATTGCCACCCAAACGAAATCGAAGGTTTGAGATGATTTGTAACCCAAGCCATTCGGACCTGAACCGGACTATCGTTCGAGAAGAGATAATTCGGATTGACACGATCTGAAATCAGTCAGACCCACTAATCCATCACCTAAATTAATTGTCATATCAACGAGGTTATTTGCATGCCTCCACTCACATCAAGATGGGCCCTAGATACGTGCGGATCACAAATTGTGCAATGGAGCATTTCGCCAAGATTAGTGTCCTTTCCCCCGTGTTATTGTTTAATACGCATCATGGTCGATGTTGGAGTGGTCAAACCCATCTTTTTAAATTGCTTTCTTTGAAGACATCGTATTTTAAGATTTCAAAAAAAAAAAACATTAAATAAATAAATATTTTTTGTTGAGTTGTCGGACTGTGATTCGGTCCCTTCCCAGTTTCCATTTCCTTCCAGTAATTAAACAAATCATCTTAATGACAGGGAAAGATGCATCGCAGTCAGCAAAGCAACCCTAATTCCGGCTGAATTCTGGCACCCTTTTCTTAATTTTGTCTCCTTCTGTATAATAGTGCAAAATTTCAGGCCAATTTCTTTTTTTATTCAAATTAATTTAAGAAAAAAAACCCTATCTTGATTGCTTTATGTATAATTAATCTGAACTCAAGTCGGTCCATTGTCCCCTGCCCAAGTTCCAACCCCCACACGCCTTCATATCACATGAAATGATAATACCCAATTTATCAATAAAAAGATCGAATTTTCAAAACGTATGAACGTGGGAGTCGATGTGGCTCATTAGCTCCTTTAAGTACAATCGATTACTGAATTAATACCATTAAATAAGATTAATACTTGAAATGATAAGCATGGGAGAAAAACGAAAAAAAATGACTCATTACGATGTTGATTGCATCAAATCAAACTGTATAAACACAATATAATTTGTCCTATTTTATGAGGAACGATGATATGAACAAACTATGTCGATATTGCTTTTCATATAAACAAGTAAGATTTTTTTAAACTTATATTTGCATTTTTCTAAAACTTATAATCGACATAATTTGAATTTATGAGAAAATGATACTTATAGAAAAAAGCTGACACGGGACGTGTAGAGAGGGTGGGGGGAGGACGTCGCTTAAGTGCTAGTGACCACCACCGGCCATATGGAGGCCCTCGCCATTAAGGGTGTGCAAAGAAACTGAAAACTGTTCGAAATCGGACCGAATCACCTGAGAACCGGTCCAATTTTCAGTTCTAAGTGTGGAACCACCCATTTGCCCATTTGGAACCGACCAGTAATATATAATATATATGTAATTTATAATTCTTTAATTTAAATATTTATCAGTGAAGAAAAGTATGAGTAGATTTGAGTTTTTATCTATTTTAAATCCTTAAACAAAGAAGAGCCAAAGTAACTGAATTCCTACTTATAGAAACTAAAATGCCCGCAAAGTTTTTATATTTTCTTGCAGTATCCCTCGGTTATGGTTTCTACTTATCTATTGAAGGGAATTGGGATCAGTGCAAAATCCTTTGTCCTATGAGATTTTGCAGGCAACCCCCTATTTGCAAGCAGGTGCATTTGAGATCGTGGATGAGAGTTTAGGAGGAAGTTTCAATGTGGAAAGTGGTATAGAGGGATGCATCACAAAGAAATCTTCAATCCCTAATTTGAAACTCGTTTATCTCGTCTCAAATTCTTACTCTCTCATTCTCATCACGATCTCTACTCTTTTTTGTCTCAAACTCTCAGTGTCTCACTCTCACCTCAGTCACTCCATCTCCGTTTTTTGACTCACGGCCACAACTTTCAACTCCTATTGACTCACAGCCACAGGCGCGGCCGTTTATCGCCTCCCTCTCTCGCTTTGGTCGCCTCCATTTGCTTGGTAGGACCCCAATCGGACTGGACCGGTGGTCTAGTTCCCAAGTGAATCCATGGAATCAATGGGCGGTTTCCGGTTCTAATTTTTCAGAATTGGTCATTAGGGGGTGATTCCTAATTCTAGGGTGTGAACCGTCCACTCAGACCATGCTCACCCCTATTCACCATGGTGAGTTTGCATAGATGCATGCCGTTGCTCGGTGACCCTCGCAAATCCTTGTCGACTTGTCGTGCAGAGCGGTGGCAAGGGCGACAAATCCCCGATTTCGCTCTATATCATATCGCATCATGAGTAAACTACCTTCTCCTTCTCGCACGAAGAAATCACTATCATCTTTACGCCACGACTAGAGGTGTTGTAATGTAAACCACGAGATTAAGCACTTCTTCAAGAATGAAACATTCGAAAAAAAAAACAAACCATAAAATACAATTTGTTTGGCATTTCATCGTGCGAACTGTGGATTAATCCTATCACTTTGTGTGGGGGGGCAGCAGCATGTTGTCAAGTCTGACGATACCCACGAATCGATTGCAAACGATGACGGATCTCCCTCGGAATGCTTTGCCCGACATTCGATCGACGAAATCCTCCACGACCCACCTTCACAAATTCGAAGAATGTCATCGCAGGTTGCTCTGTTCATCAGACTGTAATGTCACGAAAGCTCCTGACTGGGTCGAAGGCAAAGAGAACGAAATTGGAAACATCTTGTCATGGATCCTGTGGGAAATCTTGAGCTTCTGCATCAGCTGCAGTGTTGCTGCTGCCCCCAGCGATTTGGCCGAAAAGCTCTCTACCTTTTGTTCTTTAAGCCCCGATCAATGGACAAAAAATCGAATGAATCTTTTGCCTCTCTTGTATTCACTACCAAAAAAATTTCCCCTTTTGATCTTTACACGCATTTTACAGAGTCAATCTCCCCCTCTCGATCTCGATCTCGATCGGTAATCGCGCTGTTCATGCCCGATTTCGATTCCGCCGCGCCGAGATCAGAAGGGCATGATGTGGGTCGTCTTGGTATCATAGCTAGACAAGCATGGAGGCCTGGAGCTCACCTGCTTACAGGTCCTGAGCAGGTCCCCGGCCATCTGCCTCACCGGGGCCGGGCAATTGCTCTGCATCAGCAGCAGCATCTTGGCCACCCCGTTGCACTCCGCCACCACCTCCCGCGCCTTCTGGTCCCCGAAAAGGCAGCACACGCTCCACAGCGTCGCCACCGCGTGCTCCGTCGCCGCCCCCGACACCTTGAACACCTTCTGCAGCACCGACGCCAGACACGCCGCGTCGCCGCACAGCGCCGTCCGACCTTCCTTCACGGAGGACGCCACCTCGAGCAGCTTCAGCGCCTTCTCCGTCACCAGGACGGTCGAGGTTGGCGCGGAGAGCAGCTGCGCGAGCCTCCTGATCGATCGGAGCACCACCAGCCTGGTCTTCGCGCGCTTCGAGACCGATATTTGGATGAGGCACGAGAGGCTCGCTTCGAGCAGGGCGAGATCGGTCTCCGGAGCCACCAGGTTCAGCAGTCGGAGGAGGAGTTGCTCGCACTCCGCCAACGCGAGCTTCGTCTCGGCGTCAATGGCGGCCGATTCGAGGATTCTGACCGCCGCGACCTTCGACTCCGATTTTCCCCGTTCGATCACCGCGATAATCGAATCCAAGCGGCGGCGATCGCTCTTGGCGACCGCGCTCGCGAAGCTCCCGCGGTCTTCGAGCTTGCTCGACACCATTCCCAAAACCCTAACCACGACCTCGAGCGACCTCACTCTCCTCTCCGATTCGTCTCCGTCGAAGTCGAGCAGCCTCAGCAGCGCGCTCGGGAAACCCTCGATCCTCGCGAGGAAATCGCAGTTCTCCTCCGACTCGCTCGCGAACCGCAGGATCCTCGGCAGCGAGTCCGCGCATCCGCCACCTCCGGCGACGACGCTTCTCGCCGCCGCGAGGGCGCGGTCGCGGGAGAGAGGCGAGTCCGGAGGCGGGGGCGGCGGCTCGGCGGCGGGGCCCGCGGGGCGGGCGCCGGGGGCGGAGTCGGACCAGATCCGGATGAGGCGCTGGAGGGTGAGGTTGGGGACGAACTCCCGGGTGTGGAGGACCTGCATGGTGGCGGGGCAGGTGTTGTTGCCGCCGTCGAGCCAGCGCTGGATGCTGGCGCGGTCGTAGGTGACGCCGGTGCAGAGGCTGACCGGCGACTTCATGACGTCGAGGGAGATGGGGCACCGGAAGAAGCTGGGGATGGTGATGAAGAGGCCATCCCGGCGTCGCTCTCTCACCATTTTCTCCGGCCGACGGAAGAAAAACTTTTGCAGGGAAAGAGAAAGTGGAGAAGGGAATGCAATGTGGTGGGAGATGGAGATCGAGCAGCGAGAGTCCGTGGGTGGGTTTAAAGAAGACATAGAGAGAGAGAGTCAAAGCATTGGTGACGTCATCCTCTTTTTGCCTTTGGGATTAGGACATAGATTTGGAATTTTATAAAATTTATCACAAATAAATTGTGAATTCTTTAAGAATAATTCGATCTTCAAAACATTGATTTCGTGGATTACAACAGCAGTCGGTCCGCGAAAACCCGACCTGTCCCGAAGACATCTATCGACCCAATCCTTCACGTTCACGAATACACTCGGCCAAAAAAAAAAAAAGTGTGTTTGCAATCACGCATGAATAAGCAGTATGAGAAGCATAATTTGAAACATCGATAGAGTCCATGTTCAATTATCTACCATTTATATATAAAAAAAATATCTATTAGTAGGTTTTAGGATCCAATTGAATTGGCTTTAATTAATGTGCTCTTTACTTAATCTAAATCTTGAGCTTGCACACTTTGATTTTTTTTTTTTTAAATCAAAACATTGTCACTTAGATTTACATATAATTTTTTGATATTTAAGTAGTAGTTTAAATTATGATGGAAAAATAAAATATTATTTTTTACTCATGTGTTAAGTATAAATAAACGGGCTCTTAATACAATGGGAAAAGAATACTATGCTCCTTTTTCTTTTTTTTGTCTGCTTTTCTTTTGTCAAAATTTATGATTCGATTTCCCCCTTTTCTCTCTGTAACGCACGCACCCACTACCGCTTTCCGGTCTTCGGTCAACGAGAGGTGGTTCCCTCTCGCTAAACCGTTCGGTTACAAGATGCGCTCGCCTGTGCCGTGGCAAAAGCGCGCACTGCCGAATTCGCGGTCCCACGCGGCCCGTCACACCCGCGTCGTGCGGCTGAGATGAGACACGTGGGCGCTTCGACGGCCGCGATTCGAAGGGAGCAACGCGTGAGGGAGAGGGAGCGAAGCAGAGGATGGAAATGGGAGAACAAGTGGGGTGGGGAGGGGGGGCCCACTGCAGTAGGCAACGGTGCTCGAAGCCGGGGCCCACCGGAGGGTTCGGTTGGTCGGTCCGACTCGCGTCGTGAAGTTATTCAAAGGTGCGTTGCAAGGAAACCCGGAAGTGCGAGGCCACCTTTTTGTCTTTTTTCCTTTTTTCTTTAATCTTTGAAAAAATCCATTATGTAATTTATAGCAATATTAGGTAATGGAATCATAAACATATAAACCCATATCACATTTTTTTAACTCCAATTTATTACATGGATGATCCAAGTTACCACCTCATTATTTTCGCTCGAAGATTACCTGTACACGATGATCGGAGGAGTCAAAATTGTATAGTGCCTCAGATCTGTCAAGACGGGTGATCGGACTGGTTCGTAAGCATTGGACCGAGCATGATATTCAAATAAATATGTCGTATTAAGACACAGTATATTAATGTGACATTATATTGAGTAAATCGATTTGTACGGTGATCCCTACATTGTTACCATTGTTGCAATATATATTAAAAGGGGGGTATTATTCTAACTTTATGTTCCTTTTCCGTGGTTGAATTTTGAGGGGCATCTCTTTCCTTTTTTTGGTTGGGGTAAGACAAAAGAGGGGTTTTATTTATTAATTTTATTTATTTATTGGAAGCATTAATTATATTCCGCAACGTCAGCCTTTTCGGCCACAAAAGAATTGATGCATAGCTCCACAGCTGTCCGAGAGTGCTTCCCCCCTGAAAGTCCAACCTCCTATTTTGTATTTTTATTGTGGAATTCATTAAAAAAATACCCTAGAAGATAGCTAAGGAATTACATAAATAATATCTATAAATTTTAACGTACTATTTTTCTCCTATTATGTGTAATCAATATTAAAATATAAATTATTACTTTACAAAATACGCTTAATAAGTGTTTCGAAAATACTTGTTAATTATATCCTTGTGTTAAAGAATGATGATCACCGACTTGAGCTATTAATTATAATTGGTATGGTGATCTTAATTTGTCTCTCTCTCTCTCTCCCTCACTGCTTGTCAGTGGTCTCCGCACATGATATTGAAAATTGCATACAATTTTCTCCTATATTTTAACAATGTGATTATAAATATTAATTCCTAAAATTAAGAGGAAGTAGAATGGGTACTCACATGTTGATGTAGGCCTTTGTGGTGATTTCCATTTTTT
>BCNH02000009.1:1156668-1209787 GCA_001662345.2 Metrosideros polymorpha var. glaberrima
AAATCACAAATGAAAACGGTGTCAGTTGCTATTCATTGAAGATGCTAAAGTCATGCATTGTCATGAAAGTACAAAACTGCCCATATTAATCAAAATTATGATGTTTTATTCCAACACCTTATGTTATTTTTCATTTGGTTTTATACAGACTTCATTTCCTCTCTTCCACTTACTAATGTGCTCAAACTGATTTTTATAAAGTATTTTTTTAAATGATTTTGGTAACTGACATATTTCAAACATAAATTATAATTACAAAGAGTTCTAAACTTTAACCAAAGAATTCTTCTAAGTAAAACTTAATCTAAAGAATTGTACACTATAATGAGTTATTCCAAATTGAACTCCAGAGAAATATTGCAAAATAAATCTACTTTTTTAATATTCTTTTAAATTAGAATCTCAATCATTAAGTTTATTAAAATTCTTAAATCTTAGACGATTCTAAACTTCTCTAATTTGAACACAAAAGAAGAAGAAACAACGGTTTGGGAAAGGTTGATAAAGGTATATTTTCCTCTTTCTTCAAACTTATCATTAATGAGGACTTGCTGAGGGTTATTTTAGACCATTTAAATTAGGACGTGTTTAAAGTTATTCGCGGGGTGGAAATAGCTCGAGTCTTTATTAATTAAGATGGAACAAGGGGTATGAATTGCATTTCGTTGAAGTGGTCTTCTTAGAATGTGTTTGGTTAACTGTGGTTGAATTGTAGCTATGATGCGAACTGCTATAAGTTATAAGTTTAGTAATATATGTTTTAAAATTGGAGTCACTCAAAGTTGGGTGAGCCAACTTTCGAAATGCTGCTGTAGCTTCGGAAGTGCTGCGGCTGTTGAGGCGTTGGCCAAATAGATGTATCAAAGCAGCAGCACTCCTTTTCACATTCGAAGTGGCGTTTGCAAAGCTATACCAAACAATCCGATCACTAATTTATTTTTTTCTTTTCAATTTAAGAGTGACAAAGTATAATATCATTCTATTCGTGCAAAATTTGAATAATATATGATGGCGCGACTTATTAAATTTGTGGATTAAAAATTTTCTTTCTATCTTTTCATTTCACATTGGAGAGTACGCAATCGATGGTATTCTTTTTTCTTCTGGTGTTTTTCTAACCAAATAATAAGCTTGACTAATTAACCAGGTAAAGGAGGATTGATGTAATGGGAGACTTGCCACATTAGAACTTTAGCTTCAATTGTTACTATGTTTTTCTCCTTTCTAATTGTACATATTACTCTTTTCACTTTCCGGGCAATAAGAAAGTTGCGTTTTACCTATCTTATGACATTTTTATCTCACTTTACCTAACTTAAACAATTATTTAATTATTTTGGTGCAAAATGTAAGTATTAGTTATCAGATGAAGTATAGAAGCTTAGGAGCATCTCCTAACATTACAAATAAAACTAATAATGCGAGAAGATGGAGATGGTACCTTTAATGATTTTATGCATCTTAGCTAAAATAATGTGGATACCATTTGATTTGTTTTGAAAACAATTCATGAACTTAACGATAAATGTATTCATTTTTTCACGATCATATAGCGTATTTTTATGCTAAATATTACTTCATTGACATTTATTGTTTGACTTTGTATATCACAAGTGCGATGCAATAATATGATTATTACGAGTCATTTGCACTTTGGCATTATCTATATATAAGGGGTTTCATAAACGATAACTTAAGTTTCGTTTGTTTGAAGGAAAACTATTTTCGGAAAATTGTTTTCCCACTTTTCGGTGTTTTGATGATGGAAAACGTTTTCCATACTGATCGATTTATGAAAAATGTTTTTCATGTACTGAAAACAACAAAATAAGATTGGAGGAAGACGATTTCCTTCTTGTCATTTTTCTTGAAAATGATTCTCATGGAGAATATTTTTTATTATCATGAAGTTTCAGTAAAATAAAACGATCCTTTAAACACAGCTTAATCTATAAAATGCAAGATTTTTTTTAATAAATTACCTTTCATATATGGGTAGAAACTTTTATTGAGGTGAAAAGCCCCTCACATCATCACATACAAACCGTGCTATACAATAATAACAATGATCACCCCCTTCATGAATCACTGGCGCTGTTATGCGTCATTACGAAAGTCGACGACATTATAAGGCACATGCCCACACTACTATATTATCTTGCAATAATTTGAGAGATAATTCATGAATTAGGATAGGCCCTCGAGCAATAACTTTGTATATTACTTTTCAATCCGAATCTTTACAAAAGAATGTCTCCTTAGTAAATCCAGAGGTGACTCAAGAGTTGTGAGAGCTCTATAGTATTTTCTTTGGGTACATTATATTTCAGTTATAAACCTTTCAACTTTATCAATGTATTCCTAAATTTTTTCGCGAAATTTTAATATAGTCATTTCGGCCAATTGCCATTGGAAATTGCTAACATGGCGTCTAGTTATCGCCTGCTGGTTACTCTACGTGACAGTTGACGTGGACAATTTGTGAATTGCCACGTCAGCAGTTTTTTATGGCAATCGATCGGATAAACTATATTGAAATTTCACGCAAAGGTTTAGAACTACATTGACAAAAATTGAAAGTTTAGGATCGAATTGACATCCGTGCAATATATTTAGAACTAATTGGGTAATTATCCCACTTCCTTTAGGGCTCCCTTCAAATCATACTTCTGATTGGTGTGATTGCAAATCTAGATACATCACTTGCATGCAAATTCTTTTAGGTGATATCCATGCTTGTATTGTAAGTCACTAATCAGAGATACGATTGGAGAAAAACATGCATTTTTTCACATAGTGATGAAGTCGACCTACGTAGGTTAATTCCGGATCGATGAAGTATATCATTGATCTCGTGAATCGGATTAGTCGCGAGCCAAAGTGTTTGTAATTAATAACTTAAATATAATATCGTTTGGCATTTTGAATCATATTCCAAAGTACATGAAATGTCATGCGTGGTCATGCACTTTAGATAAGTTTTTCATGGACAACATTGGCTAACAGACACTCCTGCAAAATGATACCTCGACAATTATTTTCCTACTTTTTCAGCATGCGGCATCGACGGTCGTGCTCATGTCGTAAAACCTAAATTTTATGTCATTTGAGAATTATTTGTTCACTCTCTCGTGATCCATGATTCATTGTCAATGTGTAATTATGGCCTTTCATAACGCTATGGCATCACCTAGCAATAAAGTTGAAGGCTTTATTTTTATTTTTAATTTAATTATATTTGGATTATTTAGGTCGGGCAACATTCTTTTGAAGCGATTTTAATGTATCAAGAAAAGTAAATCTGTAATCGGATTATACCACATGACAATTAATAAAACGAATATATGCAAAAATGAATTTCGACGCTAAAGATTTCGAGAGGTTGAATAAAAATGCGTTTTAGTTTTTCCTTGTGGTATGGAACTATGAAGAATTATATTGCTAAACCTCCTGTTGGTATTTATAATTCCATGTTTGACGAGAAATTAATGATTTTCCTATCATATTTCAAGCTATTATCAGATTATTAAACGGGTAGGGCTTGAATAATTAATAATCTATCTATCCACTAAAATATTTGCCGCGGCTTTTAATAAACAAATTTCGTCATAAGATTTAACAAAATTACCTTAATAAAATTTAATTACCCTCTCGATATAAAGGTCAATGTTGTATTTTCTTGCATGTGCATTAGTGCAATGTATTAGGACCTGTTTAATAACTTTAATTATAACCAAAGCCTAAAAATATGGTACAATTATTGTCGGAGCTCCGGAAATGTCGGGTATCATCAATTGCCCATGATGACTTCCGTAATTGCGAGCACTCATTCGTGGGTTCACCCGTCTTCTACTCCACGAACGAGATACCATCGATTGATGCGTATCGGTACGAGATTTGATTTTCGCATTACACCATCGTGGAGGCAATCATGTGAAAGTTAATTGTGGATGTAAAAATACAAAATGGAAAATTTATTTATGTATTATAGTTGTTCACTGATTTTGGATTGTCGCTTTAGGTTTTATTGTTTCGAGGGAAATGATTAAGTGACTATTATTAATCCACTATGATAATACCAGTCTAGTCTGAGCCACAAAAAAAAAAACAAATGATGATAAATTATTGTTGGGTTCATTTCTTAAAAAATTTGTGGTTCACAAAATGTTGTTATTTTCACAGTGACCAAAAAATCGTTATGCTAGCAAAATCCTTATTTTAAATAAATATGAAGCGAAAGATAAGATCATACAACGCCCAACACACTGCACATAAATTGTCTTGCATATACGATCGTTAGAGCCCAACCAACGAGATTACAACGAACGAAAGAAATTTTCATTTGAACATTGGGGCTCCCCTCAGCCACAACCCAACTCAAACCCTAGCTTACTCCCTTGAAGAACAAAGAGAGCTGCTAGCATGATCGTTTGACGATATGACGGTCAAAGGCCATTCACAAAATTTTCTTTTCTCAACACAAGCACATTTCCAAGCAAAACACGGGTCTCTTTCTCTCTCATGGAAAATGTGTGATTGAGGGTTGACCATCCGTTTTCCAAGCTAACAGTATGGTTATGCAAGCGTTTTCCAAGAACAAATTAGTCGTGTGGAAGCAATGCTATAACGAGAAGTTAACCCCATTCGGCACTTCTTTGGCACTTCTCTAGCCACAACGGACCTTAAACGCGTCGAAAGAGTAAGTTGCGCACATCTCTGTATTTCGGGTAATTTGTCCTCGTACCTCGCTCTTTTTTCGATATCTCAAAAACCAATGTCCCAAAGGCAGCGATTAACAAGACCCCTACTCGTAGCAGTTGGTTATATCGAGATGATTCTTATCTTATGTGGAATGCAATCTATGATTAACATAAGAAGTATGTCCTAATTGTTGTGAATGTCACTACGAATTACCTAGGCCCGACGCACTGACCAAAAAGATGGCGTGAATGATAATACAAAACAAACATGATTGCATCTCATTATGAATCTGCAATAAGGGCGAGTTACTTTCCCTCGAGTGGAGATATTCTAGATTGGTTTCTGCACATATAATCAATCACGGATTGACGACACCAATGATGAGTCTCGCACCGAAAGCTTCGTCCCTGCAGCGACCGACTGGCGAGCATTTCGCTGCAAGAAAAGAAGGCCAAAAGCCAGTAGCTCTTAGCCTGCTATGGAAGAAGCAAAATTAGGGTTTTGGAGCTTTCTTCACTTGGTTCATGACTTCGCGTTTCGATTGCAGTTCCCACTAGTTTCGGAATGAGTGGCCTCTCATGATGTTTCGGGCTCGTGCATTCGGAGTAGCTCGTGATCTTTATTGGTACATACCTTTGTGTGTGTGGATAAGGGCAGACATAGTTGGGTTTGATTTCCAGCTAATGCCAACTGCAGATATTTTTATGACGTTTTTGCAACTCTCTCGAGAATTTTTTAGTCGCGTTTTACCTTATCTATGAGATCGGGTTGGGAGAGACTGGTATTTTATGGACATGATATCTTTTTGCTTTTTGAAAATCCGAGAACACGGGCACGAAAATCCAGCTGTTTGGATACCCATAAAACACCTTGCAAGTTGCATGAATCGGTAAAGCTTGAACCTTAGGCTTATGCAAGTGGCTCCTAACCCATAGCAGTATGCATGTAGTTGGTGGAATTCAAGTGGGTAACCTTCCATTCTTGAATTGTGAATCTCCTGTCTCTCCAACCAATTGCTCTAATCGTGCGGGGCAACTAGCCATGACATTTATTTGTATGGAAAATGACATAAATAATTCCTAAAATTTGGTATAATGTGCAATGTCATTCGTTGAATGTGGTTTTTGAGCTATTCTTAAATGTTCCAATCTAGTCCCAAAATTTTCAATTTGTTCAGTATGGTCCCTTAATATACCATAACAAAGTCAAATCGGTCCTTCAGTACCATTTACAAGCTTTTCATAATTACACTATTACCTGGATTTTAGAATATCTTTTCATTTTTTTTTTGGTAAGGAAATATCTTTTCATTTTAATACTTGCTAAATCAACCAAAAAAAAAAACAAAAACACGCTATCTTTTTATTGGCTCTTCACCTTTTTGATCTTTATTAGTACCACCGTAGTTCTGTTTAAGTATATTTTGACGTATGCTCTCTCTTCAATAGTAAAAGTATAGAGTTATATTGGATTTATATTCCTTTTACTTTAAAACTAAATGTTTTGATAAGGATATTTAATTATAGTGTTGATTTACCTAAAGATATCTTGTACTTATATCAAACTAAATCTTATTCTTAATTTTCTAGATAGCTAAAACTTTCAAGCTTTTGTCTTTTGTGTTTTCTTAATAAAATTAAGTTAAATCTATGAATTACGAAACCAAAATAGCAAGTTTTGTTTATCAACCCAACACAACTCTGAATAGAACTATTGTAACATTTATAAACACCAAAAAACATAAAGAAAAGCAATACAAAAATAGCTATCTTTTTAGTTGATTTAGGAAATTGGTCGATGAAATTCGACTAGTAATTCAAGGAACAAATTGTACAAATTAAAAGTTTAAGGATGATAATGCACATTTGATTAAAATTTAGAAACTTTTTGTGTTTTTATTTATTTATAAAATTAGTCACTTTGTATAGGAAATTATATTTCGTTTGTTTATTTATGTCATGCGAACAGGACGTAGACTCGTTCGTGATGGGAACGTACATGATTGCAGCGGAAAGACAACGAAAGAGACTGAACCGGTTTGACTTAAAGTGTCGCAGCTTGTCAATTTCGACAGATAAAAAGCCAAATTTGGTAGGCATGCATTCCGATTTGAAAGTCCACATTCCTACCGATTTGAAAGTCAACTACACGACATTTTCTCGTACTTTTGACAAATTTCAGGTTCGTACCAACCACTCTCTTGGACCCATGGAAAACTCTAATTGGGGCAAACGAATCTTTTTTTAATGATTAATTGAAACATAAGTTTAGAGACTAGATGAGATTAATTCGCCCTTTAATTAATTTCAGCTATTAAGTTATTGCTATGTATTGGTCATGCGGGAAAGAAATAATATAATTTCGCCGGAGTTGCATCGTGGTATGCTAAAATTTGTAGAAGCAATTGTTGATGACTTTTTGAAGTATTTAGATAAGTGAGAATCCGAAAGGCAGGCTTCGAACGAGAACTTGCATACTGTGTTGTTAACGGTCCGTAACGTTTGATAAGAAAGGGGTTAGAGAGCCCTTAACAATCAATATCAACCCTGTAGCTTAGATTCCTCTATTTTTCTTTGAGAAAAAAGCCACAAAAAATTATAAATTATGTCCACTATAACTCATTTACCTTGAACTTTTTTTTTTTGGTGATATTAAAAATTTCAAATTTATACATGTGTGATATATTTACCCTTTGTCAAGGTTCCGTTAATGAGCACTAGTGAAAATCTACCTATATGGACGATGAAAGGAAAATGGTGTTGACATGGCACCTATGTGAGTTAAGTCAAATCAAAATGACATTGTTTTGGTGGGAAAACAATCTGACAGAATTTTAACGGAGGATAAATATGTTATACGAATACAACTTTGGGATTCTTGATGTCACAAGAAAAAAATTAGGGTAATTAGTCACAATGGACATAATTTTGGGTTCTTGATGTCACAAAAAAAATTCAAGATAAATATGTCTCAATGGATATAGTTTGATTTTTTTTTTTTATAGATGTTCCCTTTTTTTTTGTAGTATTACGGAGTTTGTTTGAGGTCGTTTTATACTTCAAAATCCATCAATATCATAGGTTTCAGACTGGTTTTCTATATTTAGGCATCGAGGGAAAGATTTGACTTTAAAAAAATGGAAAATTCACAAGATTTTAGAGGTACTTATTTGCAATGTGGAAGGCATAAATACTTTGACATTAGGCTCCAATTGTTTCACGAATAATTATTGATTTGAAAAATATTTTTCTAAAAATAATTATTTAAATTGTTTACAAAAATGAATGAACGGAAATTATTTTCATCGTCCACAAAAACATTTAGACATAAATTATTGTCAATGATGAAAACATTTTACATTGGCTAATTATTTTAAGTGATATAAACAATCATTTTTAAGAATTTTTTTTTTCAAATCATTCATTTTTTTGCGAAACGAACGGAGCCTTATTAAGAAATTGAGTTGAAAGGGTTTCATCTTAATTAAATTCATTTTGAGTGATTTACGAATTCTGATATTTGCTTCCATTCTCTCCATTGGTTACTAATCCTTTTTACCCCTTGCCTCATGATAAAATAAATTAAGGGATAAGTGCATTGGAAGTCCTAAAACTTGTCATGAAAGTACATCGAATCTTAAAACTTTCAAAAAGTGCAATCAAGTCCTAAAACTTATCAAATTATTCCAATCAAGTCCTTCATTTGATTGCACTTTTTGAAAATTTAGGACTCAATTGCACTTTTGTGACAAGTTTTAAGATTTGATTGCTCTTTTTAAAAGTTTTAGGACTCGATGTACTTTTATGACAAGTTTTAGGAGTTGATTGCACTTTTTGAAAGTTTTAGGACTCAATTGCACTTTTTCGACAAATGTCAGGGCTTCCAATGTACTTAACCCATAAATTAATTATGCATTTACTTCTTATATATATGTTGGTTTATCGCCAAACCAATTTGCGATTAGATTGTCTCAAAGGTAACTTGACACTTCATTTTTTCTAATAAGTTTCTCATTCTTACTCTTTTCTATGATTTCTTTTCCTAATTTTGGAGGCATTAAATTCTTGCTAATGGTTTGACAATAAAGTCGGGGAAAGAGAGAAATCCTTTTTATGGGCCTACATAAGGCCCAACCATCGGCTAAAAAAGTAGCTGACAAGGTCAAATGCGACAGAAATCCCTCCGTTTGAACCGGTCTATCATCCCTTGCCAAAAAAAACGATCTATCAAAATGAAATTCAATATCGGATGAAGGAATAAATGTAACGTCATTCATAATAATCAAAGAATTACCTCCAGATGATCACCCTCTTGAGTACTCCTATATAAGATTTGTTCCCCGTAAAACATGTCAGATCGTTACAAATGATATCAAAACAATACACCGTCAAGAAGTATGAGTATGAAGTGTTACAAGAGATAAAGTGCTATGTTGTGCCTGGAGAATTCTTAAGCCAAGGAGTCAATACTGATGAGGACGTCCGTGTCTCAAATAAGTGGTATCAAAGCAACACAATGATCGGAAATTATGAGAACTATGTGCCATGAGGAATATAGTGTTATCGTGCCTAATATGGTTTTAAGCTAAGGGGTTGATACCGACAAGAATATCGGTGCTATAGATGAAGCTTGATTCATAAGAAGTAGGGTGTGCATGGTCCGGGTTGGTTTGGTCTCCATATGGAACCGGGGACCGGACCAGTAGTTTCGGTCCCTAAATTTTTTAGATTGGAGACTAGACCAGGACTAGACCGAACCAAGACTGATGGACCTGGTGGTCCTAGTCCGATTTGGTCCAATCCCAATAGGATTGGCAAACAAGCCGAAGAAGTTGTTGTAGCTCGCGATTCCACTTGTCGCAGATCTTGAAGAGCTTGGCCTCGACCTTGCAGAGGTGCGATAGGTGTCGATGACGTTCTTGTAAGTGACGGAGAGGAGGCGGGTGCTAACAACGTTGTAAATAAGTGTCTTATAAAAGAAGGTCATTGTATTTTTCTAAAAAGTTTCAACACTAAATATACAGTGCTGTTTAATCACTGTTTTTGTTCTCTCAGTTTGACTATCTTAGACGAGAAGAGTTAGGCTCATTAAAAAATGAATTCATTTGTTACTTTTTGAATTTCAATACTAGCCGATTTTTTTTTTGTTGGAAATTAAGAAAAACTTTTACAAATTGTATCCATCTTATAACCTGTGTATTTTTACCTCAATAATAATAGCGATTATTGCCAATGTGAGAGTCTCTTTTAATTTAAATGAGTTCAAGGTAAAATATCATCGGACTATCAAAGAGAGAGAAAAAGGCAATTGATCTAGTTTTATGTAATCTATCTCTTCAATTGTTTCAAATGACTTCATGAATTTTGACAAATAACTCAAATAATTAAATTACCATATTCATTTTCAAGAAATGTTTGTGTTGACACATAAATTTAAGCTCTAAATTAATCATTCATCTCCTAAGAAAGTTTGAGGAGTAAGGGCATATATATATTTTTGGATTGGTCCGGTCCGGGCGGTTCGGTCCGATCCTGTCCCCCCTAGAACTGGGGACTGGACCGCCTGGCCACCGGTCCCGTTTATTGAGACCGAGGACCAGATCGGTACCCTCAAGGACCGGACCAACCCAGCCAATCTGGTCTGGGCGATCCCGGTCCAATTTGCTTACCCCTAATAAGAAGCACTCCTCAAATGACTACCGCTATTTTACTACTCATCTTGGGGGTTTGACATGTGTAGATCGGTTTGGGCTATCACTCAGAGACAAACACACAATACTCTCTGTCTCTGTCTCTCTCTCTGAATAATGCACATTATGTTCGGTATAAGTTCTGTGAACATATTTCGAATATAACTTTCGTCTCCTTTCCATTGAAGCGGGGGCTTCGATGTTCCTGCAATCAAAGCCGAGGACAGGCCAGGCATGTCAGGACAGGAGGAACCAGAGCAGGTCCATCCGTTTCATCTGTCCGTGAAATCCAACGTTCTTGACATACGACGTTCCTTTACGAAATGGCCAGTCAAAGGCTGATCCAATCACTGTTTTGAGTTGGTCTTTGCTTCTCAGCTTCCTAGAATCTTGTGGTGTAGCAGGAAGGGCAATCATAATTGCATAGAGAGAGATGGGTCCCTACCATGTTTCTTCCAAATTTGTAGGCCTTGGTTTCTGAACTCATATATTAAAATATTGTCGGGGCATTAGGAGATTTCGTCGATTTGTATGAGAATGTAATTGATCCGGTAATTTGGGTTATTTCCTAGGTAAGCTAGTTTTTTGTTAGACTATTTCATTTCCTATACTTATTGTTTGAGTGTAAATGTTATTAGAGGGAAACACATGGTTCGGGATAATTGTCCAAAAACTTCTAAATTTATTGTACGATAGCCAATTCAGTCCAAGATCTTTTGATTATGTTAATTTAGTTCTAGACATTTTAATGATTTGCCAATTTAGTCATAACCCTATTATTTGGATATTTGATCGGAATGACTATATTAGCAAATAGTCAAAAGATTTAAGACTAAAATGGAAAATCATTAGAAGGTTTAAGACTAAATTGATATAACTAGAAGGTTTAAGACTAAATTAGCATAATTGAAAAGTTTCGGACTGAATTAACCTCTGTACAATAGGTTTATGACTTTTTGGATAATTTTCCCCACATTAAGCAACATGCAATTCATTATCCTCATTTGTCTTTAACTTGGTATCGGTCATAGAATTTGGTATAGCTAATATATGTTGTGATATTACTATATTGCCAAGAAGGATCCCTCTTGAATAGTTGTCCTGATGAATCCTGCGAAAGAAAGACTTGTGTCTGTTAGGGGTGGCTGGAGATGTATCGTGCTATTACTACGTGTTCAATAATACAATTAGGGTTGTGTTTTCCTTCACCTTTGTGGTTGGAGGAAATTATCTCTTAAAAATTTGAATATTATCAATGTGTGAAATTAATTAAAAATAAAATGTGAATGATGTTCATTTTTTGGTAACCCACCAATCAAAAGACTGGTTGGAGGAAGTTTCCTCCGATGACAGATGGGAAAAAAAAACACACACACACATTGTCCATACATGTTTTGAAATTATAGCACCTCAAACTTGGTTATGACAGCTTCCTAGAAACTGTTATAAACTACTGTTATTGTAAGAATGTTGTATCTTTGAGAATTTTGCCAAACACCTCATAAAGCTGCAACAGTCCTTTTCAAAGCTGTAGCTGTTGTGAGAACTATACCAAACATACACGTTACCACTTGACCAAGTTGTTGCAGCTAGTTGTCAATACTTTGCCTAATAATACAAGTTTCTTGAACTAAGCTTTTAAAGTCTCAGAGTCAAAATATTTGAATGTGACGTCGATGAAGTTGCTAAAGAATTACCGGAGCTTTGAACCGAATCCAAAAGGCGGGCCTGGAATAAGAGTTCTAGCATCATGCTATAAATAGGATATAATTTAGAAAATTTTCAAATAAGGGTCTAAAGTTGGGTAGTTTTTTCAAAAGATGATTTAGAATGGATATTGTCTCAAATAAAAATCTGAAGTTGCCAATTTAATTTCAAATAAAAGTCCAAGCTCGCCAACCGGTCAAATCTTCCCTGACTAGCTTATTCCGGTAGCAACATTAATTAAATATTTTTCTTTAACCTAATCTGAAGAAGCCCCAAATTGAAGCTAGAGTTTTATAAGGGCAATTTTCCTCCTAATACCACCGACCTAGATTCAATTTGGGGCTTTCCATGTCGTGATCATTCGACTAACAAAGACCTCAACCTTAGGTAAGAGTTGCCAGCATCTAGCTCGAAGGTTCAATCAGACAGCCAAGGGAAGTAGTCGAACCAGTTGAGCATGCCCAGCAACTTACACCCTTCATCGACCAACCCCTTTAGCTCATGTTTGCATCAAACACCGAGAACATCATATGGTGGAGTGTGTTGAGATGCACGTGTGAGTTGTGTTAGAAAAATTCAACATCGGATAAATGGTGTGGTATGAAATGATTAATATATTTTAGTTGGCTCATAACTCATTGGCTGGGTCCAACTGGATTATATCAATGGGCCCAGACTTGGGCTTCCTCTTGATGATCTCTCCATATGAAGGTATCGGATTTCTGCTGCACGTTCCCAACAAATGGTATTAGAGCCAATGGTTGATTGGTGGGCCCCATAATCTGTTTTGGTATTTGGTAAATATCTCAAGAAAAGAATTTGGTGGCCAACGCGGTCTTCGGACGGTGGGCATTATTGTATAGCAATGTGGGCCCAATGACAGCCTTTATGGTTTGATCTGGTGGAAGAAACTAGGGATGAAAGTGCGCATTGATGATGATTAAGTTGAGATATATTTATGCAGAATGATACTTGAATTAAGGGGGAATAGATCTAATACTGAGCTCACATGTAAATTCATCTTTTACTTCTCATAGGACATCAATATTTTATTTTCAATTTTACTACTTAGCCATATGGAGTAACAGCAAAACAAAATTTTTGGAAATTAGTCAAACAGAAAAGTAAGATTACTAGGGATTCAATTAGTTTTTCCCTGCTTGCGAAAAAAATTAGTTTTTCCCGACTTTGTCTTCTAGATAGCTACACCAAAACGTATAAGCCCAGTGCACATGGTCTGTGGAATTTTTTGGACCCACGTGGACTCCCAAGACCCAACAAATCATGTGAATCAGGGGTGGGACACTGCTGCCCGAAAAAAATAAAAATAATTATCCAACCAATCTAAAACATGTTATAGGGATGCTAATTTAGTCTTAAACTTATTAATTTTGTCAATTTAGTCTTAAATCTTTGTGTGAAATTTTAATGTAATACTTCCAATCAAATTTTGTCGAAAATCGCTAACGTAGTAGTATTATCATTGGTGGCCGTCCTACATGGCAATTCTAGGTGAAAATTGACGAAAGGATTATATAGAAATTTCGCGTAAAGTTTTAGGACTAATTTGAAAAAATTAAAAAGTTTAGGACTGATTTGACATCTATACAATAGGTTTAAGACCGATTGGTTAATTTCTCCCCCTGATCCATCCAATAATTTGTTTGTCTTTTCCCAATTTTTTTTCCTTAGGAAGCCAATGACCCTATATCGATTTATTTTTTTTAAATGGACCTTCAAATTGAACCGGAGTACTTACTATTACCCAAAAAATAGAGTAGTAAATCCAGTGTTGCTGAATGAGGACTCAACCTTTTACCTAGATAACATTTCCATGCAAGACTTACCTATCCCGAAAAAGCTGGAAGAGAAAAGGAATAGAAAAACACGTGATAGAACAGGCAAGTGCGTTCATGATCTCCACCAACTTTACAGCAAAACTTTGTGTGAGTTTCCCATTGATGGCGAACACTGTTGCCACAGTTGCTTCTTTCATGTTAGCTTTGGCGACAACTGTGGAGACCCCATGGAAAAGCGCGATTCAACTCGCTCTTGTTTGTCGCTAATTCGATTCAAAACAAGCTTGGCCATATCTATAATTGACTGTACTGCGTTTGTTTCCTTCATGTTGGCACATAGCACATAGGAAATCACCAATCACCGGTTAGATGTACTTTCCAATGTCAGAATCCAATGTCACATGACCCATTCGATTCTCGAATTGTCCGTCTTTTTCCCCGGCTTGACTATTCCAGTATGTCCCGATGGGTGGATGTCGGCAGGTTCGGACACAATAACGTAGTCTTGCCCAGCAAATCCTAGTTCGGTGTTTGGTGGGACATAATGATAAGCAAAGCGATACGTGTGGATTCAAGGTTGGCTGGATAAAGTCGGACAAAGTTACAACCATGTTATGGAGAAAAACACATGAGATTGTATCTTGCAAAGCAACAAAGAGAAAACATACGAGAAGATATGAAAAGATAGGGTATAAGGAATCGAAGTCCAAACTTCTAGCTTCGTTATCACATTGAAGTTTAGTATGTAGCCATCGGGAAGAGCTGACAAAGGTCGCCTGGGCCTTCCCAAAGCCTAGCCTGTTGGCCTAGATCTAGGGGAGGGTGCGACCCTCGCCCAAAATCCGAGTGAGGGTTGTTGGCCCTCGCTAGGTGTGGGCGACGCTAGCCCAACCCTAAGTGAGCCTTGTCGGCACTCGCCGGACCCAAGCAAAGGTCGAGCCCTCCCCTAGAATTGGGCCAGGGGCCTCGTCGGAGGCCAATAAGGGTCGCTAGGCATCAGGAAGGCCTAAATGACCTCCTCCAATCCTTCTTGGTGGTTGTGGCAACGACCACCGACGAGGACTTGGCCACAGTCATTGATTTAAGTTTGTTATTATTTTTTTATTCTTAGCTTTTTAAAATTTAAAATTTAGTTTACTTTTTTTAAAAAAAATTTTGAATATTTTTTCTAACTTGGCACTTGGTGGGCACCATATCATTGACATGTGTTTTAAGAAAATAATAATATACCACTCAACATTTTCCATTAGCCTAATTTGACGAAGTTAACTGAATGACTTGATTGAACCAATTTGACAAGTCTTAGGACTTAATTGTTTTTTTTGAAAGTTTTAGAACTTTATTGCACTTTCTTGATAAGTTTTAGGACTTCGAGTAACTTATCCCTTTAATAAATGACACATTGGAGCAACTAGAGGAGTGTTAGCGTTTTCATTTTTCGTGAGTATTCTGAGTGAATTTTCTATGAAAGATACAAGACAATATTTGTAAGTTTGCTTTGGATTTGATTAAGGACTAGAAAATACTTAAACTATTTAGTGATTGTAACATTATAATTTTCTTGATTTATAGTGGATTTCCTTTCGGCTATCTCTCTTATTAAGTAGGTATTAACACTTAGACCGAACCACGTAAATTTCCAATATGCATTTTCGTTTCTTGTCGATTTCTTTGATTAGTTTCATTTCCCATGTTTAACATTACTAAATTCTAAGATCTGATAGTTTTCGTGCTATTTCATAATAGATGTCATATCTTTTAACATGATGTATGTCGAACGTCGAATATCATACGACCTGTGATATTTTGTAGCACCTGATTTGGTACTCGTCTTTATCGGAACAGGATATGTATTAGGGACTTGAAAGAAATTCTTTATAAAATCACATTTTCCCTTTTCCTAAAATTTTGTTTGAGAGATCAAGTGCAGCCCTAAAGGATTTAATTTTGGTTCGATTGGATTCAGGTTGTACTAGTTCTTTTCTTACGAAATACTAGACAAGCTGAACCTGCATTGATTGTATCTTGTCCAAAAGCTTCCGTGACTGAAGGTGCGTTTGGTAATACTTTTGTTCCTAGAAATAATTTCTGTTCACAAATAGTTTTTTTCTATTTTTATTCCCTAGACGAGTTTTTAAGCTGAATAACACGTTTGGTAACTACACAAAATTTCTATTCCCGAAATAGAAAAGAAACATAAATGCGTTTGGTATGATCCTAAAAATTATATTCCAGATTTTTTTCATTGGCGGTGATGACCGACAACCAAAGTGGAGGCGGCAGTGATAAGCGACCAGTGGCGATGACCAGCGATCCATATGGGTCACTAGCGAGTTGTAGACTCGTGGGTGTAAAGACTAGTATTAAGTTACGCTAAGCTTGTTTATCTTTTTGTTCTTATAAACAAAAAAGTAGATTTTTTTTACTTCTTATTTTTGTTTCAAATCTATTCCTTGGTCATTGATCTATTCCGGGGAATATAAAAATTGATTGACGAACACAAACAAATTTCTGCTCTTTTTCTGTTTCGAAGAACAAAAGAACAAAAAATAGAGTAACAAAAATGTTATCAAACGCACCCTAAGAAGCCAAAAAGTTATTGAATAAGCCAATGGATTATGGATCGATTGAAATATATATCAACTACAACATCACACCACATTCTCAATTTGGTATTTCTTTTGCCCAACACCTCATACGTGCACCTTGACAATATAAAGTTTGGCTAGTTTTGATATTGATTACATAGAACACAAGAAAAAATGATTTATTGAAAAAGGGTTGTGCTAAAGAGTGCCCCAAGGGCGCTTGTTAAGTATACTTAATTTAGATCAATTCAATTTTCAAAGTACTGATTGTGCATTACCATGACAGTCATTACATAGAAAATACATGAGCTTCTTAAGCAGTTTGTTCGGAAGTGCGCATTGTGTGCTTGTTAACAAAATGTTAGATCATATAATCTCTCAATCGATCAATCTCAAAGCATGCTTAAGAAATAATTAACTAGCAAACAAATGCTTTTGCATATATACAATGGAGAACTCTTATAGCTTTAAATTGTGTCTGTTTCGCAGAAAATGAATAATTTGAAAAATATTTTTCTAAAAATGATTGCTTGTATAATTTACAAAAATAAATGACCAAGAAATATTTCATCATCCATGAAAATATTTAGATATAAATCGTTTTCGGTGATGAAAACATTTTTAATTGACTAATTATTTCAAGTGATATAAACGGTTATTTTCAGTTAAATGTTTTCAAATTGATCATTTTTTGCAAAACTTAATAATAACTAGGGAAAATTTCAATTAAGAGCTCAAAGTGAATTCATTTTTTCAAATAAGGGCCTGAAGTGGACCCTGTTTCAATTAAGGGTCTGAAGTGGCCAAAAAGTCTCAAATAAGGATCTCAAGTGGACCACGTTTCAATTAAAGGCCTGAAGTGATAAAAAAAATTTCAAATAAGAGCCTGATCTAAGGGTAATTTTGTATTTTCACTTTATTGATTAAATAAAATAAAAATATTAAAAAAAAGAAATAAAAAAGAAAGGAGGAAGAAGGAAGGGGTGGCAGCCCCCACCCCTTGCTACTGCTGCCCTCGTTGCTAGTCCTCGGTGACCCTCGGCGACTGGGGCGAGGGCTCGGCGACCCTCGCCTAGATCTGGGCGAGGGTCGCTGGCCCTCGCCCAGTTCGGGGTGGAGGGTCGGCGGCCCGCCCATATTTGGGTTTGGGGGGCCGACCCTTGCCTGGGTCGGCGAGGGTCGCCGGGGCCTTGCCGAGGGCCGGCGACCCCCGTCGGCCCTTTTTGGTCGGCAACGGGGCGGTGGCAACACCTTGCTGTCGCCGCTTGCCTTGTTCCTTCATTTTTTTTCCTTTGTTTTTCATTTTTTTTAAATATTTTTATTTTATTTAATCAATGAAGTAAAAAGACGAAAATGTCATTGCATTAGGTGCTCATTTAAAATTTTTTAGTCACTTTAGACTCTTAATTAAAATAGGGTCCGCTTCGAATTTTTATTTGAAAAAACGAGTCTACTTCGAATCTTTAACTGGAAATTTTCCTAATAACTATTAATTGCAAACTCCATGTGTTAAAAGGATTGCAGTGGCTTTTTGTGAAGTCATTTAATGGACACCTGAGCTCGGAAGCATCGGAAGATCAGGGTCAACCCGAACTGGAAATGCATTGATTTCTCCATTTTAAAGTTCGACCGCAGTTAATGCTCCGAACACTTTAACGTTTTCCCTTCAGCTGAATCCAAACGTCATTTCATGCCAGAATTTGCTCAAAATCCAGAGTCAGAATTAAATAATTTTTGCGACAGACATTTATTACTCTTGCTTGGAAAAGCAATAGGAAGATCTCAGCCCCAACTTATTTTCATTTTTTTCTTACACGAGGAAGGGGGGAAAAAAACAAGCATGGTCAACAAGAACGTGAGAGTTGAGAGATATACACACTCATTATATAAAAATTTTCTCCACATCTCCATATGCTAAAATTAATTAATTTTAAAAAAATTGTGAGATCTCGGGTAGTTTTATATCGACAATGAACATTATTGAGATTCAGCAACATGAATTAGCAAATAGATCCCACGTAGAGTTTATTACGTTTTCCTTTAATCACATTTTACACCTTCTTTATGCATGTGCTGAGTTTGTTAAATGGTGAAATAATTCGAACTTTATCACTTGACTTGAATTTTCACAAAAAATGACACTTTCGTAACAACTTTTAGGACTTTTATTACGTTTATCCATTAGTGTTTTGTTGTTGTAAAAGTCACAAAAAACTCTAAATTATATCCATTATGATATATTTATGCTAAATTTTTTTTGTGACATAAAAAATTCAGATTTGCATATAGGCAACTTTTAGAATTTCTAGTGCAAATATCCCAAAAGATTAGCAATAAAGAGAATATAAGTTTTTTCAAGTTACTTATATTCTCTTTATTACTAGTGAAAAATGATGATTTCCTCTTATATATTGCCAAGAAAGGACATGTGTGAACAATTAAAGAATAGCATAAAAATTTTAATATATTGGACAATTAAAAGAGCTGTATCTGAAAAAGCTCATGTGAGTAAAAAATTGGGGAGGAATGGAGGAATCGATTTGAGTTCAGTAGTATGTGTCAGAGTGTCTGAATGAGAAGGGTGAAAAGGACGAGATTTGCTCATTTCATTCTAGTATTCACTTGAATAGACAGTGCATTCCCTTCATTATTTAAGAAAAATGGATTGGATATACACATAAAAAAATGAACAAAATAAATAAATAGATATGGAGAATAAAGGAATGCCCCCAGACAAACCCTACGAAAGAAAGGAGGGCTTTGGCTATAAAGGCGACAAGATTAACTTAATTATTGTGTTATTTATTAATTTTATAATTGGCCTTGTCTGTCTCTCACACAACAGCTTTCCATATCTTTATGAATTGGAAGAATGAGAAGAGAGATTCATTTCGATTTTGATGGGCAACTGGTGAGCAATCCGCCGTTTGGAGGGTGCATGATAATTATTTTGGAGTAAAATTTTTATTTTAGAATCACTTCTGGAGCATAAATGCATTTGTTAATGTATTTTCACAATTCTACTTCTAGAACGCTTTTTTCACTTCTAAAGTTCAAACGTGTTTATTAAAACTTTTTTTTTTTTTACTTTAGAACTCATTTTCTTTTCCAAAATGAGTTTTGAGCCAAAAAAAAAAGTACTTCTCTTTTTCCAAATGAGTTATGGACCACCTAAACCTTTTGTATTTGTATCAATTCAGCCCATTTGGCCTGCCAGCGCTAACGTAACGTGGCGCACAGGCCGACCAAAATAATAATATTTTAAAAAATTATTAATTATTATTTTTTCCTTCTTACTTAAGAGTGTGGTCGGCAAGGGCAAGGGTCACGAAGCCCTCGCCGATCGACTAAAATAATAATATTTTAAAATTTTTAATTATTAATTTTTTCCTTCTCTTTTTGAAGTGTGGCCAGCGAGGGCGAGGGCCACGAAGCCCTCGCCGGCCAACCAAAATAATAATTTTTAAATATTTTTATTTTTAATAATAATAATTTTTTATTTTTTCCTTCTTGCTGTGTAGGATGCAAGAAGGAAGGAAATTAAAAAAAATAAAATAAAAATTAATTACAAAATCCTAAAAAAATATTAAAATATTATTATTTCTCTTCAAAAAGTAAAAATTTTCTCTTGTTTACCAAATGCATTTCTACTTCAAAAATCTACTTTTGAAGTAAAAGTAGAAAAATCAACTTATGGTCAGAAGTTTATTTCTGAAGGAGAATGGTTACTATTCACCCCCTTATTGTCCCGAAGAAATATCATATCAATGGCTCCATTTATTTCATGTGGCTCCACTTATTTCACAAAAAAATAATTTAAATATATATTCTTAATAAAGATAACTTGTATCGCTTGAAATAATTAATTATGAAAAATATTTTCATAATTGCACTATTTTCCAATGAAAATATTTTTTTCTTCATTCATTTTTGTAAATCATTTTTAGAAAAATATTTACCAAATCATTTATTTTTTGTGAAATAAATTGAGTCTAAAAAGAAGTTTAAATGAGAATGCAATGTGATTGCTTAAGTCACATATCTTGTAAGAAATTCTTACTGAAAATAAAATTATTAGCATTATAGATATAGAGTTTTTAAGCAAAGCTTTTGTTGATCGTATTGAGCGAGCTGGTACATGGCTTTGAGAGATATATGATTAACATAATTGCAAATTTGCAATAGCTCACAAACCTCGTATTGGGGTGAAATTAGGTTTTCATGTTATGTTGTGTCATGTTGTGGCATATTGAGACAAAAATCTGTGATGAATTTCCATTAAGCTTAGGTGGGTATTTATATACCCAAGAGTACATTTTGAAAGATTTACTTGCAAGACAGGAAATACATAAAATATAAAAACTTTATTATTTCTAAAGATAGGGTTCCAAAACTTCCAAAATCGATAGCCCTATATTTGGTTGATACGCTCCCTCAAGTAAAAGAGTTGAGATCGCGAATCTTCAACTTGTCTCGTAAAAATTCAAAACGTGGGAAGAGCTTTGGTGAGAGTATCAGCTAGTTGGTCAGCTGTGGAGATAAACTACATGTTGAGCTGTCGTTTGGCGACACAATCATGGACAAAATGGAAGTTAATTTCAACATGTTTGGCACAAGCATGGAAAACCAGATTTGTGAAAAGATAAGTGGCACCAATATTATTGCGCCAAAGGATGGGAAAACCTTTAAGAGGGAACCCAAGCTCTTGAAAGAGTGACTCAAGCCAAATGAATTTAGCTGCAGCATCGGCAAGGGCTTTATACTCATACTCTATGGAAGAGCGCGCTACGGTTTGTTGTTTTCTAGAGCTCCAAGAGATCAAGTTAGGACCAAGAAAAATAGCATACCCTCCAGTTGACTTCTTGTCGTTAGAGCTACTAGCCCAATCCGCATCAGAAAAGGCTTACAAGCGAGTATCATAAACCAAATAACCTTGTATGTTTGAGATAGCGCGCGCAAGATGCATTTCACCATTTGCCAGTGGTCTTCAGTCGGTGCATGCATGAATTGACAGGCTTTATTTAAGGCAAATGAGAGATCTAGTCTTCTCAATGTCACTTATTAAAGGGCACCAACTATCAATTGATACATAGTTGGATCGGACATTAGAGCACCCTCTTTCTCAAGTGGTTTTATAGTCGTGGCCATAGGAGTTCGGACATGCTTGCACTCAAACAACCCAGCTCATTGAAGAAGATCATCAATATAACGTCATAGAGAGAGAAGTAGCCCTTCAGAGTGAGGGACAACCTCTATCCTAAGGAAGAAGTGGAGTGGGCCGAGATTCTTAAGGGAGAACTCTGCAAACAATTTTTGTAAGATTGCACTAATAGTAGAAGATGCATTACCTGTAACCAGAATGTCATCAACATAGATCAAAGAATAAATGACCTCAGTGCTTCTTCGATAGATAAATAATGAGGGATCTATTTGTGACATTGAAAATCTAAAATGAAGCAAAAATTGGGAGAGTTGTTGAAACTACACTCCCGAAGCTTGCTTGAGACCATATAGAGAATGTTGCAACTTGCAAACATAGTCACAATGAGTTGGGTTCTCAAACCTATAGGTTGCTTCATATACACTTCTTCAGAAAGAATCCCATGTAAGAAGGTATTGTGCACATCCAGTTATCGCACTTACCACCCTTGAGAGATAGCAAGAGATAAAATGGAGTGTACAATGCTGATTTTCACGATTGGACTAAAGGTTTTAGTATAATCTAAGCCTTGAAGCTGATGAAAACCTTTAGCCACCAAGTGAGCTTTATAGCACTCAAGATTGCCATCCACTTTGTGCTTAACTATATAAACCCACTTACACCCAACTAGGTTCATGGAGGAAATGCGAGGGACCAAAGACCATGTGCCATATTTTAACAAGGCATTAAATCTATTTGTCATAGCTGCACGCCATTCAGGGATTTTGTTGGCTTGGGTGAATGAGATTGGTTCGGTGAGGGGGTGGTGGTGGTGGTATTAATTTGAGGAGGACGAGAGCGAAGTTGCATGGTGTGGGTGCGTGCTGGCCTAGGTGGAGGCTGTTAGGTATTGATGCACAATCACACGAAAAAAGAGTAAAAGTCGAGAGAGAGAAATCGAGACGCAAGGTTTTATTTTGGTTCACCTTTAAACTAGGGCTACGTCCAGCAGATGATTTAATTATAATTTAGCACCTCGTACCTCTTGTTACATCGCTCAATTACAAGAGAAAGAAAGTATATATAAGTAGTAATTATTCATGGGCATAAGCCTAAACTATTAATAGGAAATATGGACTTAAATCATAAAAGCCCTCTAGCTTTTAGGGGGCGCTGCCTCCTTCAACCCCCACTAGGGCGGCTCCCAAGGATCTTTGCCTGCTCACCTGAGAGTGGGACCCCAGTGTTTTTCTATCGATGGGCAGTATGAATCACACCCCAACAGAGACAAGGGCGGTGGTGGTGGAAAGGCTGATGAGGAGGAGGAATAATCAAGGTAAGGTATCGAGACAAAAATCTATAATATATTTCCATTAAGCTTAGATGGGTATTTACATACTCAAGAGTACATTTTGGAAGATATAATTGCAAGAAAGGAAATACATACAAAATAAAAACTTTTTAATTTCTAAAGATAGGGTTCCAAACTTTCCAAAACCGATAGCTCTATATTTGGTTGATATGGCACGTCATCTCGAAAACTACCTCTTTAATATACCTTTACAAAAGTTAATCTTTTGTGACAAAATACTCTAGAAGTTTGAAATCTTACATACGAAATATAAGTGAGGTTTAAAACTTTGAATTGACAATCAAGTTTTGAACCAAGGGCGATCTAGTCCCAATCACTCCAATAATGTAATTAATTCCTAATTTTTACTAAAAGATGTAATCAATTCACAAAATTACAATGAAAGTACAAATTAAGATTGCCATGTAAACAATCTTTTGATGCTACGTAGTAAGCTAGTACTATTCATTGAAAAGGCACAAATGCACTTTCTTAAAAAGATTTTTAGACATGTTTGCACTGATTGAAAGAAACGTGTAGATTTCGATTGCATTTCGTACATAAAATTTAGAACTTTCAATGCACTTTGCTTAGATTCTTTTTATGTGAAGGTCTAAGATTTAATCTAAATTTTCTAATTTCTGTTGAGATTGACTAAGGTCTTGTTTTGTGGTATGTAGAGGGTTAGGATTTCTCATACACCCCCTTGCAAAAGTTTACTTTAAATGCATAGTAACGTAACTTTTTTCTTAGGAAGGTTACTGACTGGATCGTATAGTCATGTTCTTGTGCTATCTCGTTCCATGTCGAGATGGGTGATAAAATGAAAAGATAATTCTCTTTCATCAATAATGCAAAAAAATCCGTTTATGGGCTTTTCAATAGTGATTCATGGGCCTCCAAATAGTCCGATTTCTACCCTCGTTATCTCGAGTTGTAAAAAAAATAATGCAAAAAGTGAAAAGAAAATGAAAAAAGAAGAAGAAGAATCAAGAAAAAGAAAACGAAATGAAAGTACATACTCGACCGATTTTTTTATTTTTTTTTAAGTTAGAACATACTCGACCAATTGTGTAGTGTAAAGATGCTTGAGTTAACTTGGCAAAAACGTTCTGACAAAAAAAAACTTTAGCAAAAATGAAAAAAAAATTGTAAGTACCAAGTATATAGTATGGGAAAACAAAAATTTAACTGATATATGATGTTTACTTGGCGAAAATATGTGGAGTAGGATGATGTTCAAAAAATTGGACAGTCCCCAGTCACATCTATATTTCACATGCCTATTTCGCAACAAGGACAACATTTTTGATAAAGTATCAGCCTGCCATGATTGTCACTCGCATGTCTTGCCCTTGCTTTAAAATCTTGATCCCTTTTACTTATTTAGCGCAAATTAATAGATCGAAATCGACTTTTTGAGCGAATATGCAGTCGATAAGAGGAAATTACCTTTGCGATTATGTTGGCATTGTGGGATAAGATTAACTTTTTTCTTTTTTCTGGTCTGTGGATGAGATTAACTTGAGTGAGTGATTTACATAGTTTTGTTTGCACGAAATGTAAGGCCCGGAAGGACTCGCATCTATGCATCAAGTTTAAGATATCCCTTGCTCAAATGGCGTAGCAAAACATAGGGCAAATTCCTATTCTCCTTTTATTTATTTATTATAGAAGAATTTCTTGTGTTCTTTTTTAGAAAAAATACTTTTGGAAAAAAAAACCATGCCTTTTTCTTGGCATGGAAAAGGCACGTGAGATGAATGTGACTCATGGCCATTCACATTTTCATACTTCAAACTACTTTTGGGGGTGCACTGACATAATTTTGACCAGGAGATGGAGTACGTTAAAAGAAATTACGGTAGATGGGGTATTTTGAAAATCTGAGACAAAAACAGGGGGTTAATTGAAAATTTTCCCTAGAATGTCATATGTTTTGTATGGTGAACTATGAGTTGTCTCTACCATTTGGTGCAGATTATATCGATCGACTATTACATTTTCTCTACTTAATTTCTCTCTAATACATATCCAAAGACACATCTAGTTGTAGACTAGTAGGAGGGACGATGCTTAGAACCGATCATTTTTAAATTCTGTCTTTGCCCTTATTCCGGAAGAGAAATCTATGATTATAACCTGTTTTAATGCATAATAATTAATCTTTAATTCTTTTAACCCCATGATTGATCAAATAGTGAGCCGACTGCCATTGAGACCATGCCCCTCAGGAAGTCTTAAATCTGATTTTCAACTTTGATTAGGCGCAATTTCTTGAGGTTAGGCCATGTGAAATAACTCCTTCTGTATTACCTAATTTAAGTTCAGATAGCTTTCTTTTGATTAGACTTGAGAGAGAGAGAGAGAGAGAGAGAGAGAGAGAGAGTTCCTAATTCTTGTGACATATATTCTATTGATCTTTGTTCTTGCTTAACTCGATCCTTCTCTGCTAATCAAATAAAAAAATTAAACAAGGATTTGGAAAAGGCTCCCTTCTCTCCCCTTTTGACCCTTTTGCGTTTTGCCTCTTCTATGCCTACTTTTCATGACGTTTTGACAGAGTGAGAGAGAGCAAAAAAGAAGAGTACAAAATTGAAAGCACTCTCTCATCACTCTCAACCAAGAAGACCTATTCAAAAAAGCCTTCTTTCCAAAGCCTTCCTAACTTTCTGCTTCCGCCATTTTCAGTTGAAGAAGCTTCTGATTTCCTCTCTTCTCCTCTCTCTCTCTCTCTCTCTCACCCATCCTCACACACACACGCACACAAACACAGAAAGCCTCAAGAACCATTCTTGTGCATCTGAAACTGCCCATGTTTCCTTCCCTTCACCGCTCACCACCAGCCCCAAGAACCCACAAATCCAAGTGACTAACAATTCCCGCAGCAAGCAATGATCTTCCTCCACAGAAGGCCTCCGACGACTCCGACAGCTCCGCGTCTCTGGTTGTTCCTGTTGATGTCCCTCCTCTTCCTCTGGCATTGCCATGGATCATCAAGGAGTACCAACGCGTTCAAGGTGAACGGCGACCACCCCAGGTCCCAGAGCATCGGCCACTTCTCCGGGTACTTGCCAAGAGGCCTCCCAATCCCAGCCTCCGGCCCTTCAAGGAAGCACAACGACATCGGCTTACAAAGCTCAAGATCATCACCTTGACAGACGGAGAGAGAGAGAGAGAGAGAGAGAGAACCCATTCTTTTTTCAACAGAAGGTGACCTTTTTGTGTTCTTCCTTTTCTTGCTTTTGCTCAAGACAGAGACAAAAAAAGAAGAAGAAGGAAATTTGCAGAGTTGCTGGTGGGTACTGTACATGGGGGTGGTTGGGGAAACTCTGTAAATTCTTCTTTTGGAGGGTTTCCATGATGATGATGATGATGATGATGGTATTGTATTAGGTATGCTGTTTCACTCCTCCCTTTGTACTGAAGGAGGAAGAAAGAGATACTGGTTAATTCAATTATCACTTGCGTATACACTCTTCTTTCCTGCGTTGGCCCTTTGAGAGTGGTTCAAACCGTAGAGATTTGGAGAAAACGGGGAGAGGTTGTCAGGGATCTGATGATTGAACTTCTGTTCTTGCTGTACGCATCTGTTCGTGGGACTACTCGTGTGGGCAAAGCAAAACCCCCCCAATACATGCAAAAGTTCTTTAGTTTGTATTCTACTCTTCATTTTCCTCCTTTTTTTTTTTTTTTTTGCATTATTCTGCATTTCCTTTATTTTTCCAGCAACCTTTGTCGTGGGAGCCAGAACATAATTAGCATTGCAATTTTCATTTTTGTCATTTGCTCTATCCAAATAATAAGTTCAGATGAATGGAGGACTTTCGATTTCGATCCGGACCGGCCATAACCTTTTTGTGTGTGTGTGTGTGGTGAAACAGGAAGAAATGAATTATATCTTGCTGATATCTTTTCGATAAGTTGTTTGCATGTTTTTGCGCGTATATCTACGGTCCTAAATCATCGATCGATAGCCTCTCACGGGATTTTTTGGGCTGGCAAGTTGAAGTTTATTAGTGGCGCATTTGCTTTTCTTTTTAATTTTTTTAATTTTTTAAAATTTTGGACCAACGAGCATTTAATGAGACAATGAGATTAGTGGTAGATGAATTATGAATTTTCAATATAGGCCCTAGAGATGTTTGCTGGAGTTATGCGCTGCAGATTGTTGGTGAAAACATGAAACGCCGTGGTTTGTAAAAAACTTAAGTCACGACCAGTCATTTCTAGCACAGGCATTATTGTTAAGTGATCATCGGTGGAGTATTTTCTTATTTGTTACTCAACTAGTATTGATTTCTCAATTACGTGCTAAACGGGGTTAGTTATCCTTAGTCGTTGCGAGAAAAAGGTTCGCGAGCTAACTTCAAGTGATTAAGAATCTAACCTTGTGTCTAATGCGAGACGCAAAGTATAATTGCTTTTCCGACTTAGCTAAGTAATTCACTATCTAAGTTTAAGTTGATTAAGAGCAAAAAGAAGGTTATTATTACTTGGGAAAAGGAAAAAAAAAATAAAAAGAAGAAGAAGAAGAAAAAGGCTCGTCCTTTATGCGTAGTCCTTAACTTCCGCCTGTTTTTCATGAGAAAGAGACGGTCCAATTATTACTCCAAAGATGTCCATGTGTATAGAGATAATGTCATGCTATAATACCAAGTGCGGGCAAGGTAATTGATGAGATCACCACTTAATGGTGCGTAGTGGCTATAATAATATAAAGCTGAAATAATAAAAGAAAATTAAAAAAAGAGATTCATTATTGGGTGAGTATATAGTATATGAGTATTTGAATATTATTCTATTATTGGAAAATCATCAAGCTTCCATGGTATTCTAGCACTTATAGTGACACCAAACTAATTTCAATTTATAAGGGTACCCAAATCTTTAGCTAGGATTAAATGCTCATGCCGCCAAAATTAATTTCATCGAATGAGCAAGGTTGTTTGGTAATTTAAGTGTGACCCTCCTGTAAAATTACATGTTTAAGCTTAACCTAGTGATCTAATATTTGTACTAAATTAAATACGGTTGGAGCCTAACAATAGAGATCTTTCATTAAATTGGTTAGGTGGCTAAGAACATAGGTATGGATCCCCAGTAAAGAAGGAACATTGATAGTATAGGGAGTCGAAATTCATGTTAATTTTTAAAAATAATTTTCTTTTAGAGTCAAAGGGACTGTTAGATTGTGGGTCATTGTGAGACAAATTTTTTTCTTAAAGAACTAAAGATTTAATTTTGGAAAAAAAAGGGGGATGAAAGTCAATATTATATAACCCAAAAGTCAATAGAATATCTTCCTTCTGTGTACCATGTGAGGTCTCTCAATTCTCATGTTTTATATATTCAAAGAGGTCACCTTGTGGGGAAAATTCTCAATATTATTTTTTATTTAGCGCCTCATTGACGAGTAAGACGATGATATCAATACTCAACTCCTTCCTTGTTTCATGGCCAAAAGTTTATACAAGATAATTAAATTAAAAAAAAAAGTTTTCTCGATTGGCTAAGAGTTAGAAATGCAATGATGACTTTTTTGCTTTGGTGGACCAGCATTTTCTGAAAGAAAAATAATTAGGAGAGCCGATGGAAATAATTCTCTGAATCCTATTAATCATGAGTTTCGAAGCTATGAAGCTTTACTTTTGGCACGTTTGTTGCGTAAAGATGGTGAATGTATGATGAATATTTTTATAAGCTCAAGGTAAAGAGGCAATTTTATTTTTGCTTTTTTCCTTTCTCGTGTTGTGACATGCTTGAATTGACTTACTCTAAATATTGTTTGCTTAGCTCTCGAGCCTCACAATTTTATCCTTTGATGTACATGTAGACTATTTTTCCAAAGATCACCAAACTTGGTAGTGCTCTCACCTCAACATGCTTATTATTAGAGTTTTATTGTCAAACGTTGCAGTTATGTCAAAGACACCCCTTATAAATTAATTTCAATTTTCTTTATTTGTTTTAAGAATGCTTTCCCCATGTTTAGTGCGCAACTCAGTTTATTCCTACCGATGCTCCATCCTATAAGTCTGCCGGGAGCTGCTCCTTATTAGGGGAGAACCGGACTGATGGAAATCGGTTGAGTTCCAGGTTCTAGTGAGATCCAGTCCTATTCCTAGTTCCATATTTTTAGGAACTTGCACTATGCGGTTTCGTTCCCAATTCCCTTGGAAACCGAATCGGGAACATAAAAAAACCCAAAAAATGGAATATGTGGCTAGACTTTCTAATAATTATTTTAGAACGATTATTAGGTGATTAACTATGATTGTTGTTTATTTTGATTTCAAGTGGTTAGATTTTGGAGCAATTTTTCATGGATGATTGAGAATTGAAATTCTATAATTTAGGTTTTATACGTGTTTTGAACTTTTTATTGTTTATTTTATTTTACGTGTTTATCCTTTATGGATTATTTCTATTGACAAATGGATATTTTCTTTTTTGTAATTGCGTTCACTTTCATTTTGCTTAACTAAAAATGAAACAAAAAAAGAAAGAGAAAGAAATTTGCTAGTTCCCAAGTAGACACTGGAACTGACCCTAAAAATTCTGATAGGATAGGCTCCAACTTCCAAGATATGTAAGGCACGTTCCAAGTTCCAAAAAAAGAGGAACCGGTTCTGATGGGTAAGTTTCAAGTAGAACTTGTACAGAACTTGGAAATTAAAACTGCTAACCCCTACTCACTATCTCAGCCTCTTACCCTCGCGATTACTTTCCAGCCTCGTTGGATCGGGTTGTCATAGGTTAGGCCAAATGATAAGAAGGGTCTTTTTTTTGTTCATTTGTTTGCTTGATGTATAAAGTAAATGCAATGTCATGAAAATTTGCTTAAAATCTTGAGAATGTCAAGTCCAACGAAAGATTAGAGAATGCCCATTAAAAATGATAATTATGATAATACTCCCTCTTTTACTTGATGATTCGATGTATCAAGGGTAATCTTACTAACGTTAGAAAGTATAAGAGGTCCCACCATCATGCTTTACTTAAATTTCGCTTTCTTTGACTTTTCACATTAAACGATAAAATTGCAATAATTATATCACAAAGAATGGGGTTTTGTTGCAAATTAATTTCAATTAATGATGTCCTTTGTAAAGCTACAAGAGTGAAGGCCAGAAAACAAAAAAGAGAATGATTTAAATTTCTATTGGCCGACAAGCAAAGATCGATAAGACGATCGATCGCTGTCAATTAGTTAAACATTATGCAAAGTCCGTGTAATTTGACATCATGACATGAGAGAAAAAAAAGTCAATTTTGATAACTTGCTAGCCTGCAACTCTACACTAAGAAACAAACAAATTAATGAAAAATGCCAGCATGGCACCAGCTATTGAGATTAGAAATCGGAGCATACGTTAATGTCACGACAGGTAATAATCGAATTTTGGAGCTTCTTTTTTTTATCCCTAATTTCCAATTCGTGCAATTTTTGTTTTCGCAAACGACGTCGGATTGACTGATTCGAATCCAATCAAACTCTTGAAATTTGATTGCGAGTTTGGTTTTACATTGTTATGTATGGTGGTGAGGTATTTTTGGGTTTGGGCCTTGTGGCCTTTTGCCCTTGTGACCCTTGGGTTTAGTGTTAGTTGATACCAAGTGCCGAGTCTGTTTTAGGGGCTTCATATACGTTTCTTGACGTGACTCACTTGTCTTTGAATACAAATTTTTGGGGTAAATCTATTGGAAGTCCTAAAACTTGACATGAAAGTACAATTGAAAACCTAAAATTTTTAAAAAGTGCAATTAAGTCCTAAAACTTATCACGAAAGTGCAATGAAGTCTTAAAACTTTCAAAAAGTGCAATCAAGTCTTAAAATTTGTCAAATTGATCCAATCAAGTCCTTCTGATCACTGCAATATTTGAAAGTTTGAGGATTCGATTGCACTTTCAAGACAAGTTTTTAAGACTTAATTGCCATTTTTGAAAGTTTTAAGATTTGATTGCACTTTCATGATAAGTTTTAAGATTTGATTGTATTTTTTGAAAGTTTTAGGACTCAATTGCACTTTCATGATAAGTTTAAGGACTTCAATTGCACTTTCATGATAAGTTTAAGGACTTCAATTGCACTTTTTTATTTTATTTTATAATTCAGGGCATGGATGCAGAGGCTCGGCTATCTAAAGGTTCAAGAAATACCATACTTGCCCCACGAGTTGGTTATGTTTGGGCCCTTGGCATGTGCAAGGGTCTAGGCTTATTGCAGTTTACATGTGTTTGATAAAACTTGAAAATTTACCCTTCGATTTCTGAATTGGAAATCTCCCGACATCCCAACCAATTGCATTCACTAGACTTACAGCAATTTTCATGTAGTTGATAAAACTTGAAAACCGAACCTCCAATTTTTGAGCTAGAAATCTCAACCAACTGCATTCACCTAAAGATTATGATCTTACAGTTCCTTAATATAATCTAGTTTATAGACGAGCTACTTTCATTTGATGGAACGAATTTTTCACTGTACAAGCTAATTAAATTCTTTCTTGAACTAAATAATCGAATCTTATACTTTCATGAAGTTTTAGAATTTATTAATCCAGGTAAAAGGGCACACACATCAACAGTTAATTAAGTTCTTTCTTGAACTAAATAATATAGTCCTATTTTTATATGAAGTATTAGATTATACTAATAAGAGTAGAAGGGCACCAGCGTTAAGGAAAAGAGGAAAAGTGTACGGTTGAGACTTTTGAGAGAAAGGGCCTTAGAGAGAACAAATAAAAAGAACATACGTGTTTGATTCTTGATGTCAACATAAATGATTCTTGATGTCAACATAAAATTGTTGGGATGATTTCCATTACATAAAGATATAATTGAGTATAACACTTCATAAGGAAACAGTATAACAATGAAAATGGTAAATGAAAAGATTCTTATTACTAATTGTAACATCTCAAAGAATCTGCTTGTGATTTTGATTGACATTTTCAGATTCTTCTTCCTTGATTGATAAATCAATGCCTTTACTCCACCTCAAATTGGGAATGGGAGAATCCCAAATTTTCAATTTATGACAAAAGTTTCCAAATGCATTTTTAGACAATGGATTCGTGAAGAGATCAACAATTTGATGCACAAATAAGAACATACTTAGTCACAAGTGTTCCAATAGCCAATTTTTTTCTCTTATTAACGATAATCTAGTTCAATATGTTTGGTCTTTGCATGAAACACAGGATTAATCGACATCTAAAGTGCATTGATATTATAATAAGTATTATTGGTGGACTTGAGAGATGAATACCTAAATCTCACAAAAGGAATGATATCTAAGTAATCTTTGCAGCAGTTGACCCCATAACATGATACTTTGCATCGATGCTAGATCAAGCAAGTGTTTGTTCCTTCTTAGCACTCCATGATTTGCAATTTCTACCTAAGAAGGTACAAAATCCCATAGCCCATTGTTGAGTCAAGACGCAACCGGCCCAATCTGCATTACAAAAGGCATACAAGGCCAAAGTTGACTTGGGCAAGATTCGCATTCCTCGATCTATTGGACATTGACATAATGTAAAATGCGCTTCACAATTTGAAATTAACTTACACTAGGTTGATGCATGAATTGACAAACAAAATTAACTGCATATTGTTGGGATGTGGTTCGTACTTCCCATCGATAGAAAGGTCAGGGCGGGCTACCCTGACCCGGGGGTGTTGCCCCTTACGACTAGATGGCTTCTATAGTTTGAGACCGTATTTTATTGGTAGTTTGGGTTTGAGCCCATCAATAACTACTAAATAGCCTAGGGTTTTCTTATGCCGCCTATATATAATATTTTTCTCCTTTAATTGAGGGTTGTAACAGAGAAGTGGGAAGTGCTAATTATAGCGGAATCCTCTATTGGATGTAACTTAAGTTTAAGGGTGAATCAAGATAACCTTATATCTCAATTTCTCTTTCTTGCCTTTACTCTTCATTTCGTTTTGTTTGTGCGCCTAATCCTAACACATATGAATTATCTAGTCATGTAATGGTAAGATACTGAAGAGGTGTGATGATACTTCGTTTTAGCGTATGATCTGAAAATATTTTTGCATTTGCACTCGAATGAGAGTTTGTGGCCATAGGTGTGGAAACTGGTTTGCAGCCCTTCATGTATGCACATATAAGAATTAACAAAGCATATTATTGTTGGCACAAATAAAGACAAAAATAAAAATAAAAAATCCTAACCTTCACACCCTGAAAATAGTGGAACGGCTCCGTATGCTCACTGCAAATTCACTGCCCAATGTAAAAATGAATCCATCAAGCTATTTTGGGTCATCATCAGCAGCAATCATGTAGTCCACATATAAAAGTAGAGCCATGATACCATGATTTGATTTTTGAATGAACCATGAAGGATCCGCTATGCTGTAGAAAAAATCGGATGCCAAAAGAAACAAGGTAAAACAGTCAAATTATGCTCTTGGTGCTTGCTTAAGACCATGCAAAGCTCTCTCTAGTATGCAAACATAAGACAAGTGTTTTCGTCTTAAATCGGGTGGTTGCTCCAAATAAACAAATTGTGACAAAACCATGTAAAAATGCAATTTTAACATCTAAATGTTTTATGGGCCAACCAGCATTACCAATGGTAAGGATTGTCCTTATGCTTCCTAATCGAACATCTGGCGAGAAAGTCTCAGGGAAATCTGCTCCTACTCTTTGAATGTATCCCTTGGCAACCAATCTTATTTTTAATCTTTCTAATGTACCATTGGCCTTCAACTTGAACTTAAAGGCTCATCTACTACCCACAATATTAGTATTTGTTGGACATGGAACAAGGCTCCAAGTTTTATTTCGATGTAGTGCCTTAATTTCCTCTTTCATTGCCGCTGACCACTGTGGATGTTTTAAAGTAGAGCGTGCATTATTTGGTTCCTTGGGAGATAATTTGTTGTATGTAAACTAACATATTTTGGTTTACGCTTCACAATGTCAGCACGTGCTTGAGTAATCATTGAATGATTTTGAGCAGATGAATGTGCTAATGAAGAATCATAAAGGACATCCATAAAGAAATCTTGTGTAAAATCAATAGTGTTTGACAACATTTGCAAGGAACGTTCATTAGCCAAGTTGATTGGAGAATTGAGTGAACCACAAGATGGGTCGCCAATTTCAATATGATTTTGGTAAACGTGTGATTCAGCTCCATCAATGTTGTCCTCGTGGGAATTATTGTCATGACTAGTAGAATTCAATATGCCCGCACACTATTGATCTTAGTTACCAGGGAACTTATCTTGTTGTAGATGGGAAGATGAAAATTCCAAGGCCGACGTTATCGAGCGATGATTTGGCCAGCTTATAAATTTAGAGATCTTGGCTTTAGATTTAGGAATACACGAGAAAGGGAATATGGTCTCATCAAAGGCGACGTGTTGTGATATATAGATTTGACCAATTGAAGGATAGAGACATCAATATCCCTTATGATGATCACAATAGGGAGGAACACATGTGAAATTGACCGAGCATTGGGCTTATTATTGGTTAAGCCCTTTATAAGGACAACACTTACGACCAAAAACTCACAAAAAAAATTATAATATGGTTTTCTATTATATAAAATTACAAGTGATTTTATGCCTAACAGCCTCGTAGGAAGTCCATTCAAGAGAAAAAACCGCCATCTGAAAGCTTTCGACCTAGTACTTTTTAGGAATTCAACATCGATGAAGCATAGTCAAGCCAACTTCATAGATGTGCCCATGTTTTCGCTTGGCAACTCCATTTTGTTACGGAATATTTGGGCAAGATACTTGATTAACAAGCCACTCCTTTGCATATGAATTATGAAATTTATTCGGTTGAACTCTCCACCTTCATCATATTGAAAAATTTTAATATGCCCTTCAAATTGCATTTCCAGGTATTTCTCAAAATTGAGAAAGCAAGCATAAAAGTGAATTTTTTGTCGTAATGGAAACAACCAAATATAGCATGTATAATCATCCAAAAAGCAAATATAGTATTGAAACCATTGAAATGAGATTAATGGAGCATTTCCTCACAAATCACCATGTATCACTTCGAAAGGCTTAGAACTACTAGATTTGGAAGGCAAAAAAGGAAGCTTAGGTGCTTGACCCATTGACAACTATCAAATATGGCAGTTGGTTCATTCCAAGCAGTAACCTTGATATTGCCTTTTTTTATTTGTAGATGACGGATTGTTGTTGATTGTGGACATCCCAACCTCGATGCCAAGTATTTTCATTAGCGTTTTTGAGTCGGTTTGAAAATAATGTTTCTTTTGGCGCCTTCAAGGTATATAGATCACCTTCACGATCTCCAATTGTTAAAAAACCTTCATTGTTTTCTTGTCCTTTATCACAAAATCAGGGGTAGAGAACTCAAAATTTAGAGGGTAATTAGTTGTAAATTAGCTCACTAATAATAAATTATTTTTCATATAAGTAACAAGTCAAACATTTTTGAAGTAGATACTCTCTTAGTCCAAATTGACCTAAGCATCACCAACATGGAAAATTTTAAGTGAGTCATCATCATTTCCAATCATAACGCCATCATTTCCAATATATGGTCGTAAGTTGAAGAGATTACCTTCATCTCTAGTCATGTGATTTGAAGCTCTAGGATTCTAAACCACTATGAATCTTGATTATCTCCAACATGGGAGAATTTTGGGCAAGATCAAACTAGGGTTCATCTAGAATTGGGAGAAGATCGATTTGCTATTTGGGAGCTGCAATTCATTCATTAGTTCCCTAGCAAAAATGACGCCGTTTTGGGACTTGAAGAAGGCTTGTGTTTTTGAAATACTTCAAAAACTTGTCACAAAAGTGCATTAAGTTCAAAAACTTTCAAAAAGTGCAATCAAATTTTAAAACTCGTTAAATTGATGCAATCAAGTATTTCCGTTTAATATGTTCAACTTGGCTAATGGATAATGCCAACGTAACTTTTTTTGCCATTTTCTTGAGACATGTGTCGCTCATCAAGAGTCATATCAGAAAAAGAATTTGAGAATTTAAAAAGATAAAAAAAAAAAAGCATTTGAAATAAGAAAATAAAAGAGAAAACTTGCTGTTCATCACAGTGACTGTTCATCTTCTTCTTTCTTTGATTGCTTAATGTTCATCTTCTTTGAGCTCGTGGCCACGGCAGCTTGAGCTTTGTCAAACTTGGCCATGGCCGCTCAAGCTTTGTCGATGTATACCCATATGCAATTCTTTGAATAATGGGCTCGAAACATTCCAGTCAAATGGGAACATATGCTCTTATGGGAAGAAGAAGAATTCATGAAAGGAGTGACTCCGACATGAGGTGAAGAGCAATGCTTCCCTCACTTGGAAGGTAATCGCTGCTGCACGGGACACTCTCTCAGATAGGGTATCTGTTTCGAATCGGCAATAGCGAACCTACATTTGTTTGGTCTCGCTCGTTGACCCCTAGGATCGGCGGGTTCTCCCCTACCCCAAAGGATCATGCACCCTTTATGACATCTTTGGATTAACTTAATGCGGTATTGTCCGCTTTTGCCTGTTCCATACCGAGTCTCACGGTTTTGTCCTTTAACATACAAGCGAGCACCTTCCTAAAAAGTCATCTATTTTGGAAGTGCCCCTCTTCAGCACACTCAACTTTAGAGTTCTAAAGCTAAGCATTGCTGTTACGTCAAAAAACATATTCTTGAGTTAATTCCAGTTTCTATATATATATATATATATATATTCAAGAATCGATCTTCCCTTTGATCGGTGCACAGTTCGGTTCATTCCTGTCCCCCTTCGTTATCCTAGAAACCTGTTAAGAGTTGCTCCTTGTCCAAGCCTTCTCCGGCCCTCGTGATCACTTTCCTCCCTTGTTGGATCGGGCCATTACACCCATGGACCTGAATTTGAGGGTATACGACCTATTTGTACTGGGTCAGAAGGAATGGGGTAATAAAAAGTTATCCAACCTCTTCAAACCGGAGCCGGTTTCAAATGTTCTGCAAATTTGGGTACCTCAGATGACTAAGCCAGACTCGGTGATTTGGTGGCCAAAGTACATATGGAACTTTCTCCATGAAGTCCGCCTATAACCACATCAAGATAGGAGAGGATTGTAATGGCAAATATGGCAAGCAAAAATTTTTGAACGCCACAATATGCTCTTGTGGAGGACACGCATTGAGACTCTTCCTCTGCAATACACTTCAAGTAATAATGCCGCCTAGTTCAGGTTGTTTGGAGGAACACAAAATCGAGTTCACTCCTAACACAGAATTTTTAGGGTTACGCAGTGGATTTTCATTAAATGCTATATGCTCCAAACAATAAAAACTGAGCAATAAACATCAACAGATAAGGAGATGAACAGTGAATCTTCTTATCTCCTTTCTTTCTTTCTATTTTACTTTCTATTTTTTAATATTTTATGTTTTCCTTTTATATTTTCAAGTTTCTTTTATGTGGTGCTTGGTGGGCGACGCATGTATTAAGAAAAAAAAAACCACATTAGCGTTTTCCGTTAGCCAAATTAGATAAAGTTAGCGGAAAGACTTGATTGCATTTTTTGAAATTTTTAAGAATCAATTACACTTCGCGACAATTTTTAGGTCTTTTGGTGCACTTATCCTTATTATTATTATTTTTTATCAAGGGATTCGACATCGTTTTGGGAGATGGAAATGTCTTCGTTTTGTTCTCCGGCGTCCGGTGTTGACTTGGTATCCCTGTCAAACTTTTCCGAGTAGAATTGGTGGTATGGCCTCAATTGGAAAATATGTGAAATGTTTAGAACTAATTAGGCCAAATTAAAAGATTTATGATTGAATTGGCACAAATACAATAAATTGAGAATTTTTTTGGTAATTTCTCTTAAAAATATCTCAGCTCTCTTTCTTGACTACGTCCAAAAGTTAGAGACTGCACTTTGGAATGCCCATATTGGAACGAGACTTACCTTTGCTTAAATGAAACTGTTTTAACCATGATACTACTAGCAAATACAATTTGAATTATCACTGGGTCTACTGCCAGCATAAAAAATCCTTACACATTCTCCATTGGATGATGGACATGTGTATTAGCAGTTAATTTTTTAATCGAAGTTTTAAAATTTTTGCATTTGTGTCAATATAGTCCATCCGGCTAATTTTAATTGAAAATCGCTGACATGTATGTCAGCTGTCCTACGTGGCATGACGGGTGTTGACGTGAATTTTTTTTTACAAATTTAAATAAATTTTCCTAAATTCTTTATCAGCCCCTACTCAGTCGCACCCTCGCCAAATCAGGCGATGGCCTGGGTGAGGGCTGCAACCCTTGACAACCACAATGAAAAAAAATAAAAGAAAAAGAAAAAAAAGAAAACATATTAAAAATTCATAAAAAAATTATAAAATTTGCTCACGTTAGTATTGGTCGTGCCAGTAGGACGGCTAGCGTTAATGTTGGTGATGTTTCAAAATTGACCGAATGGACTACATTGGTGCAAATATAAAAGTTTAGGACTAATTTGGTTAAATTGAAATATTTATGACTAAATTGGTATCAATGTAATAAAGTTAAATACAACAAAATTGCCAAAAGTTGTGTATATAGCTCACTTAAATGCCAAAAGTTTTCGTCGGCTCACTTAAGTGCTAATATCAGAAAAAAAAACAATCACTTAAGTGCCAATGGCGAGAAATTCCGGGCAAAATTTTTTATTGAATTTTTAATTAAAAAATTCCACTTAAAGCTTTTCTCCTTTTTATCCATTTTTCTTGATTTCTTCTTCTTAAAAAAATAAAAAAGGCCAAGGGGGGGATTTATAGGCGACGAGGGCTGTGCAAGCCCCACCATCGCCAGCAATGGCTGGTGGGGGTCGCCGACCATTGGCCTGTGAAGTCCACCCCTATTTTATTTATTTATTTATTTTGGCTTGTCTTTTAAGAAGAAGAAATTAAGAAAAATATAAAAAAAAGAAGAAGAGAAAAACTGACGTAGAACTTTTCGTCGAGCCACATTAACTTCAAATATTAATAAAAAAAAATGGCCATGTAGGATTTTCGATTGCCACATCAGCTTCTCGCCGGAGTTGACACTTAAATGATCGTTTTTAAAAAAAGTTGGCACTTAAGTGATCCGGAAAAAACTTTTAGCACTTAAGTGAGCTTTGTATACAACTTTTGGCACTTCTGCTGTACTTAACCCCAATGTAATAGGTTTAGGCACTTCTGAGCACTTTTCCTATTTCTTGCACATGTCAACCATAATGTGCAACAATTCGTTTACACCAACGATGGACGTGATAAAAGTCCATACATTTACTCGCAAGTGATGAGTAACATGAAACTATTTTTGTTAATAAATTGATGGAGGTAATTCTGATTGCTCGATTATTTATTGACAGCAGAAGCATTTAGAGGTGCAGAATAATATTTTGGAAATATGGACTTTTCTCATATCTGAGAAACACGACTTTATTATCATATCTATTGACAAGTATTATAGACGGCTCCCATTTTCTCCGAGCTAAACCTACTTGGTTGTCCAGTGTCAACACTTGGCAGTTAAAATGAACCTTCGAGCCTGACTTTGCTTTGCAAGTTAAGAAGTTTAGAAAACTTTTCCTCCATGTACGATCGAAGAAATTTTTACCGTAACATGTATCTGATAAGAGGGTTTACGAATTATGGATATTAAGAACATACAAACTTAACCAAATATAAATATGGATGATAATCATATTTATAACTCACCAATCCCGTTTTTTTTTTTCAAGGTTGGGCAAGAACGGATATACAAGGGATTTGACATTGAGCTCAATGCATCAATCTTTTTGCATGAATTTTCAAAATGGCTAGAGCTATTTAGGGCGTGTATGATAACCATTATGTTTCTCTGTTTTTCTATTTTTCTATTTCTAGGAATAGGTTTAGAACATATATCCGTTTGATAACGCAAATTTTTTTATTTTAGGGAAAAATTTTAGCCCAAAAATAGATTTGAAACAGAAACAAAAACAAAAACAGAAACTCTTTTATCGCTCATTCCCTCTCTCTCACGTGCACAGACTTAGTCGAACTTCTTCATCTCCTCTTCGCTCGAGTTCCAGCGCCACAGGGAGCCTGGCCACCACTGTTGAACATTTGTAGCTGCAATTGTAGCTCTGCCTCTCGTCGCAACCCTAGCCTCGATCGCAACAGGGTGAGTCTCTCTCTCCCTCTTTGTTGTCGTGACCAAGCTCTGCCTCCCTCTTTGTCATTTGATTCACGACCAATTTCTGCGAATTCTATTTCTAGAGTCAACCCTCTTTTATGCGCTTGTGAACCACGATTTCTAGAGTCAACCCTAGTTCGGTCGCAACTCGAGTATTCATTGGCATTTTTCATGTGTTGCTGAAATTGGGGTGAATTTTGTTCATTTTTGTCTCCATGTTTATTTGTTTGGATACATGGGTACTGTTCATAACTCGAATCTATGACCTTCGCGAAATAGACACTTGCGAACCACATTCCTTGAGTGTGATATATGCTTGCTGTTACGTTTTGATTTACTCCAATTTTACATGATCATAGGGCCGATGTTCTCCTTTTCACCGAGAATGAGAAGAATCCAATTATCCTCATCCCTGCTTATGTTTTTAGTGATGGTTTACATTTTTTCCTTGATCATGGAGTTTATGCAACTCTCCCCCAGCCTGATATATCGTTTGCAATCTTGGATTGTATGACACTTTGGGCATTCTTCCTCTTTTCAAGTTCGACAGTGATTAACTCTAGCGGCATTGGTATTCCTCTTTTTGAGATTTTTGTTGCCAATTGGTGTCTTCAGCAGCTTGTACAAACGAATTTTTATTTTGGAAATAGAAATTTTGTGTTATTATCAAACGCTTTCTTTGCAAAAAAATTCGTCCAGGGAATAGAAATTGAAAAATGCAAAAAATTGTTCCCAAGAACAAAATTGTTATATTCGCGCCCTTAAAAACCTTTCAAAATGGCCTGAGCACTTTTATCTTTATATTATACCTTTCTTCTATGTGTTTATTTGCTTGTTGAATCGGATCCCTTTGGTAAGTGTTTATCAATATATTTTATTCTAATGACGAATATAAGTCCGTTTTAAGTGACCGAATCTTGAGACCTTGAAATACCCCACTAATTGTACGGACTCAAGAAATTTGGATGAACAGCTCAAACACGAGAGCACATGGAAAAATGAGGAACCAAACTTGAGTTATGTATCGTGCATTGTGCACGTGCAATGAAAAGGTAATCCCGGTCCTCAACCATTAAGCTAACCGTTTTGAGGGTGAGTTTGGGAACGTTTGGACTAAAACTTGTGTCGATACCTGAATTTTTGTCGACAATTCAAGCGCTTGTTCTTATAAAAGCACATTAATAGAAAATAGCAAAAGAAGAAAAAGAGAGAGAAGAGAATAGATAAATGAATTAATTTTATAAAAACTAATGAGGGGCTTTTGTGGTTCTTGGCCCAATATTCATGGCCCACAAGATAAAATTTCATTGAACCCATCAAAGCCCGTTAAGACCTAACTAGCCCAGTCCACACACTAAAGCCACAGCTCATTAGACTGAGGCCCATGAAAAGAGACGAGCCCATTCGTGAAAAGCTTGGCCTTTTCCCTTCCCTTTTCCATCTCTCCTTCTCTCTTAGACAGTCTTCGAGCAACTTGCGTCTCTCATGCGCGAATCCTTCTAGAGAGGCACACAAACGCTGGAGAAGATGGATGGCAATGGCATCCGGAAATGACAGCCGATGACGGAAGTCCGGTGATTGTTGCCAAGTATGAGCGAATGAGTAGGCTTTTTCGGTCCTGTGAAGAAGACGATGAGAAGGAAAGTATTAAAAAATTAAAAGATTATTACAATAGAAAATGGAAAATGATAGAAACTGGCTTAGCAGGGTTTTAGTGTAAGTGGGCTTAAGTGGGATTTTTTTGACAAACTTGGACTTGTTCAATTTGGGGAGTTCGGGGCTGATTCGGTATGGATAACTTTGGGCTTATTCTGGCTTGTTGAATTTGGGTTTAATTTGGTTGAGTGGGTTTGGATTCGGACCTGGCTCAAGGGCCCAGCCTGAGTCCCCCCCACCCTTCTTTTTTTCTGAAATAAAAAGTATTAAAATACTGAAAATTTGAAAATTAAAAAAAAATAGAAATTGGTTAGAAATAAATATCTTGATTTAGATTGATCTTTTGGACAAGCGATTGGACTGAATTTGAGCATAGCTCATGAGGGTTGTTGTCATGGGGCTTGATAACAAGGCCATGTATATTCTTTATTTGACACAGCATTGAATTTACATTCACATGCTTTATTCTTATCGCATTGGTTGTGATTGTCTACTCTCTTCTAATTGCATGGACATCATTTAGTGTCCTAGGACAATAAAATGGTCAAAGATTACTTGAATCATTTAGGTAATGAAGCAATCGAGTTAAGGTATTGAAAGGGCACTAGTTACACAATTAGTAAAATCAAGCCCCGATCTTGCATTCCTTGGTTGCGTAGAAAGTGAGATATTCTCTCATATCTCACTTCCAGTTGTAGTTTTCCAATCTTGTGTGAGGTAAGGGTTTGGGAGCACCCGAGCCAATTAAGGACCACTGGCCCCCAATTTGGCAGTACCTTTAAATCCGTCAATTCCCCGACCTTGTGTCGGGAGGGTTGCGACAACTTGTACTGCAAAATTGTCTATTGGCTAATAAAATGCCGATGTTTCATTCATTTGTAAGAACAGCATATACAAGGGAAATTAAGTTGGCGGCAACGACACCGCCGGTGAGATCTCATGCTAGAACGGAGGTAACGTCGAAGTCGGCACGATGGCAGGAGGTCTAAGTTCTCCCCTGATTAATATAGAAGATATGTGAGAAGCTTCAAAAGGAATCCAGCAAAGCGGAAACTTCCTTAAATCAAAATTTGAGAAAATGATAGCGATGTCCTTGATTAAAGATACTCTACTGAAGAAAATACATATAGAGACCCTAGAGAACCCATGGCGCGTTTTAGGTCGGAAAAGTATATCATGTTGACTTTGACTTTGTCTTTGTTGGCCTGATCTTAACTACTGAGAAGAGACTGGTTGCTTACCAATGCTTGAATCGGTCCTGGATGATCTTAGCTTCGCATTTTCACTGACATTAATCTAGCAATTCGTAGCGATCAAACATAAGCAAAACAGCCAATAAGCATGCGGCCCTACTATAAAGATATAGGGGGTGGGGCCGCTAGTATCATAGGTGCAAGATTTGACTCCCATGCTTTGTAAAAGCCAAAGCAAAAATCAGAGAAAGAAGAGTTAGAGATAGGATTGACAAAACATGAATTCCCATTTGCAATAACACAACATATGAATTGGGAATTAAGGTTTTGATGAAGGCCATGCTCTCACCTAATTAATCTTTTGATTAAGAGGTGCTTAAAGAAAATTCAACCACATAACTAGGTTTAATGCCACGTGGCAGGGTAGGAATTTTTCCTAAGCAACCAAACCTAATCAAACCTCGTGTTGACTTTGACCTACTTGTCCCAACCTTAATTGCTGAGAAAGAGACTCGTTGCTATCCAACCTCACATGAGTCCAAGAAGATCAAACGTTACATGTTCTCTGATGTAACTAAGAAACTCAAGAGTCTCCATCTTCTCAACATGGCATCTATCATATGTTTTCTCTTTCTTCTCGCTTCTACTTCTCTTGCGAAAGCTCAAGAAACGAGATCAAACAGAACACAAGGTTCTTCCCTAAATCCAACCGTTAACTCATCTTCTTGGCTCTCACCTTCAGGACTCTATGCCTTCGGGTTCTACCCTCAAGGCCAAGGCTATGCGATCGGAGTTTTCCTCGCCGGGATCCCACTGAGAACCGTCATCTGGACTGCGAACCGGGACGATCCACCCGTTTCCGCTGGTGCCACCTTGCTCTTCACCAACGATGGTCGCCTCATGCTGCGATCCTCACAAGGTCAAGTAACTTATATTACTCCAGTCGGGCTGTCGGCCTATTCCGCTTCTATGCTTGATTCGGGCAATTTTGTGCTGTACGATCCTAAAGGAAGCGTGTTATGGGAGAGCTTTGACTACCCGACAGATACCCTTTTGTCGACCCAGCGCCTCTTGGTAGGCCAACAGATAATCTCTAGCATCTCGGCGACAAACCACTCGACCGGGCTTTTCCGTCTCAAGATGCAAAACGATGGGAATCTGATTCAGTATCCGGTGAACACTCCGGATTCTGCTCCGTATTCTTTTTTCACATCTTGGACGGGAAAAGCGGGAGACAATGTCTCACTCAACTTTGATGTTGATGGTCATTTGTTCTTGCTCAACACCACGGGCTATGTCATTAAGAACATAACCCCAGGAGGGTTACCGACGAAGAGCATGATTTATATCTTTAGGATTGACTTTGATGGCTTGATGAGATTATATTCGTACGATTTGAATCAAAAGGGAAATTGGTCGGTCGCATGGTGGTCTACAGATGATGAATGTGATCCGAAGGGTTTATGCGGCCTAAATGGTTTTTGTGTCAAAAACAACCAACAAGCTAATTGCCAATGTCTTCCCGGATTCGATTTTGTTGAGCCGGGAAATTGGGCAGCGGGCTGCGAGAGGAATTTCACTGCCGAGACTTGCAAGACGGGAGATGCAAGTGCGAATTACATCATCCAAGCTGTTGATAATACCCTTTGGGAAGATGATTCGTACTCGGTCATTTCGTCGACAGATAAAGATGGGTGCAAACAGGCCTGTTTGGAGGACTGTAACTGTGAGGCTGCACTCTACAATGGTGGGAATTGCAGGAAACAAAGGCTTCCATTGAGATATGGAAGAATATTGATAACTGATCCGACCAGTGCACTGATCAAGGTAGGCATTGCGAATCCCGTTATCGCTAATCAAAACAAGAAGGAGAAAACCCAAATGGATATACTAATTCTTGGCCTTTCGCTCCTCACTTTTGGATTCTTTATGATGGCTATTTCTCTAGTTATAATATGCAAAAACAACGCGTGGATGTACCAAAGGATCCGTAATAAGATAGAGGTTGGTTTGGCGAAAGATCTAGCACCTCGACTTTTCACTTATGCAGAACTCGAGTTAGTCACCGACAGTTTCAAGGAGCAGATAGGTAGAGGAGCATTTGGAACAGTTTACAAAGGGGAAATTGGCGAGAAGAAAGTTGCCATCAAAAGACTTGATAAGTTCTTGGCTGAAGGGGAAAGGGAATTTCAGACTGAGGTTGAAGTCATTGGTCGAACCCATCATCGTAACCTAGTCCGCCTCCTTGGGTATTGTCTGGAAGGAACGAATAGGCTTTTGGTGTACGAGTACATGAGCAACGGATCGCTTGCAAATGTACTCTTCGATAGTTCTGAAAGCCGACCGATTTGGGACGAAAGAATGGAGATAGCACGGGATATAGCCCGAGGAGTGCTATATCTGCACGAAGAGTGCGAGACACAAATTATCCACTGTGACATAAAGCCACAGAACATACTCATGGACAACAACCGTGCCAAGATTTCGGATTTTGGACTTGCAAAGCTGCTAAACGTAGACCAAACCAGAACTTTCACCGGGATTCGAGGGACGAGAGGTTATGTGGCCCCCGAGTGGCACCAGAACAAGCCTGTGACGGTGAAAGCAGATGTTTACAGCTTTGGGATCGTGCTCTTGGAGATCATCTGTTGCCGGAGGAGATTGGACTTGGACTTACCGGAGAGCGAAGCCATATTGGAAGAATGGGTTTGTGACTGTTTTTGGAACAGCGAGATCGGGAAATTGGCTGGAGATGAGAAGGTTGATGAGGATGAATGGAAGGCCGCTATCAAGGTCGCGCTCTGGTGCATCTCTGATGACCCGACACTCCGTCCTACGATGAAGAGAGTTCTATTGATGTTGGAAGGAAGTGCCCAAATCCCGATGCCTCCTATTCCTCCATCTTCCATTTGTACCAACAATGGTTTTGTTTGAATGCTTTAACAGATTGATGTATAAATGAGGGGGAATCAAGAACTCCTATCTAAAAGTCCATCTGGGTTTCGACTAATTTATGTACACCTTATGTTCATTCAATAAATAAAGTACTCCTGATCTTCATTTGTGTGCATATCATCACTCCATATACGAACATTGGTCACTTTGCCATACCATACGGAGACTCGACGTCACATTCCCGCTTTATAGACAGAATGAAACCAACTACAGCGGCGATGAACAAGGGTTATCGTCTCAAAGTGCATGCTTCGCCCAACCACCTGTATCTCTAGGCTTCAGAATACATGTTGCTTCAGCCATGAATGCTTCGTTCAAACTTCGAAATGAGGGTGGGATGGCGATGGTTTTCCAGGTTCTTTCTGGTCAAGGCTCGTCAGATGCAGATAGGTTGAATGTCTTCGTACTAATTTAACTATTAATGTCATCAAAATTCATTTGAACATCCTCCATTTGTTTGAACATGAAATCTAACTATTTTTGCATTTTACCCATCTCTTTTCTGTCATTCCCCATTATATGATTTTCTACTTTTTGAAGAAAAAAAGTTAAAGTACCGAATTGTAAAACGAACAAAAGTTCAAACACTTGCCGTGTCGTTAACTCTGCGCTGTAATGTGCCGGTCCGCTGGTGGTATTGGAGAAAGATTGAGAAGACGGGTTTGTTGAGAATTTTTCAAAGTAGTCCCAATCAATTAAAAAAAAATTACGAATGATAAAAGAAGGGCACCGAAAGAGGGATTTTGACAAGCAAAATAGACTGAAATTGACTTGTATGGAGCTCTTACTTGGCAGGTCTGGTTATCGCTAAGTTCCATTCACAATCTGCGTGTCTATTCACTTGCCGTGATATGCTGGTTGCTGAACGAGTCCACTTGACCAACAGAAACAAAATTTGAATTTTCTGCAACAAATACTCATATCCAGAGGGCTTAAGATCTCCATTGTTTACAGACCAATACATTAAAAAAAGGAGTGATGCCCGTTGTATCGCCACGAATTCTTCAAGGGGGGAGTTTCATGGAACGGAGAAGCGACACACCGTGGGCAATAAAGATGATTGCATTGGGTAGCACTGACCGTCGCGCAAACTTTTGGCGACTGGTGAGGGCCTGAGCAAGGGTCGCTGGACCCTCACTGGCCTAAACAAATAAAAAAAAAGAACAGAAAAGAAAAAGAAAAAAAGAAAATGACAAAAATACTATTGGTCAGGTCTTTTTTTGAAACAATGAGAGTAATCCACTTTAAGTCTTTATATAAAAAAATGAGAGCACTTCAGGCTCTTAATTGAAATTTTTCCTTAACTTTTTTTTTTAAAAATCTTTATCATTATAAAGTTTATAAAAATGTAATCTATTGTCAATGAAAGTATATTGAGCAAAATAAAAATATAAAAGACACCCATCTATATTGAAACGACCAACATTCATGGAAAGTTTGGAACCATATGAACATATTCTTTATTTCCTTTTATCAGTAGACATATTTTCGTTTGCATTGTTATCCACTAATTTCATCTTATTTGTATAGAATTGCATAAGACGAAGTACAAGACACGAAAGATTATGAAATAATCTTGAATAAATCTAGAAATCATTTTTTCAAGTCAATCTAGCTGCATTAGCTTCATGGAGTGATAGGACGGATTACATATTCTAAGAGCTTCCCTAATTTATCTATCTCCAAAATAATTTCATTTACTTTCTCAATGTAATATAATATCAAAATTCGATGATTTAGCTTAGATAAAATCATAAGATCTTTTTCAAAGAAATTTGTTATCAATCGAAAAGTGTTTGTTGAAAAGAATTATTAGTAATAAGGGTATAATAGAAATCCATATTATTTTAGTAGGGTTAAGGACATATACATACATATATATGTATGTATTTGTAACCCTATTCTGATTGAATAATAGAAATCGTTTATCTCTTCAACATGGTACCAGAACCTAATCCCTAATTTCTAATCCTTCGAGGTCACCGGAACAACCACTGTCGTTGCTGCCGTTGATGGAACCCTAGCCTATAATTCCAGTGACCCAATCGCTGCCACTGACACTCTTTCTTGTTGATGGCAGACTGTTTATCTCTCCTCTCCATCACGACATACTCGCCCCAGCCCCAGCCCCTCGCCTCTCCTCTCCTCTCCATCACGATAGACTCGCCTCAACCCCTCGCCTCTACTCTCGCATCACGCCCCAGCCCCTCACCCTAGCCCCTTGCCTTGCCAGCTTGACAGCCCTCGCCCCAGCATGCTTGCCCCTTAGATTCGGCATCGCCAGGGCTTGGGTAGTGCCAAAAATGACGTCTTAAAGCAAGCCCATGCTAAACCCACTGTCACCCAGTGTTGTCTAGCCTTGTCAAGCTCAAATCTGGCGACGTTCAGCCAAGACCCAACATTGAAAACCATTGTTCTTCACCCAGGAAGTTGATGTCTCTATTCTTGGCTGATTTTGTTTGTAGCTAACCTCATTGTTTCTATGTGTTGTGTTGAATTGGGTCGAAGGACATATTGGGAATGAGGGTGTTGTTTTTTTGGTGATTTGTATTGTTGTTTACTGATAGATAGCACATGTAGACCTATCTAACGGAACTCTTGAGGAGCCAAATGCATTGTCATTATATGTTTTGGCATTGCATATCAATTTAATGATTTTCTGAAATTTCAGTGACTTGTTGCGATTGGTGATGGTTGGATTGAGTTGTATTTTCCCATTCAGAAATTACCGTGTGGTTGATTAAATTACTGGATTTAAGTGTTGGTTGCCGTGACATTCATTTTTTGGGCTTGATCACATTTTCTATTCATTGATGGTGACTTCTACATCACCTTATGGATCTCTTTTGATCATTTTCAATTAACCTCAGTCAAGTTGGATGCCGTCCTGATTTAAAGAGGTCGAGGTCTATCTTACTGCCACTAAGCGACTTGACTAGCTTACGTCTATGGTACCGTTTGACAAAAATAGTATGGAGCAGTCCTCACTTTATTTAGTGTGCTTCTGCTAAGGCAATTTGGGAGAAATGTGCGTTGCTCTATTTTTGGCTGAATAGTGTGATTGGGGTATGTGACACATGTGAAGCGTTATTTGATATACATTGTGAAGATCATATTTATCTGATCATTATGCTCAGTTCATGACCATTTGCCTGCGATTGGATATTTATCTTCTTGGCTCGAATGATCCAATTATTTCGCCAAACGCTAAGAGGATTTGCATGTGATATTATATCTCAAGTTATTGGGGCCTGAGTATTCATCTCTTCGCCAATATATTACATATAAGAACTCTCTTCCTACAGTAGATGACATCTTCTCTCAGGCTCTTCATTCTACAATCAGTGAGAAGATTTCTTTCACGCTGGCTTTGGAGATGAGCGCTATGCTATCCCATGGTCCTAGTGGACGAGGAGGTCAAGGTTGTGGTTACTAAGGTCATGGATGCAGTTTTGTTCATAGTGGAGGCTATGATGGAGGGGTTCATACTCATGGTGCCATTAGTTTTGGGAATGGTGGTGGCTCACTATTTCCATCATTGTCAAAAAGCCTGACATACAGAAACTTATTGCTATACTCTCACCTTGACCTCAAACCAACCTTTGTTGCCTATGCAGAAGTTGAGGATTCTCTTGTTCCTCCCTCACCGGTTCCACCAAGTTCGACTACTACAAAGAATAAAGGCGATTTCGTTACATTGACATGTGCTTAATATGATACATTAGTTCGCTCTTAATAGGTGATAGGATCTTCACCTCCTATTGTAACTTTTGCACAAACCTCCAAAGGTAGTTCATTTTGTTTGTTTTCTGCAGCACCTAACTCCTAGATTATAGACTTCGAAACTACCAATCACATGATCAGTAACTCTAACCTAGTGTCTTCATTTCATTCTACACCTTCTTTAATGTCAAACTCGGTTACATTAGCGAATAGCTCCCAATCTCAGGTTACTGGTAGGAAGTTGGTCATTTGAGTCCTTAGCTTTCCTTGTCATATGTTCTTCACATATCAAAATCTTCTTATAGTTTGATTTCTATTAGCTCGTTAACTAAAGAATTGAATTGTTATGTAACATTTTCCTCTTATCAATGTGTCTTTTAGGATTTGAGGACTCAACAGATGACTAGTGGGGGACATGAATCAAATGGCTTGTACTATTTTGACAAGAAGGTGCTAGCTGTTGCAACTGTGAAGCATTCATCCATCGATGTATGTCAGATGCAATGTTGTGCTGGTCACCCGCCACCAAATATACTTCGATGTCTATTTCTTGAGTCTAACTCTATGAGTTCCTTTCAGTGTGAAGTTTGTTAGTTTGGTAAATATTATAGAGTCTTTTTTTCTTCCCGCATTCAGAGTCATATGTCTAGTTCATTTGAGCTAGTTCACTCATATGTATGTGATCCATGTTGTGTGTCCGATGTCTTTGGATTCAAATATTTTGTTACATTCATGGATGATTTTTCCCGAATGACTTGGTTAATCTTGATAAAAGACCTTATGGAATTTTTTAATTGCTTTCAATTATCCTATTTTGAAGTGTTGAATCAATATAATATCTTTGTCAAATATTTGCGGTCCGATAATGCTAGAGAATATCTTGCTACAACTTTTGCTTTCCAGTATTATTCATTAGACTTCTTGCTCATACACCCCACAACAAAATGGCGTAGCTAAACGTAAAAATCACCATCTCCTTGATGTTGCCCGTTACCTCACGTTTCACATGCATTTATGTAAAAAAATTTGGGGCATGCTATTCTTACAGCATGTTTTTTAATTAGTAAGCTTTCAACTTCTGTTCTTCAGGGAGAGACACCATTCTCTATTTTACATCCAAATTGTCTTCTCTTTTCCTTACCTCTTCGAGTCTTTGGGTGTGTCTGTTTTGTACATTGTTTTACTTCAGGTCTTGATAAGCTAGATCCTCGTGTTGAAAAATGTGTCTTTGTGGGACTCAAACGCAGAAGAGATACATATGTTATAGCTCTACTCGTCGTCATATGTTTGTGTTCGTAGATGTGATGTTCTTTGAAAACCAATCATATCTGACCTCTTTGGCAGTTCCCACAACGTCTTGTGATGGTGATGGTTATGTCATCTTGATGCTTCCACTTCCTCCAGCTACATCCACAGGATTTCAGTTTGTTGATCGTATCTATCATCGACGCAGTACAATCCCTACTATGATAGTACAATCTTTACCAACACTTGAATCATTTGTTCCCCCATCAATTCTAACATCATCCTCTGATCCTGATCTGCCTAGTGCTTCTTGCAAAGGCACATGCTCTTGTGGTGGTTGTCTTGTTGATCGTTAGTATGATTGTTCTCATTTTTCTGATTGTCTTTGTACGTGTCATCTTATTTCTAATTTTTTTTTATATGATCGTTTATCTTCTACGTTCTTTGCCTTTTTCTCATTGCTGTCTTTTGTTTTTGTGTTGAGCAGTGTTGCTAAAGCTCTTGCTCATCCGGGATGGCGTCATGCCATGGAGGATGAAATGCAATCGCTAAATCAAAACCAAACTTGGCAACTTACTTCCTTCCTTCCTTACTAGTAAGAACTTGTTGGTTGTTGTTGGGTTTTCATTGTTAAGGTTCACCTGGATGACACTCTTGACCGATTGAAGGCATGGTTGGTTGCGAAGGGGTATACTCAGACTTATGGTGTCGATTATGATGACACCTTCTCTTCGATGGCCAATATGTCATCTATTCGTATATTTATTTCATTGGTTGCGCGATTTGGCTGGCTATTTCATCAGCTGGATGTGAAAAATGCCTTTTGACGTGGTGATCTGGCTGAGGAAGTCTACATGGAGCAACCACCTAGGTTTGTTGCTTAGGGGGATAATGTGGTATGTCGTTTACACAAAGTTTTGTATAGACTTAAACAATCTCCTCCTGCTTGGTTGGTAGATTTAGTGATGTGGTTCTCATATTTGGATTATAGAGGTGTAAGTAGATTATTCCATATTAAGCTCTTTAACTGGGTGTATCCTTCTAGTGGTATATGTGGATGATATCATCATACTGGTAGTGATTTAAATGGTATTAAAAAACTTAGGCAATTTCTACATATAGAATTCGGTACTAAAAATTTGGAACATCTTCGATACTTTCTTAGTATTGAAGTGGCTTACACACCAATATCACTTTATCACAATAGAAGTATGTACTTAACATTCTTGTTGAGGTTGAATTTCTTAGAGTAAAGCCAGTCGATACCCCTATGGATCCCAATGTTAAATTTGATGCAAAACATGGAGTATTATTACATGATCTAGCAAAGTATTAGAGATTAGTTGGTAAGGCAAACTATCTTATTGATCACAAGACCTGATATATCTTTTGCCATTAATGTAGTAAGCTAGTTCATGAGTTCTTCTCGTACTACTCATTGGGATGCTATGCTTTGAATCTTCAAAAATTTGAAGGGAGCACCAAGTAAAGGACTATTGTCTAAGAATTATGGTAATCTAAACACTACAGACTTCTTTGATGCTGATGGGGCTGGATATTGTTGACACCTAAATTTTAACCATAATATAGTTTTTATTTATAATTTATTAAATTGCTCGAAAAAATAGGGATCAACCCCGGCCCCTACCAAAAATATTTAATTTGATTACATTTAGTTTGTATTTAGACTTAGGAGCATTTTCCCTTTAATTTTCAGCATAATTGAATTATGCATTTTTCCATTAAAAATTGAATCGATGACTAAATCGGACCAAAATTGAACGTGCGAATTGGGCCATTTAATTAGGAATTCGTTCAAGGCAATGGGGGTGGGTTGCTGAGTTTTAGGACATTTCTGAGCTAATTTAGAGCTTAATTCATCTTGTTTAAATTATTAATTGGGAAAAGACCTTTTTAGTAATTAAAAATCCATAATTAATTGAGAAAAAAGGTCTGGAAGAGATGAGCGAGCACATGAGGGAGCCAAGCTCAGCTCAGCCCACACAATGGACTGTTCGAACCAATAAAGGGCCAAATTGAAGAGAAAAATAAACTTGTGGGTCAATTCGCAAATATGAAAAAGTTCGGGAGCCAAAGTGCAAATAGTAAAAGTTATGAAAACCCTCGACTTGTCTATGAATACATCATTATAAGCTCTAAAGAAGTTGGGGGGGGGGGGGGGGGGGGGGG
>BCNH02000009.1:1212163-1230630 GCA_001662345.2 Metrosideros polymorpha var. glaberrima
ACCGTTCAAGCCACCACCGATTTATTTTGATCCCGATCCCGTCGCGTTTGAATTTGGAAACGTTATCCACGAAATAGGTAACTTCCTTATCCGATTGGATTCTGACATTTATCGTTTCCTAATTTGAATAATTGTTATCTAACGTGCATATCTCCTAGATTCTATTAGGATTAAATTAGAAAACTTCCCAATTCGACAACGTGCATAATAGGCAATCCGATATCTAATCCTTGATATTTGATTCCCGCACACGGAAGGTTGGCCAAACCTATTCGCAATCCGTCGGATACGATTTACCAATTTTATCATGTTGGTCGAACCTATCCGTAATCCGTCGGATACGATCTGCCAATAAAATCTTGCCATTTGGATGTGATGGATATTCGGTGCATATTTTTCTTTTTGATGTTCTAAATATTTTCGTAATAAAAAAAAATCATGCATTAAATAGGATTGTATTAGTAAGATAAGATTTTATTAGAAAATCTTATCTCATAGGAAGTTTGCATTTTAAAGAAGTATTGCATATAGATTAGGATTGCATTCATTTAGATAATATTCCATTTAGAACGGGGATAAGATTTTCTAAAATATTTTAGGATTTAATCTAGATTCATTCCTAAATATTTAAGATAATTTTCATTTGGGATAATATTAATTTCATTGATTTTCAGATCCGAAATTCATCAGAAAATACCAAAAATATTCATGTGCATGTCATATTTGATACGTCATCTAGTCTAGATTCATTTAGTATCATGTTTAGGTGCATTCATGTAATATTACGTCCGAATTCATTTAGTGTCATGTTTAGGTTCATTCGCCATATTTTTTTAGACATATCCATTAGTATAAATATCTAGGAACATGCACTAATTTAATTTAGTAACTTAGGATTATTAAATGCATGACATATGGTTTAGTTGCATGATATTTTTTCCTGTCATTTAGAACGGTAAGTTTAAGATCCTTATTACATGTCATATAGGATAAAACTTTAATGCATGTCTCGATTGTATGTCATTGGATTATGTCTTGCATGCCATGTGATGGTAGTGGTCATGCCTCATGTTATTTGTATTTTAGTATGGTTGCATTGCATTCTCATTAAACAAGTGAAAATCCTGAAAGATAATTGCATTAGTCTAGGTCTTACGCTTGGAAGATAAGCGTTAGGGATTAGGCTGCAGCGTCCAGGTATGTTTACGCTACCCTTATCTTACAATTTATTTAACGCTTCGATTATTTGGTGTTAAATAATGTTTGCTCACTCGCATGAATACCTCACATGTTAAAACTTTTGGTTAAAATTAACCCAAAGCTGCCTGCTCATATGTTTTCTTAAATAAAAGAACGGTACCGAAAGGGCGTTAGAGTAATCTAGCGTAACCAAGTCCCCGGACTCATAATCTCTGATTTGAAGGAATAGAGTATTTTTCCCGATACTTTATTTAGGTGTCTAATCGATTTACCGTAAACTGATTAATGACGATTCCAAAGTTAAATTATTTGCATGTTAATTATTTGAACTTAAGTCACGATTTGGTAGAGCTTGGGAAAGCTCGAGCTAGGTTAGTTAATTTATTAATTGACTTAGTAATCCATTAGCCTAGATTTAGCGAAATTTAGGTCGCGACACGAATTTTTGAAGTTGTTCGCGCGCAGTAAATAGCGCGACTAGCAAGCTTCCATGTCGATTTTCTTCATTTTCCGACTAGTTTTTGGGTTGTTCAAACTATGGGTTTTGTCGTACGTTGAACGATGTTTCTTTTGACTATAAATTCGCTTGATATGGAGTTTAGTTTTTGTGTTTATGGTTGAAATTTGGAATTATGTGAAATTTAAGCCGCGAGTTCGATTTTGGAGCTGTAAAGTTGATTTTTTTTTGGAGAATGATAGTTAGGGGTGTTGTAGAGCTGTGGGATTTTACGGATCTTGATTTGGACTTATGGTTTGCAAGAAATGAATTTTGGAAGTTGTCCGCGCACAGTAAACAGCGCGACCAGCAGGCTTCCATGTCGATTTTCTTCATTTTTCGACTAGTTTTTGGGTTGTTCAAACTATGGGTTTTGTCATACGTCGAGCGATGTTTTTTTTTACTATAAATTCACTTGATAAGGAGTTTAGTTTTTGGATTTATGGTTGAAATTCGGAATTATGTGAAATTTAAGCCGCGAAGTCCGATTTTGGAGCTGTAAAGTTGATTTTTCTTTTGGAGAATGATAATTAAGGATGTTGTTGAGTTGTGAGATTTTACGGATCTTGATTTGGAGTTACGGTTTGCAAGAAGTTGTCCGCGCGCAGTAAACATCGCGACTAGCAGGCTTCCATGTCGATTTTCTTTATTTTCCGACTAGTTTTTGGGTTGTTCAAACTATAGGTTTTGTCGTACGTCGAGCGATATTTCTTTTGACCATAAATTCGCTTGATATGGAGTTTAGTTTTTGTGTTTACGGTTGAAATTCGGAATTATGTGAAATTTAAGCCGCGAGTTCGATTTTGGAGCTGTAACGTTGATTTTTTTTTTGGAGAATGATAGTTAAGGGTGTTGTAAAGCTGTGGGATTTTACGGATCTTGATTTGGACTTACGGTTTGCAAGAAATGAATTTTGGAAGTTGTCCGCGCGCAGTAAACAGCGCGACCAGCAGGCTTCCATGTGGATTTTCTTCATTTTTCGACTAGTTTTTGGGTTGTTCAAACTATGGGTTTTGTCGTATGTCGAGCGATGTTTTTTTTTACTATAAATTCACTTGATATGGAGTTTAGTTTTTGGGTTTAGGGTTGAAATTCGGAATTATGTGAAATTTAAGCCGTGAAGTTCGATTTTGGAGCCATAAAGTTGATTTTTTTTTTTTTGGAGAATGATAGTTTAGGGTGTTGTAGAGCTGTGAAATTTTACAGATCTTGATTTGGACTTACGGTTTGTAAGAAACGAATTTTTGAAGTTGTCCGTACGCAATAAATAGTGCAACCAGAAGGCTTCCATGTCGATTTTCTTCATTTTACAGCCAAACTGCTTGTTCAGAATGCTCATTCCCCCAACCTAAGTGGACATATACAGACATACATGTACAAAACATGTTCAAAATAACACACGCTATGGCAAACTCATGACATCCTTCACCTTCAAATTTCCAAACAACAGGCGAGCTAATAATACTATAAACATCGACAACACTACCAACAATGTCTTTAATTTGAAATTTTCTTTCTTCAGCTTTGTCGCGTCTTGTTTCACATGGTTCAGTTGTGCCTTGAGAGCTTTGACCTCAGCGTCCATCGAACTGCCATCATCCTCATTGTGGGTTAACACCTGTTGTTCTTCAACTTTGCTCCGGTGAAACTTTTTGGACACACTACTTGCCGACTGATTAATTTCCACATCAACCCAAATGAAAAAACCACAACTTTCCCCTCTGTTGTTGGGGTTATATCTTGGGCATCCGTGATATATTCTTCCCCGATTGTCCTTTGTCCTAGCTGTTCGTAGAGGAGATTTTAGGCCACAATGGCAAAACATATACATATTGTTGTCAATTGGAGGGACCGACATCATTGATTGTGACGAATTTGCTGATCTCTTCATGAATTCACTAATCTCCTCTTGCAATGACACGTTACTTTTAGCAAAGGACAACAGTTATATGCTTTCAAAATCACCATTGCAAGAAGTTTTAGGGAAACGACGCTACTAAGAATCAAGGTTTTATTTTTTAATTTAAGGGAAGCGACGTCGTTTTGTACTCCGGCATCCACATCAGCGGCCGGTGGCCGGACCGGTGATGACTGGATATCCACGTAGGAATTTTCCGACTTAAATTAGCCGGAAGGACTAAATTGGCACTCGATTAAAAGGTTTAAGACTAAATTGACATCAATAAAAGGTTTATGACTAAATTGGCACCAACGTAATAGTTTTAAGACTTTTCTGACACTTTTCCCTACAAATATATACAGGCCAAAAACAAGGCTAGCCAGGAAATTAATCTTTATGACGTATATGCATTAGCTACATAGAGCTTCAATGGCCAAACTGTTTAAGACCTGTAGGCATGGTTCACCGAGCGTATCTTCCATTACAGGTATCGAGCATGCCTCCCGACCAATACAAGCTTGTCGACAAAATCAACAATCAATTTATGTACTGTACATGTGCTAATAAGTTTTAAATCGCAATTTACGATCTTCGATTTGTAACGATTTGTTTATTCTAATAACGAAGAAGCAGTAAGAAAGGCAAACATGCGCCACGCAGCTTCCCAATAAAGTTGAACTTGAGGGTTGTTCTATGTGAACTCTAAATTTCTCACCTGATACATCCATTCTCCAAAAGAGAGTTGGTTTTACCATTTCCAAGTTCACCAATGATGACAAAGAAAGGGCTCGCTCCTTGAACTCTAGATTTTGCTAAAGATCATTGCATTTGGTTTAAGTTTATAGTTTGAACACAGAAGTGATCTTGCATTTCAAGTGCTATGATGCAATACCATAACTTAAGGTGCAGTTTGCATCCAAACATTTGCTTGATCAGTTTATAGTAGAAACAAAAATTAAAATAAATCTCCACACTGAACACATCCAAATCATCACTTTCATGAATCCAGGCATAAGGAACTTTTGACAAATATTTAGTTTCATTGGTGCGGCTCAATAGTAGTTCATTAGGAATAATAATTGCTTCACCCAAAAGCATATTGTTGTATTGATCAACAATCCAACATCAAAATATGGCATTGTTGATACTAGAAGGAGCAATGAATTGTACAAGTCCCAAAAATAGTTTGCAAATCGATCCTATCATATGTAGAAGTGCATGCTCATAGCAAAAAGACCCAGAAGCTGCACTAACTGAAGTTAGTTAACTACCTACACTTGCGGGAGAACTAGTTTCATCATTTCAAAGTCAAAAGTCATCCTTCATCTTGCTCATTTTGGTGTGTGCCCTCCTCCGGATTGCTTTGATTCCGCGGACCTTTTCTCTCTCAAATTATCCATGGCAACCTACTTCTCATGGCAGTCAATCGTACAAAATGCCCTCAAGTGGCTGCAACATATTACAAACATTTTTTTTGTCATTTACTTCAACTTACAATTTTGAAGTTCAAATCATACTCCAAAATGTCGAATTTCATCTCGGACAGGTCAAACATGTTCAATATCACAACCAAAGTGAATATAGAGTAATTTAAACAATGAAGGCATCACAGTGTAGAAACCTAGGTGAAAAAAATGGGCAATTCAAGACTAGGTAGGCAACCTTAATTGCCTTATGGCAAAGGTAGAGGTTAAAACAACCCTGCGATTGTAGTCTAACAAAGTCCAACAAAATCAGTATTTCTAAACTAGCAAAGCCCCTTGCTCAGAACTTCAACAATGTCATAGAATGATGGATTAAGTTTTAACAAGGTTCCACTATAGATCCTACTTGATTTGCTGCCAAGGGATGATCTTAGGCTTGCAAGCTCTCATTTGTTTTGCATCCAATAAGATTATCAAATTTACTTCAAATAGTGAACTGTGAAGAATTTGAGATATACATGTGCAGTGCAGATGCTACTTGTAGCCTTGAGAAAGATCAACACTAATGATGCAAACTTTTACTAAGGTCAATCCTTAAAAGAATGAGAGTATTAGAATTACTTCAGGCAAGAATTAGCGAAAATAATTGATGGAATCATTCTGTCACATTCAACAAGCATCCTACCTTGTGCAAGGTTCCTCCTGTGCATGAAGATGCTTTTCTCTTTCTCTTTTCTGTGGTGCCCTTGATCCGAGTATTTGGTACACCTTGTGGTTTTCTCCGAAGGGGATCAAGTACTCGAATTCCATGATTTTCTGCATATTCAGATTCATCACCTTCCACTAAGAAATTAACATGATCTTTACCCGTTACATATTGTATTTTGTTTGTGATTTGGGAGCGAAGACGCAATAAGGTTGTAGTTGCAAGCTCCTCTGTAATATCATGATTAGCACTGTCATTCATAACACCAAAAGCTAACCGCATCAACCTCTTCAAATGCAATGTCTTTGATTTAACTACATGATGAGAGCTTTGTGCAATATCTTCACAATAAGTCCCTTGTTTTGCAGCTTTTGTCCACCTCTTCAAAATATATTGTGATGGAATTCTTGTAACATTTACAACACGTGTCAAGATGCATAAAGCATGCCTACACAACCATCCTTGCATTTCAAATAACTTGCAACTACATGAAAGGGTAGAATCAGCCGGACTAAAATGCACAATATACTTCCGTTCATTACTTCCAGTTCTCAAGATATAAGTGTGTAACGGCCCATCATTTTCTGATCTAAGAACGCGTTCAGATAAAACATGCAAGAACTCAGCCTGGAAATTCCTATAAATGACATGGGTATATACATTTGCAGCATGTTGCAAAATTCCGTTGTCTTTAACTATAATCTGTGGCTTTCCTCGAGTACACTCAAAATCATCAACAACTTCAGTGTTGCGCATTTTTTCAGCTTGCTTCTCATAATGACTGACAAATTCAGACAAAGTCATGGTCTTACTGCCATATCTTGAAACACATTATTTGTGTTCTCGCTTCTTTGTGTAGATATAATTCCTGCAGAAAAAATATCACGACCAAATGCAGGACACCATTTATGACGCAGGCGATAAATATTATCCAACCACTTGTTGTCACTCAAGCTCCGCTCTTGACACATAGCTTTCCAAGTACTCTCCATTTCAATTTTAGATTCGCAATGATATAGAAGCTTGTGCCAATATTTAATGCAAAAACCTGGTTTTCCAAGAAGATGTGCAATATGATGCGTAGCATTTTTCCCAATATGCCATATACATAGACGATGATTAGAATTAGGGAAAACAATTCTAATGGCATTTGCCATAGCATGATCTTGATCAGTGAAAATAGTCTTGGGTGCTTTATTGCCCATTACCTCCAAAAAGGATTGAACTGCCCAAACAAACGATGCAATAGTTTCATCCATCGGAAATGCACAACCAAACAGAACATTTTTCCAATGATGATTCAAGCCAACAAATGGTGCACATATCATATTGTATTTGTTTGTACAGTAAGTAGTATCAAATACCACCACATCTCCAAAACTCTCATAGTCCAACTTGGATACACCATCAAACCAAAAAAAAATTGGTCAGTCTCTGTTCTTCATCCAATTGAAATGTATAAGAAAAATTGCTTCCATTTGATTGTAAGCAATTAAAACGATTGATGAGACTTTGACAATCACCTGTACTAATCAAGTTCCTTCTTTTTTATTGTAAGAAATTGTGACAATCATGTGCCATAAAGCCAACGTTATTTGGTCCCCCCGCTTCACCACTAAGGTAGTTATATGCTCTTGTAGCCCCTATACCGGCCCCAGTCATAGTAGTTAAAATTCCTTTACTAGTCTCCGGTATACGTCGATACGACCGTATCAGATGTTTTTGCTTCTCATCAATGAAAGGATGATTATGGACATCTTTTAACTTGGTAACTTCCCAAACTCCATCTTCAATTTTAAATTTAATGCAAGCTTGACATCCGATTCTCTTCACTGTCCTATAGACATTTCTTTGTTCATGAGGTGGGATTGGTGGAGAGTGTCCTTCACAATTACATACAAATGTGCATCTTCGCAATACTCCTTTACTATTGTTTGCTTTTTGTCCTTTTCGCACTCCAAATCCCTTGCAAATTGCATATGCATTGTATGTATTATAAGCTTCATTCTCATTAGCAAACATCATGCCAATTCTAAATTCAAATCCTTCATTAATATTAGGCATGATGATATTATACTTTGAAGCCTCTACAATTTTAAGAAAAAATCTAATCATTTAAAGAAGAAAAATAAAGTAAATACAAATTTAATTCTAAAAAGATGAAGTCATACCCATATCACCCGAGAACAAGATGAATTTTGCTGGAAGTGAATCTCAAACACAAGTTTTGGTGTCCACCGGTATTGGGTTTCTCACAGTTACATAGACAGTTTCATGTCCATTTCCTTGATGCACGTCTAGATCAATTATCATCACCCTGCACACAATCCCCATACTGAGATCAAAGGCCACTCTGAAAACTTGGGGGACACATAACCAAGACTCAAGCCACTCGCTTGTTGAAGACAGTTTGTTATCCATCTCAAAAGCACCAACATGTACCTCAATATATTAAAGCGAGCAAACGCAAAGTGTATGCAAAGAGATATGTCAGCATAAGAGCAAAATCCACCTCCTTGATCTGCAGAACAATAGTGGAACCCTCCTCCCACATTGATGGCCTATCCTCGCTCCTTTGCAAGCTTTGCTACCAAAATAGTTCCCCACACCTAGGAAGAAACGCAGGCAATGAAGAAAATAGGAGAATAAACCCAAAAATTAAGATTAATCACAAACAAACCTGCTTGCAGAACGGTCAAAGAACTTTCTGATCAACAAGACAATTGGGCAATAATGCAACAGGGGGTACCTGCCAAACAGGACGCACCAAATTAACAAAGTATCGACAAGTAGTAGAAGCGCAAGAATGTCTCACAAAGCTGAGGGCAACACAGGGACAATGACATTACCTGGTCGTCTGAGCGTGAAGAGGCTGCAACGGGTGACTAGGTCGAGGTCGGAAGCTGTGGGGGTAGTTCATGGCAAAGGACCATAATGAACGGCGATGAACATCGTCAAAACTCAAACCAACGAAATAGGAAACGACAAATGCAACTCCAGTTCTACGGTGAACGTGGCCGAGATCAGAACTATGAAGTGCAAACATTCTTGGTGAAGGGCCACTTAAGTTTTGCTCGTAATAATGTATGTCTATATCGATCCATCTTAGAAAATTGTCAAGAGAAAAAATACCAACTGGAAAAGTGAAAAAGCTCGGGTACAAAGGCTAATTGCTTCCCAAGGCTAATCAATAAACATGAAACACCATTCACTAAACATTAGTAATTTCATGACCACATAAAACATCCGCACTCATAGCCTTGAGTCGTTACCAAGAATGTTTCCCCTGCAGAGAGGTGACTCCTCATGAAGACAGTGGACCAAACAGTTCAAGCCACTTCTAGGAAACTCACAGCATCCTTAAGCGAAATTCCAGAAGGAACAGGAAGAACTTGCCCAGTTGGAACCGCTACTTTCTCCGCATAACCTCCTTCAAAAAGCAGAGCACAAACCTGCACATCATCAAACTTTCACATTGCCACTTTCGTGTAATCGGATCAATATTACCTTAAACATCTTAAAAGCTAGCAGTCCTCAAACATCTAAGAGGATTTCAGGTTCAAATCGCCCAAATAAAAAACTACATAAATGGCTCGAATTTTCTTAACGTGAATTGAAAATGTTTTGTAGATTCAAGCTATTCTTTCTTGAATACATTTGACAATTTCACGGAGGCATTTCAACAAACGGTTTACGTGCACAGGAGGGATTGAACTAGTCACGAAACCAAAGTAGTTCTTTTTCTCCATAAACAGCATTGACACAGGGAAGTCGACATAAATCACCGAACCACACCTCGGACTTTGAGTGATTTTCATCCGAATATGCACGACCACTACTCAGCCTTACCAAGAACAGCGTAACACAGGGACGATGACATTACTTGGTCGTCTGACTGTGAAGAGGCTGCAACGGGCGACTAGGTCGAGGCTGGAAGCTGTGGGGGTAGTTCACGGCGAAGGACCACAACGAACGGCAATGAACATCGTCAAAACTCAAAACGGCGAAATAGGAAACGACAAATGAACTCCGGTTCTGCGGTGAACGTGGTTGAGATCAGAACTATGAAGTGCAAATAGAGCCGATTTCCAACGACGATCAATGGCTAGATGGAAACACGGCTGAGGATTATCGAGAAAGAGAGAGCAGATAATCACGTCGCCCAAGGAGAAAATCTTGTCGATTCCGTCCGTATGCGCGTAGATCGTTCAACACTTCGAAGCGGCGGTCTTTGCGAAAATGGGTCTCCGAAGCGACGGTTGAGCGCGATCCGCGAGAAAACGAAGGTCTTTGAAGCGGTAGTCCGGCGGTCTTCGCAATGGAGGTCTTCGAAGCAGTAGTTGAACGAAGATGAAGACGGAGCAAAGATGATGAAGGTCGAGCAAGAAAGAACAGAGCTTGAACGACAAGCTCCGAAGAGAAAAATGAAAGAGGTTGGCTTTTCAGAGAAGAAATGCGCGGGGGGTTCAAAATTTCTTTTTTATTTTTTAAAAAGGCTACTATGGGGCTTTAATGGCTAGCGTAGGAGGTCATTAGTAGCCTTTCTCCCTTTTCAGATAATTTTATTAATATTATACCGGCGCCACGTGTCAATTGGTGAATGGATCATGCGCGCCACGTCAAATGATGACGTGGCGCGCTGATACTACTAAATAATTTCTCCTGAGGAGAATGAGGGTCACTGGATCGACCCTCACTGGCCAGAACAAAAAAAAAAAAGAAATTGGAAAAAAAGAACAGAAATAAAGGAAAAAAATTAGAAAAAAAAGAAATGAAAAAAATACCCTTAGTCAAGCCCTTTTTTAAAATAATAAGGACAGTTCAGGCTTTTATTTGAAACAAGGTCCACTTCAAGCATTTATACGATGAAATGAGGTTACTTTAGACCTTTAATTGAAAATTTCCCTAACTTTTTTTTTTAAAACTCTTTATCATTATAAAGTTTATAAAAATGTAATCTATTGTCAATGAAAGTATATTGAGTAAAACAAAAATATAAAAGACACCCATCTATATTGAAACGACCAACATTCATGGAAAGTTTGGAATCGTATGAACATATTCTTTATTTCCTTTTATCAGTTTACATTGATTGTCAAATTTACGACCCAATATTTTATTGATACAGACATATTTTCGTTTGCATTGTTATCCATTAATTTCATCTTATTTGTATAGAATTGCATAGACGAAGTACAAGACACGAAAGATTACGAAATAATCTTGAATAAATCTAGAAATCATCATTTCAAGTCAATCTAGCTGCATTAGCTTCGTGGAGTGATAGGACGGATTACATATTCTAAGAGCTTCCCTAATTTATCTATCTCCAAAATAATTTCATTTACTTTCTCAATGTAATATAATATCAAAATTCGATGATTTAGCTTAGATAAAATCATAAGATCATTTTCAAAGAAATCTGTTATCAATCGAAAAGTGTTTGTTGAAAAGTATTATTAGTAATAAGGGTATAATAGTAATCCATATTATTTTAGTAGGGTTAAGCACATATACATACATACATACATACATATATGTATGTATTTGTAACCCTATTCTGATTGAATAATAGAAATCGTTTATCTCTTCAACATGGTATCAGAACCTAATCCCTAATTTCTAATCCCTCGAGGTCACCGGAACAACCACTGTCGCTACTGCCGTTGATGGAACCCTAGCCTACAATTCTAGTGACCCAATTGCTGCCACTGACACTCTTTCTCGTTGTTGGCAGACTGTTTATCTCTCCTCTCCATCACGACAGACTCGCCTCAACCCCTTGCCTCTATTCTCGCATCACGCCCCAGCCCCTCACCCTAGCCCCTTGCCTTGCTAGCTTGACAGCCCTCGCCCTAGCATGCTCGCCCCTCATATTCGGCATCGCCAGGGCTTGGGTAGTGCAAAAAACGATGTCTTAAAGCAAGCCCATGCTAAACCCACCATCGCCCAGCGTTGTCCAGCCTCGTCAAGCTCATATCTGGCAACGTTCGGCTAAGACCCAACATTGAAAACCATTGTTCTTCACCCAGGAAGTTGATGTCTCTATTCTTGGCTGATTTTGTTTGTAGCTAACCTCATTATTTCTATGTGTTGTGTTGAATTGGGTCGAAGGACATATTGGGAATGAGGGTGCTGTTTTTTTGGTGATTCGTATTGTTGCTTACTGATAGATAGCACATGTAGACCTATCTAACAGAACTCTTGAGGAGCCAAATGCATTGTCATTATATGTTTTGGCATTGCATATCAATTTAATGATTTTATGAAATTTCAGTGACTTGTTGCAATTGGTGGTGGTTGGATTGAGTCGTATTTTCCTTTCACAAATTACCGTGTGGTTGATTAAATTACTAGATTTAAGTGTCGGTTGCTGTGACATTTATTTTTTGGGCTCGATCACATTTTCTATTCACTGATGGCAACTTCTGCATCACCTTCTGGATCCCTTTTTGATCATTTTCAATTAACCTCAGTCAAGTTGGATGTCGTCCTGATTTAAAGAGGTTGAGGTCTATCTTATTGCCACTTAGCGACTTGACTAGCTTATGTCTATAGTATCGTCTGACAAAAATAGTATGGAGTAGTCCTCACTTTATTCAATGTGCCTATGCTAAGGCAATTTGGGAGAAATGTGTATTGCTCTATTTTTGGCTGAATAGTGTGATGTGGGTATTGTTGACACCTGCATTTTTCCGGCAGATAAAGTTAGAAAATTCGAAAATCGAGACCCCCAACCACGGCGAGATTCGTTTTTTAACCAAAAAAATTAGATTGGCGTCTTTGGTACCTTAATTGCATATAAATGTCAATTTAGCATAGTTATGTAGATTTAGACCTTTAAATTTTACATTTTCATAAAAATGGTCGAATGTTAATTTCTTAATCAAATTGAGAAATTTAACCTTCGATCGAAGAAAAAATTAAAATGGAATTTCGTTAGTTTCTATTCTTGTTATATACTTTTGATTTAGGGACAATAAAATTTAGATATCTCGAGTCCGATTAAAGAAATTTAAAATTATACTTGAAACCATACGATTTGATTCATACCTCTCGAGATCGCGCCACTTGGCACAATCACACTAAAACCTGAGAAGGAAAAGACCCTCACCTTTTATGATATATACATTCTCGGATGGAGAAGAGCAAGCGGAGGTGGCACAAAAAGACAAAAAAAAAAAAAAAACGTGAGGTTCCAGGGGATCTTTGAGAGAGCCGGTGAGTAAAAAAAGAAAGGGAAGGAGGCCATTATTTCCTCTCACGCCCAATCCGCAGGCTCTCTCTCGGAGGAAAGCATGTCATCACCGTTGAAAGCATAACGATCTTACCATCTTTTTCAACACGAACCGATTCTACTCTTTCCATGAAGAAAAGCCGCCATTTTCATCCACTGAGAATCAAGAGACAGAAACAAAGGAGGGTTGGTCGAGCAAGGAGGAGGGGATTTTTGTTGAAGGTGGTGGAGCAAGAATGAAGATAGCAACACACAGAAAGTTCTCTCTTTGGGAGGCTTCGTGAAGTTTTGTCCAGAAAAGAGTTAAAAGCTCCATCGTTCGCACAGACAGGAGACCGGAGGAGAGCAACCCGAGAGAGCGACAGTGAGGGAGGGAGAGAAAAATCCATCTCACGAAGGAAATCTAGCGATTCCCCGATGACCTGACGCTCCTCGGCCGTCCTAGCCGCCACCGCCGTCGATTTCAGCAGCTTCCCCACGCCGATCGACCAGGTAAACTCCCCCATTATACTCGCTTCTGTCTTGTTTCACCGAGATACCCAAACCTAGTCCGCGATGAAACCATTCGAGGCCAAACCTTTATGCTGTCGAATAATGCTGTTTTGGAGTGTCATGTGTCCTGTTCGTGCTGTGGGTCGCTCTAAAATCAAGCCTAAAACCTCTTCTTAGAACTGCACATCACCTGCTCGATGATTTGCCCAAATAAATTGCTAAATCCAGATTTGTGCGACCCATGTTTAGAATGAAGTCTGGTTCATGATTTTTAAGTTTTATGTTGAGCTACGACTGATTCCGCGTTTTTTCTTGATCTTCGTGGCATATCCCCCGATTCCCCGGTGCCGATCGTGAACGAGTGTTAAACCGGAGCATTGCTTTTGGTTTCCGGCGGTGACCAGAGACCAGACCTGTTCGTGTCAGTCTTTTCTATTCTTATGTCATGTGTGAATTAAGTGTACAGATCTAGAGCGTTGAAATTTGGCTATAGATTTCCCTGCTTGAAGATGGTTTTCACGATCGTTCGCCGGTGGATCGTTGGTGCTGTGAGTGGTGATTGATGGGTAAAGGTTCGGCGATAGTTGGCAGCGTCACCAGCAAACGCCGATGGTCTGTGAAGGATTTCGACTGGCCGAAGGAGAGCTCTGGTGAGGAGTGGTTTTTTTTTAGCGTCCCTGTGCGAGGAAGGGGATGACCCCGCAAGGCCGGCCGATTATGCTCTTTTGTGGGTTAGGCTAGGAAGTTTATTCATTTCTTCTTCTTGGGTTGGGCTAGGAGAACAGAGATAGTAAGAATAAAAATGGGCTTCGTTTAAGGTTTATTAAACTTGGGTTTTATTATTAAAAAAGAAATTGGGCTTGAACTGATCCAATAATTCAAGCCCATTGGAGGAGACTTATTTAGACCAAGCCCATGGTTTGGTCCGAATTGCAGTCGGACCTCGACCTTTGTGGTTCGAGTTTGATCCCATGATTCGGGTCAGGTTTCCTAACCCGGCCCGAACCCTTGTTATTTTAAAAATAATTAAAAAAACTAAAAAAAATTAAGAAAAATAAAAAATCAGAAATTAAATCTTGCTTAATTTTAATGATCTTGTTAGTTTCAAAGCATGGCATAAATATTTTGAAAATCATTAAATCAAAATTGGATGAGCTCTTAGGGCTTTACCATATGATTTTTGAATGTCTTTTTATTTAGAGACAATGCTAGGTCACTAATTGCGCACTTTCATTTCGATATACTAGATTGCGCATTTTTAATACATTGATTGTTATTTTCCTTTTAGCCTGGTTAGGATAGATCATTAGGAAAAGAAAATAAAAAATAAAAAAAGGATTCTTTGGACACTTAAATGACAAATGATCAAGTTTAGGTACCGAAAAGACGCTAATTATACGATTAGCATAATCAAATTCCCGACTCTAGATCTCTGATTGCGTAAGAATCGAAACGATACTCTCTCGTCTCAATTGGTTTCTAGCCGACCCCAATAGGTTAGTGGCGACTCCTTTTTCACACATTTGACAGGGTAATTGAATCTCAAAAATTGTTTTTTTCCAAACATTGCGCGAGATATGGACTTAGGAGAGCCTGCATCTAGATCGATGGGCCAATCGGCCCACCTTTTTGGGCAATACCCCTAAACCATATAAACTTATGGATCTACTTGGGATTTTTAGGCCGCGATAGGTATGTGACACATGGAAAGCGTTATTTGATATTCATTGTGAAGATCATATTTATTTTATCATTATGCTCGGTTCATGATTATTTATCTTCTTGGCTCGAACGATCCAATTATTTTGCCAAACGCCAAGAGGATTTGCGCGTGATATTATATCTCAAGTCATTGGGGCCTGAGTATTCATCTCTTCGCCAATATATTACATATCAGAACTCTCTTCCTACAGTAGATGACATCTTCTCTCAAGCTCTCCGTTCTACAATTAGTGAGAAAATTTCTTCCATGCTGGCTTTGGAGATGAGCGCTATGCTGGCCCATGATCCTAGTGGATGAGGAGGTCAAGGTCGTGGTTATTGAGGTCGTGGATGCGGTTTTGTTCATAGTGGAGGCTGTGATGGAGGGGTTCGTACTTGTGGTGCCATTAGTTTTGGGAATGGTGGTGGCTCACACTATTTCCATCATTGTCAAAGAGTCGGACATACAGAAGCTTATTGCTATACTCTCACCTTAAGCTCAGACCAACTTTTGCTACTTATGCAAAGGTTGAGGATTCTCTTGTTCCTCCCTCATCGATTCCACCAAGTTCGACTACTATGAAGAATACAAGCGATTTCGTTACATTGACACGTGCTCAATATGATACATTAGTTCGCTCTCAACAGGTGATAGGATCTTCACCTCCGACTACAACTTTTGCATAAACCTCTAAAGGTAGTTCATTTTGTTTGTTTTCTGCAGCGTCTAACTCCGAGGTTATAGACTCCGGAACTATCAATCACATGACTAGTAACTCTAACCTACTGTCGTCATTTCATTCTACACCTTCCTTAATGTCAAACTCGGTTACATTAGCGAATAGCTCCCAATCTCAGGTTATTGATAAGGAGTTCCTTGTCATCTGTTCTTCACATATCAAAATCTCCTTATAGTTTGATTTCTGTTAGCTTGTTAACTAAAGAATTGAATTATTATGTAACATTTTCCTCTTCTCGCTGTGTCTTTTAGGATCTGAGGCTCGACGGATGATTGGTGGGGGACATGAATCAAATGGCATGTACTATCTTGATAAGAAGGTGTTAGTTGCCGTAGTTATGAAGCATTTATCCATCGATGTATGTCAGATGCATTGTTTTGTTGGTCACCCGCCACCGAATATACTTCGACGTCTATTTCTTGAGTCTGAGTCTGTGAGTTCCTTTCAGTGTGAAGCTTGTTAGTTTGGTAAACATTATAGTCTTTTTTCCTTCCCGCATTCAAAGTCATGTGTCTAGTCCATTTGAGCTAGTTCACTCAGATGTATGGGATCCATGTTGTGTGTCCGATGTCTTTGGATTCAAATATTTTGTTACATTCATGGATGATTTTTCTCGAATGACTTGGTTATTCTTGATAAAAGACCTTATGGAAATTTTTAATTGCTTTCAATTATCCTATTTTAAAGTGTTGAATCAATATAATATTTTTGTCAAATATTTACGATCCGATAATGCTAGAGAATATCTTGCTACAACTTTTTCTTTCCAGTATTATTCATCGAACTTCTTGTTCATACACCCCCACAACAAAATGGCGTAGCTAAACGTAAAAATCACCATCTCCTTGATGTTGCCCGTTACCTCATGTTTCACATGCATTTACGTAAAAAAAATTTGGGGCATGATGTTCTTACAGCATGTTATTTAATTAACAGGCTTTCAACTTCAGTTCTTCAGAAAGAGACCATTCTCTATTTTACATCCAAATTGTCTTCTCTTTTCCTTACCTCTTTGATTCTTTGGGCTGTCTGTTTTGTACATTGTCTTACTCCAGGTCTTGATAAGCTGGATTCTCGTGCTGAAAAAATGTGTCTTTGTGGGACTTGAACGCAGAAGAGATACAAATGTTAGAGCCCTACTTGTCGTCGTATGTTTGTGTCCGTAGATGTGATGCTCTTTGAAAACCAATAATATATGACCTCTTTGGCGGTTCCCACAATGTCTTGTGATGGTGATGGTTATGTCATCCTAATGCTTCCACTTCCTCTAGCTACATCCACATGATTTTAGTTTGCTGATCGTACCTATCATTGACTCAGTACAATCCCTACTATGACAGTACAATCTTTACTAACACCTGAATCATTTGTTCCCCCATAAGTTCCAACATCAGCCTCTGATCCTGATCTGCCCAGTGCTTCTTGCAAAGGTACACGCTCTTGTGGTGGTCGTCCTGTTGATTGTTAGTATGATTATTCTCATTTTTTTTTATTGTCTTTGTACGTGTCATCTTATTTCTAATTTTTTGTTATATGATCGTCTATCTTCTACCTTCTTTGTCTTTTTCTCATCGCTGTCTTTTGTTTTTGTGCCGAGCAGTGTTGCTAAAGCTCTTACTTGACATTCTTGGTGAGATTGAATTTCTTAGAGCCAAGCCAGTTGATACCCTTATAGATCCCAATGTAAAATTTGATGCAAAACATGGAGTATTATTACATGATCCAGCAAAGTATTGGAGATTAGTTGGTAAGTTAAACTAACTTACCATCACAAGACCCGATATATCTTTTGCCATTAATGTAGTAAGCTAGTTCATGAGTTCTTCTCGTACTACTCATTGGGATGCTGTGCTTAAAATCTTCAAAAATTTGAAGGGAGCACCAAGTAAAGGACTACTGTCTAAGAATTGTGATAATCTAAACACTATAGATTTTTTTTTTTTTATGTCGATTGGGTTGGATATTGTTGACACATGAATTTTGACCGTCATTTAGTTTTTATTTAGAATTTATTGAATTGCACGAAAAAATAGAGACTGACCCCAGCCCCTTTCAAAAATATTTAATTTGACTACATTTAGTTTGCATTTAGACTTAGGAGTATTTTCCCTTTAATTTTCAGCATAATTAAATCATGCATTTTCCCATTAAAATTTGAATCGAGGACTAAATCGGACCAAAATTGAACGCACGAACTGGGCCATTTAATTAGGAATATGTCCAAGGCAATGGGGGTGGGCTACTGAGTTTTAGGACATTTTTGAGCTAGTTTAGAGTTTAATTCATCCTGCTTAAATTATTAATTGGGAAAAGACGTTTTTAGTAATTAAAAACCCATAATTAATTGAGAAAAAAAGTCCGAAAGAGACAAGTGAGCCAAGCTCAGCTCAACTCAACCCACACAATGGGCTGTCCGAACCAATTATGGGCCGAATTGAAGAGAAAAATAAACTTTGGGGTCAATTCGCAAATATGAAAAAGTTCAAGGGCCAAAGTGCAAATAGTAAAAGTTGTGAAAACCCTCGACTTGTTTATAAATACATCATTATAAGCTCTAAAGAAGTGGGAGGG
>BCNH02000009.1:1230641-1256073 GCA_001662345.2 Metrosideros polymorpha var. glaberrima
GGGACGCCATTCTTATCACAAAAATTCGAGGCAAAAGAGAGAGAGAGAGAGGAAGAGGGAGAGCTCGGCCTGCAACCCGCGGCCGAGCCCTTTTGCAGCCCTTGCCGCCGCCCACTACGGTGGCCGTTCGTCTCAAGGCTAGTGTTCTTTGGAACTATATCTAACGTAGTTTCTAAGGAGTCCAATAGCTCGTCGTAAGGAGTCCTAGGCGTGAAGATCTTCTCGTGAGAAGAACCCCCAGTGGCTTGGTTCGTGCCTAGAAACCCAGAAAAACAAAGTAGATTCCAGTTCACCGGGCCACCTTCCTAGACGATTTCTAAATAGCTTCAGCCACCTCTCGAGGCCCATGAGTAGTCAAAACGAAGCTTGTGGAACCTAGTTCTAGTAAATCAAAACCGATCTGCAAGGTGAGCTCTCATCACGAAGATCTAGGTGCGAGAAGAAGGCCCAGAGACCCCTATTCTGCGAATAAAAAACATAGCCCGATTCTCTGTTCGCTGCTGTTCCGATCAACCGCGACCACCTCTAAGCGCTCGATGGTGTTCCAGGAGTCCTTGGTGAGTCCCTCAAGTGAAGCCTAGAGGTTCGAGTTGAAGAGGATCCGCGGAAGTCTCTCTGGAGGCATGCCCATTAGGTGTTCGATAGAAGTTCCAAGAGAAGGCCCAAAGCTCGCTGGAGTCCACCTGCTATCCGGCGACTCATTGGTGTTCCGACAGTCCCCTAATGGTTCGTGGGTGGTTGGAGAAGTCCTGATGGCCAGCCCTAGCTCGCAGTTAGTGTGTCCATAGAGGAAATGTCATATTTTCGACCCAAATTAGGTAAGAAATCAACCCTTTTGATATTTTTTAGAGATAATATTGCCTAATATTCAGATTATGTGATCTCTAATGCCCCTTGGATGATTCTCAAAATATTGCGTGATTATATCTCTTGGAAGTTAAATTTTCCAAAAAATCACTTTTTAAAATTAATTTAAATTAATTAAGGATTTTTTTTTATCCTTAATTAAGAAATCGACAACATGTGATATCAGTTACATATCTCGATATTGAAATACTCCTTGGTAAACATGAAAATTGAAAGGTCATCTATGATATTATAGATTTGTTCTTTCGATTTTAAGTCAATTCTTTTAAATTAATTTAATTAATTTCAAAAAAAAATTTCCTAAAGTTGAAGCAAAATTCGAAATTAATTTTAATAGGAAGTAATTAGAAAGGTAAATTTTATTAGAAGATCTATCTTTAAAATCATCTTTAGTAAGATGTGATTTTTTAGAAATCCCATCTTATCACATATCATGCATATTTAGAAAGATAACGTTTCTAAAACGTTATCTCATAGGATAGTTTCATCTTTAATTAATATCGCATATATGATATATGGCATCTATTTTAGATAATATTCCATCTTAAAGCATTTAGAATTAGGAATAAGTTTTTTCTAAAATATTTTTTGAATCTAATTGTAATTAATTCCTAACTATTAAAGATAATCTTCATTTAGGAAATTTAAATTTCATTCATTTTTTATTCCGAAAATCATATAAAAATACCAAAAATATACACACGTGCTTGCCATGTATTTGGTACATCATCTAGTCCAGGTACATGCATTTAGAATCACGTCTAGGTTTATCATAGTGCCATGTCTAGATGCATTCATGTAGTATCATGTCTAGATTCATTAATTTAATTTGATAGCTTAGATTAAATGCATGCCATTTAGCATAATTGCATAACATTATTTTCCCGTCATTTAGTCAAGGTCAGTTTAGGACCATTATTTGTGCCATTTAATAGGCACATAATTAGAATTAGATTATTAAATGCATGTCATTCTAGCATAAAATTGCATTTCATTTCATTTTCATTAAACAAGTGAAAATCTAAAAAGTTGATTGCTTCAGTCTAAGTCTTACGCTTTAGATAAGCATTAAGGATTAGCTTGTGGCATCCAGGTACGTTCTCATCCTTACCTAGCAATTTATTTATTGCTTTAATTTATTGGGTGTTTATTTAATTGCTTGCGTACTTGTGTGGCCATTTTCATATGTTAGGACTTTAACCCAAAAATTAATCCAAGTTTCATGCCAAACTTCTTTTATGAAATGAAATTGGTATCGAAAGAGCGTTAGATAATTATCTAGCGTAATTAAGTCCCCGAACTTAAAAATCTTTGATTCATAGAAATAAAGCATTATCTCTCTAATGTTTTATTTAAGTGTCTAATTGACCTACCAAGAAACTGATTAATGGCGGCTCCAATTTAAATATTTTTGCATGTTTAACATAAACCTAAGTCGCGATTTGGTAGAGTTTGGAAGAACTCGAACTAGGTTAGTTAATTCAATTAATTAACTAGGTTTTTTTTAAAATTTAGATCACGACAGATATCCTATAGATAGGAGATCTACTTCAAGCTAGTGTGTTTCTTGGAGGTAATTTAGTTGCTTGGAAAAGCAAGAAACAACATGTAGTTTCCCGATCAAGCGCTGAAGCCGAATATCGAGTTATGGCACATGTAACAAGTGAATTACTATGGTCAAGGATGTTACTATTAGAGATTGGAATGTCACCATCAAATCCATCAATGTTATATTGTGATAATCAATCCGCTATTCATATTGCATCTAATCTTGTCTTCCAAGAGAAAACTAAGCACATTGAGGTTGATTGTCGTTTTGTGTGAGAAAAAGTTCAAAAGGGGAGATTATTCTTGAACACGCAAAGACAGAGGATCAGCTCGCAGACATCTTTACTAAATCTTATGGCGGAATAAAGTGAGGTCCTTATGTAATAAGTTGGTATGATTATTTGATATCTACATCCCAACTTGAAGGGGAGTGTCGGAAAGTATTACTAGTAATAAAGGTAGAATAGTAATCCATATTGTCTGAGTAGGGTTAAGCGCACACGCGCACACATATATATGTATTTGTAACCCTATTCTAATTATATAATAGAAATCGTTTATCTCTTCAACATTAACAATTACAAACATTGATATTGACATTCGATTACCTTTACAACACGTGATGGAATAACAGATTTGGCTACAAAAGATTCCAATTCTCCAAACCATCTGTACTACAGTGATTGTACATGAGCCATTGCATGCCGAGGACCCACTAATTCTGAAATTGGAGATCACACCAGATGCATGAGCGATACAGTTGATGGAGCTATAATAAGAGAAAATATGACATACAGAAAAAAATTACTGAGATAGCCTGATTAATGTACCACTCTAGGGCTGGAACTGGAAACATTTACCTATAAATTATGGTGATGATATACAAGATTGCTTAGTCCTCTAAACTGAAGCATATTGATGGAAAGCTGAATTACTGGTAGACTGAAGCATCTGATGGAGAGCTGAATTACTGGAACAGGATGTTTTCTCGCAGTTGATTTAGATGGTTTTCAAGATACTAACCTCCAACAAGGGATATCACCATGAGTGAAAATTGGTAGTACTTCCACTGAAACACAGCTTTTAGTTTTCACATGATCGATCTTTTTCTCCTAAAAAATCTGTGCCGGTAAAACTCTTCAAAGGACAGACGGTTCACTGCAATGATGCATGTCGAAAAATTAATTCCACACTCTTTTTAAAAGGAGCTGAGACAAGGCACATACTAAACCTGGATTAACAGAGAGTAGCCTGGAACACATGTCAATGCAGTCAGGATGCAATTCAGGAAGCACAAGGTGAGAAAATGGAAGACTTTTACACGACTTGATGCTCTGCAGAAGCTGCAGAGAAGAGAAACAGTCAAATTAAGGGAACTTGTATTACTGGGTTCAACAATTTTAAACAAGCTGTTGCTTGAGGAGACAATCCTACCTGAACATTAGTCCGCCCACAAAATGGTGGACAACCATTGAGAAGCTCAAAAAGAATAGCACCGACACTCCACATATCCACCTGCAGCATATCACTCAACCTAAATTCTTTCTTCTTGTCTGTTTCCTTTTCTTTTTCCGGTATTTTGTGTACATCCTACTAGTCTAGACGGAGACCACCATTGCAGGTTTGATTATGCATTGACACAGGAATCTCGTACCTTTTCATCATACTTTTGGAATAGAAGAACTTCTGGGGCCATGTATAATGGAGACCCACATACAGTATCAGCAGAGTAACCGGGTTGCAAAGTTCTGTTCCAAAGATACCAAAAAAAAAATCCCAGAATTTCACCTCAAACTTGAAAGCAATTGCCAAATTGAATTCCATAAAATGTCTAGTACATTTTTGTATACCTTGAGAGACCAAAATCAGCTACCTTGAGCACTTTATCCTCTTCAGAACCAGATAACAAGATGTTCTGCTCACACGGTGACGAAAAAGGAAGATTAAACTCATTTGAAGTTTAAACCATCTGCAATTTAAACTCTCATAATCTTGCATTAAGAGGAAAAACATAGTTGTGTCTGAAGTTATTGATTAGGAGCAGAGTGCTAGGTACACTGCTTCACATGCTAACTAATTTGGAAAGGGGAAAAAGAATACACAACCACCAAAATAACCAGAAATGAGTCATAACATATTTCAATGTATCACTTGATCACTAAATTCTCCCTCTGAGAAGCAGTCTTCACAAAACAAGGGTATCCATATGCATATAAGCAACTGTTAAAGTAAGTAAACACAATCGACGATGAGGCATTTAGCTTCATACTGATTATTTGTCTAATTATTCCATCGATCACTTGGAATGTTGAAATGTTTATAAGGTAAGTGCAACTAAAAGAAACCAGTCTAGGAAAGTACCCATGGAAGGGATCATTGTTGAGTTGATCTAATTGGTGAGCCTATAAGTCTCTTTACTTAAGCCAGTCTCGACAGCCATTAGATAGTATGTCTTGTGCAATAGAAATTTGCTGATACTCAAGGCAATCTTGATGATAAAATAGGCCTCAACAATGTAAACCTTCAATGCGAGGCACATATGCAAAAGCGCATGACCTGCCTGTTTGCAAAGGAAAATAATCTCATACCTGCGGTTTCAAGTCCCTATGAACTATATGGTAGGAGTGCAGTACTTCCAAGGCAGCTCCTACATGTTTTCCAAGTAAGCAAAGTCAGTAATCGATTCGAAGAAAGCAACACTTGCACAATATACAAATGAAACCGAGGAAATACCCAGCTGCTGCATGAATCTTCTCGCGGTTTCTTCCTGAACCGGCCCATGCAGTCGGACATAAGACGCTAGATCTCCACCAGCACAAAACTCCAGGACCATGTATATGCAACCATTGGCCTGATGATGAAAACCAAACCAATTTCAGTCCCATGAGAAATCATCACCAGAAATGACTGCATACACAAATTTCATCTACCACACCAATCGAAGACGCATTACGAAGTCCCCCCCTCAATCGGAATGTAAAGCATATACAGCTGCAGTTCAGAATGCAAAAACAACATCTTTGATCCGTATTTACTACATGGAAAATGATAATGAGTGCCTCAAGTTTTTCCATTAATTCCCACAACAGCTTTTCAATTCCTACAAAACTAACTAAGACAGAGCAACAGAAATCACACGACCGTCCATAAGACTATGACCCACGAGTTAAGAAGAGCAGAGCATCCACGTAGAGACCCAAGTAATCAACCTGAAACACACGAAGAAGGCAAATGATGTTGGGGTGATCGACGGAGGCCAAGAAATCGAGCTCGCAGTCCAAGCAGTTCCTGAGATGCCGGTTAAGCTTCGAGAGGTGGACTTGCTTCACCACCAACGCCTCGCCGCTGGCTCTGTGCACCGCCTTCCACACCGTCGAGAAAGACCCTTCACCGAGCTTTGACGACAGGACGTAGTCGCCTAGCGCGATCGCTTCGGAGAGATTCACTGTCGTTGCTTCAGGTTCCATCGATGTCCGAGAGAAGTGCTCGATTGTTTAGATAAAGATGACATTTTTTTTCTCCCCCTTTCTTGGTTTTTTTTTTTTTTTGGTCAGATCCTTTCTTGGTTAATACCAAAAAAAAAAAAAAACCCCAATTGATACATTTGTAATAAATTTATCACAAATTAATTTTTTGACCACGAAATATCTCAAACTAGTACATCTATAACAATACCAGTAACAAATTTACTTTCCATTAGTTTTCATTAAATTTAGTTAATATCATGAAAAATCCCAATCTGGCACACGTGAGAAAAACGGAAGGTAAAATTTCAAATTGATACTTTCCGTCAATTGTCAGGTATCATCAAATTCAGTAATTCGACGGTAAAATTTGACAGAAATTAACATAAGGTTAATTTGTCACAGATGTATCAATTTGGGGTTTTTCATAGTTAAAAAAATAGTTTTGGATAAATTTATCGCATGTATATCAATTTAGGGTTTTTTGTGGTATTAACGCTAATTTAAATATCTTATACATATACACATTTGAACCATTTCTAAACAATTATTTTTTGTGCAGAGGTTAGGTCACATAGTACCAATTTGATGAGAGTTGGTTAGTTCCGGATGGGTTGGTTCTCGGCTTAGATTCGAGAATGGACCCTATGACTCCCAATTCTAAATTTTGGAATCAAGAATCAAATTGGTCGGTTTTTTGTTGTACTCGAGAATCAGCCCACCATTTGTTTTGTGTAAAAAACTCAAATTCTTATAATAAAATATAAAAGTTACATCATTCACTACAAAAACATATTTTCTTCGAGTAATTATGATATTGCTTATTTATGATGAAGACTATTGTTCAATTCTCAATGGGTGTAAAAGTAACTTTTTTCCCTTAAAGAGGCGTCAAAACTAGATTCCGAGTAGAATCGATGGTATCGGCCTTGAACCAGTTGGTGTAGGCCAGTTCGGTTCGGTTCTCGAATTGAATAGGACACGGTGCTCACTCCATTAGAGTCGTCGATGATTGGTCACAAATCAACATGAACTTGCAGCTTTTATAAATCCCTAGAGATGCGAAATTCTACTTATGTGAAAAAGGGAGGACCCAAGATTATATCATTAAACCTATCAAGAAGCACATCACAATGTACAAGCTCCTAACAAATAGCCCAGAGAAAACATGCACATGAATAAGATAAGCTCTCTCCAGTGGGTCACTGTCTCTCAAGCAGCTCCTGAAATTGGAGCCCAAATGGAAGCTGTTGTCAATGGCCTAGATTTCCAGCACAGAGCCAACCTAAACTTCTCATATTGCACCCGATACTCCCCACTAAAGACGCTCACCAAGTACTTGGCTTGAGCCACATTGCTTGAGCTCAAAGGCACAGGCCTGAACCCCTTCAGGCAAAGCCCATCTCTCCACAGCTTCCTCTCTAATTCTTCACAAGGAAACTGCCTCACACTGTCCAAAATCCTCTTCCCCAACACCTCTTGCTCTATCACTTTGAGGCACATCTCATACCCACCTGTGAAGCTGCTCACAGTCACAAGTGAGTCAGAGAGAGCCATGTAGTGATGGAGTGCCTCACAGAAGAACTCCACAAAGGACAAGGAAGATGAGGCCTTGGCAAAATTCAGCAGCTCTTCTTCCACTAGGACAACAATCTTTGGTGACAATGTTGTCATGCCCCCCAAGAATGTCCTCACCATTGAGAGGCTCTTGCTAGGCATGTGCAGTTGGTTAATCATGCAATTTGCTATCACTGTGTGACCTACTTGGTGGATATTCCTGAAGTCCTCTTCTTCCTGGATTAGGAGCTGATCGAATGTGAACCTCAGGTCGATCGAGTCCGCGAACTCCTTGAGCCTCCTTCCAGTCTGTCGAATTGAAGCTTCGGTTTCTGGGTCGGTGACAATAGCGGTGATCCGCAGCGAGGCGTCATCATGTATTGCAAGGTCAACCATCAAGGGCGGCCATTGGATCCCCTCCATGATGTCGAAGTCGACGACGTGGACATCCCGGTCTGTTAAGGTTGCCTCAAGGATTGCTTGGTTGGCTGTGAAGTGTGCGAACTTGATGTACGGGGAGAGCTCTTGAATCATCTGAATGGCGGAGATGGTGTTTGGCCCCCTTGAGAAAGTCCGCGGCGGCATTTCGAGAGGACTGATGATGCTCTTCCAGTGAAGCCCTTGAGTGAAAAACAGGGCCAATCTGTTAAATGGGTTATTCCCATTTTCTTGATTGAATAGATTATCATTCAGTTTGGAGATGATCGCAGAAACCACAGGCCAGTTCTGCGATTCGACAGCTTCAGCTCCCATTAGTAAAAGATCAGTCAGGCTGCTTTCTTCCATAAACTCTTCTTGGATTACCCTCGAAAGGGAATGTTCTTCACCCAAAGAATCTTCCTCATTCGCTTCTTCTTGACCTTGAGAAATAATGTCCGAAAGCGGGTCAACTTCCATGATGCTGGTTTCAAGAACTTCCATGGAGTCTTGTGCCTCTGGCGGTGATGCAATCGCGATGTCGAAGTCCAACAGTTGGGTGATTTCCGACTCAATCTGGAGCAGTCTTTCTGGGTTGAAGTCGGAGGGAGAGTCTGGTTGCAGAGGAAATGAGTTTGCTGAATAGGATTCGTAGAAGTATTCGATTGAGACAAGATCATCAGAGGGGAGATTGATTGGTTCATGTTCCATGATAACGAAACAAGTACAGACAACAAACAGATCAAGTTCTTGGGAGAAACTGAACTATTCTTGGCCTGATCGAGTTCAGAGACTTCCATATATGTATATATACCAGCTTTAGGAGACACATTGGTGATCAACACCTGTATCAGATGAGTACTACAAGTGGAACTACTTAATGTTCAAACGAGAACTCATGCATCTAGAAACAAATAAACACATATCCGCCAAGACAAACATATAAATTATTCACAACTTGATCATTGTTTAAGTGGCCCTAATTAGTCTAAGATTGATGACCTTCAGGTCTTTCCAAAATGTAGAGAATTCTTGGCACGACCTGACTATCCGAGAACTAAGGGTGCAGGGAAACCCCGAAATTGACTATTTAAATTGGTAACTAAATCGAAATGCATTGTTCTTTTACCATCGAAGCATCTTCCTATAGCTCGCATTCTGTCATTCATGCAAAGATGCCATTCTAGATTGAAGTATTCCTCCATCTCAAGCATGATAATGCATGTTTCCTAGACACCCAATATGGTGATTTATGACTGTAACAAGTACCCGTGGACCGGCTCAGACTAATATAGTTGAGGTCCACGTGATCTAAAGACTAACGTCTCACTAGTCAATTAAGAACGAATCCAGGCAAGCTTTTTTCTACGCATGGCAGGAACTGATGTGTGTAATGATGACTATGCTTCCAAGTACAAAGTTGTGAAAGCTAACTGAAGCAAAAGCTGTTTCGTGCAGCACATTTGATCATTTTGTTGCTTTAAAGAGTGAAAAATTGGTCATATAAATTGCATGCATTTGCACCGATTAGGTGCTCAACATAGATTCGACCCCCTACACCATCGAGTGCAAGCAAACATTTCATATTTAATTCAAGCACCCTGGTTCTAACTTGTCTTACCTAGTTGATGTGATTATTGAAGTTATTTCATAGACTTGAGGTCTATTGATAAGATACTTAACTATTAAACCACAATTTAATATTTAAATATTCTATCATCTACATACGTAAAGTGTAGTTCCTCACTTCCACATCATAGAAAAAAGCCAAATGCTAGAGTTCAACCTACCGCCCCTACAATAGTTGATCCTGGCTATGAGTTGGGAATTTTCAAAAAGTAAACTAAAGAGAAATGTGGAAAAAAGACACCATTTGTCATAACTTTTGTACGACGCTCCATTGAGTGCCATAATTTTGAAAAACATTTATTGTAGTATTATAACTTTTCGATTAATCACTTGTGATGAACGTTTGTTAAAAGTTGTGATATTCAAGCGATCGATTGAAAAGTTATGTGACTCAAGTAAATATCATAGGAAAGTTATGGCACTTAAGTCATCAATTGAAAAGTTGTGGCACTCAAATGAGCACCGAAGGAAAGTTATGACACTCGTGTCCTTATCCCAAAAAGAAATGATAGTCCAAACACAAAAAGCTCTCTTTACATGAATTCATCAAAACATCCTTGGAGCATCTGCTCAGTAATCAAGCCCAACTTTGATTCTTGCCAATCCAAATTCAAGTGATTCCAGCAAGGCCGTGTTGGAGAGTTCTTGAAGGTGGACACCCAATTGGTTAGTCGGTGGTTACTCCAAATTAATACATAAACTTTGTAAAAAAGGACACTTGATTGTCTTTTGTGATTAAACCAAGAAAAATATCCGGACAGATAGCAATATATAAAGCTCATAGCATGTGGATGACATCACTTAGGTCGGGCAAAGTCCAATTATTCGAGTTTTAGGGTTCAAACTCAGACATTATAGTTTATCTATTTTATGTGATTGGTTTAGAAACGACAGTGTAACTACAAATATCTTGAGGATATATTTGATTCCAAGGGATTTGTTTGAACTTAATAATATGGTAAAGAGGAAGAATTATGCTTCAGCTAGATCTTCTTTTCCTTTTGAATTTTCTTTGCTTTTGTTGTTCTCTGCTTTTCTAACCCCTGGTCTTCATGGGAGGTTGGTGGCATCTTCTACAAGGAAATGAAAAGGAAAGGAAAACAAAAAAAAAAAACAAAAATTTCTACGAACCAAATTAAACGTGGCTGCATTGCCTATCGCCAAAATTTCACCATTATGTTTACACCACCTATAATTGTCTCTTTGCGTCACATTGCTGCACCTTCTTGGGTTAGAGACAAAAACAATAAGATGCCAAAGCTACACCAGCCTAGTTGAATTATTCGTGGCTCCACATTGATGCAAAATTTGGAGTTTGGATCGAGACCGGAGAATGAGATTGGTTCTGGACATGTTTGAACGTGTTCAGGATGAAGAGGAACAAGGGACTGAGAACTCGAGTTAAAGGCCCGGGCGTCTGGTCAGCGCCTGACCAGCTACCTAGAAAGGAAAACACGTATTGTACGTGTACTAGGTGCCTGGGTGACAAATTGACTTAGCCAAACAGAAAATGTTAGTTGCGAAAATAAGTGATTAAACAATAAAATAGATTGAACAAAAAAAATAAGTTGGACACTAGATTTATGTGGTTTAGTCAGTGTGACCTACATTCACGGGAAGAGCAGTAAAGAATTCAACTATAGAGTAAGCTATATAACGAAAATTACAATCATACTCAAGTCACCCAAATATTTGTTAAGTATTGACGCACAATCACACGAAAAAGAGTAAAAGTTGGGAGAGAGAAAGAGAGAAATTAAGACACAAGATTTTATTCTAGATCATTCTTAAATTAGGGTTACATCCAGCAGAGAATTCTATCATAATTAGCACATTGCACTTTTCAGTTACATTGCTCAATTACAAAAAAAAGATAGTACATATAGGCAATAGCAAGATCCTAATGCTTTCATGTCGATAAGGAGTATAAACCACACCCCAACAACACTCTCAGTGTTTCCCAAACTCCAACACCCAATAATTCACACAGTGTTTTAGCCCTACAATTTTTCACGAAATAATCTATCAATCTCACTAAGGAATTGACAAATCGCATCACAACATTTAAATGACTTCACACTCAGATATTTTCAGGTTGTAATTCACAAGCAAAGGCTCCTCTTTACTAGCAGGAACAGTTTCAACTTGGGGCGCATTAAGATGTGCGCATTGTTGAAGCAACGGGGTTTGTGTTTCGCTTTGGGGGGAGATAAATTACTCAGGGTATGAAAGCGAAAGAAAAGCTGATGTCTTGAAAAAGGGTAGGGGTATTATTCTGCTGAATTTAAGAGACGATGTTCTGGTTGAAGTGGCATATGAAACTAGTGCAGCTGCTGTTTGGGTGAAACCTGAAGCTCTGTATGTGTCGATATCACTTTCGAAGAAACTTTTCCTGATTCAACTTTTCTTCACTTTCAAAAAGAGAACGTCAGGCCAGGATAACCTGAATGAGTTTAATAAAAGTTAACAATTATCTGAGCAATGGCTGGCTATGATGCATTCTTGTTCTTTGCAGTTCATACAAGTACTTTTGCGATTCTTTGACGAGAGGGAGGGAGTCTATATCGATCGAGGAAGTGAAGTCTCCACTATTATCGAAAGAATGCCAGAAGAAATTGTAGGGCAACGATCAGAGAAGTGATGCTGAGGGTCTGATGATCAGAAGTAGGAACTCAGAGAAGGGTTTAAGCAAAAGACGCAACTCCATATCGAAGTCTCGAGCGGGGAGGATGGAGTTCACTAGTGACTAATGTTTCTGCGACAGATGTGACATGTCGGAATAGTATGTGATTGTGAAGAAGTTTCTTGTGATGGAGAATCCCATAGACATGTGAACCGATTATTCTCCTTTGTACAAGTCCGAGTTTAGCTTGGGCTTGATTGACCTCTGAGGTGGTTGAGTGCTAGTCAGGGTGTTGGGAGAGTCGACATGAATAATTAGCACTATGACTTGGTTGCGAAATATTGAACTAAGGTGGAGATTGTTGAATTTAAAGCTCAAAGTTCTTGCCAAATTTGGAGTTTGGATAAGCTAAACACTTATTATTGTACGTGTTCCAGGTGCCTGGGCACAAACCCACCTATGCAAACATGAGATCTAAACCCTATTTTGTTAAGTTATACATCTGTGAGTTTTCTGAGCAAGTTCTATCCGAAAGCATAGATGATAACACTTTTTGGGTTGCTTGGGTGTAAAACTATTCTCGATGAATTAATTTGGTCATATGTGTGGAATCACCAAGCAAATTATATGTCAAAAGATCAATTGCATGGTGCAACTTTGCCTGTTGCCGTCAGTCTAATATCGTCGGAGGTCATCCCAGATTATGGAGGTTTAAAAATATCCACACACAAAGAGAAACTAGAGTTAGAACCTCTTCAAAGGGATTGACTATTGAAAATGTCAAAGACAAATGTTAGAGATATTAAAATTGATCCACAACCTATTACTAAACATCAATGTCATCCTGGAAAAAAACAAAGAAACCTCAATGTCATTGGTGACTTATTTTCTTGGCCGTGACTGGTAAGCTATAAAATACATTCAACTTCATACACTAATATTTTAAGTTTTTGGAGTAATGCAAATAGTTTCGGTTGGTAGCAAAGCCAATTATTTCGAGTTCGTATTAATATCAACAATTCAATTCCCCGCAAAAATCGGGTTCACACGCTTAATGCTCTTGTAATAATCAAATTAGCCTTCGAGTGAAGAGGAGCGCTTAGATACACAATATATTTTCTGTCGTACTCTGATAAACTAAAATTTTGAATTAAACAGTCATGCACATGACTTAGTGCAATGACGGATAAGTAGCCAAGCAACATAAGATGAGAAAATTTCTTCTAAGTTCTAAAATGAAAAATGGCTTGAATGCCTCTTAATATGTCAGATAAACCCAATATGACACATTGTGCTCCTTTGGGACTCTTCCCGTTGTCTAATAAGTTCATCTTGCTCGTGGGAAATTTGCCATTTATCTTACCTCCATTGTCCTCTGCATTATGGCATCGAATAGGAACTATGTGAAAAGTCATGATATTAGGTTATGATAAAGGTTAAATTTCAAAAGATTGGGGAAATATAAGGGGACCTCATCTTTCGATATAATATAAGCTTTATCATCAATAGCTTAGGGAGCTAAGCATGATGGTATGCATGATGGTATTTCTTTTGATAAATTTTCTAGTTTGTCTTATTGAATGCTGATGTCCCATCATATGTCTATGTTTAGATGACTAATTCCTCTTTTAAAATATGAGTTCCCACAAGTAGAATATTTCTTAGTTAACTCATAAGCTCCAATTCTCAACTCATTAAAAAAACTGAGGAATCATATCTTTTTCAGGTGAATGTTGTCTCATTCATCGTACATTTTTTTTTTTTAATCGGAAGGTTGAGTCTCATTCATTGTATCAACAAATTGAACTAGCATCCAACCGAGGTTCATCCATATTATCTAAGAAACATCCAAAAACCTAAGTCATTGTTTTTTTTTTAAGTGTCCCTCGAAGTCAATCATGTTTTGTGTCCCCTTTAACAATAGGAGTGAATATAGCATATGTTGTCGGTGTAAAGAAAGCTGCTCACAAGCGAGCTTATATATACCCTTGATTTGGTGGTTAGTGAGAGAGTGTGCGGTTGGGATAATTATCAAAACAATCATAAACCTATTGTAATTGTGTTAATTCAGTCATAAACATTTTTTTTTATTTCAATTGAGTCTTAAACCTTTTGCATTTGTGTTAATTCAATCTATTTGATAGGTTGGCGCTAACATGACACGCTGGTCCGCCAAAATAATAATATTTTCTTTTTTAATTTTTTTTCTTTTCTTTTTTTTCCATCTTCCCCTTCTTGACTTTTTGCTTGTGGCTGGCGAGGATCGTCGGAGCTCATCGGCCACTGGGCGAGGGCAGCCTCACCAACCACGAGTGAAGGCAGCCTTGCCCACAACTGCGCCTAGCGATGTGATGCTGATGGGTCGCATCGCAAGGCATGGCTGCAGGCGAGGCCAACCTCGACCGCGACTTGCCGATCACGGGCAAAGGCCACCATGGCTTTGCCAGCTGCGGGCAAGGCCACCTTCACTCTCTACCGGTGAGGCCATGGTGAGGCAGCCCTCACTCACAACCTCGCGCGCTTCGCCCAGTGGTTGGTGTGCTCCGGCGACTCTTGCTAGCCACAACCAAAAAGTCAAGAAAGAAGGAAAAAGGAAAGAAAAAAATATTAATTAAAAAATTTGAAAAAATATTATTTTTTGGGCTAACCGGCGCACCACGTCAACGCCGACTAGTCAAATGGACTGAATTGGTACAAATGCAAAATGTTTAGAATTCAATTGATAATTAAAAAAAATTAGGACTGAATTAACACAATTACAATAGGTTTAGGACTATTTCGATAATTTTTTCATGTTCAGTTTTAACCCTCAAATTTTGGGTGGAGAAGGCCACCTATTGGGAAAAAAAAAGGGTTACCCCGATAACGGAGCTATAATCTTCCTTGCTATAATTATGGAGGCTAGATATGCTGAATTGACAGGGAAACTTAGGGCCTGCATGTTTATCATTCTTGCTAGAATTTTTGATTTTGGCAAGAATTCATTTTTTCAAGAATCAATTCTGGCAGAAAATCAAAATTTATATTTACCAAACGCACCAACATTCTCATTCTAATTTTGGCAAGTTTACCAAATGACACTTGGGGATCAGCGGCTGACGTCCGGCGTCCCGGGTCTGGCAGCCGACGTCCGCGCGTCTGGTGGTCGACATCCGGCGTCCAACGTCCGGCGAGCGTAAAAAGGAAAATGAGAAGTGAAAATAAAAAGGGAAAAAATCATTAAAAAAAAAACCTTAAACTTATGATTGTGTGACGCATTTATCTCACTTGAAGTAAAAAAAACACATTTACCTCCAAACTTTTTTTTATTTTCACTTTTTTTATTAATAAAAAATTTAAAAAAATTTAAAAAGAGAAAAATCGGGGCCTAGGCGAAGGCTCTTACCGCCGTCGGCCCTATCGCCGGAGAGGGCTGGCAAGGGTCCGGCGACCCTCGCCCAGCGGCGAGTAAGGGCTCGGCGAGCCTCACCCAAATCTGGGCGAGGGTCGCGCGCGGCCCTCCGCCCAACGCTGGCAAGGGTCGCCGGCCCTCGCCCAGCGCTGGCGAGGGTCGTCGGCCCTCACCCAGCGCTGGCGAGGGTCGCCGACCCCCAGCCAGGCTCGTCGAGGGCCGGCGACCCTCACCAGCGTTGGGCGAAGGGCCGCGCGCGACCCTCGCCCAGATCTGGGCGAGGCTCGCTGGGCCCTCGCCCGCGGTCGGCGAGTGCCCGGCGAGCCTCGCCGGCCCTCTCCGGCGATGGGCCGGCGGTGGCAAGGGTATGCTGCCCTTGCCCCCGACCCCTCCCTTTTTTTTCTTGTTTTTTAAAATTTTTTTAATGTTTTTTAATATTTTGTTTAATAAAAAAATAAAAGAATCACTTCCGGTAAGAATTGATTCTGGCATAGAGAATCAATTCTTTACCAAACACAAATCTCATTCAGAAGTAGAAAACTGTTCCAGAAGTCATTTTTTACCAAACGCATTTCTCTTCCAGAATCACTTCTGGCAGAAAATTAAAAATTCTAGCAGATTATCAAACACACCCTTAGTCTATATAGTATTCTGTCGAATTCTTATTGGGTTCTATCAACTCATTGTTTGCAACATAGGTTTTGAAATATATATATATATATATATATTGAAGGTACAATTGGAGAATTTTTAATTGAGTTTGCATGCGAAAAATGCCCAGATATATTTATAGCCCATCAATCAATAGGCTATTGGAGGAGTTTTACTTCAATCAAAAATGGAAGAAAACACATACCTCATTATTTTCTTTCTTTGATACTAGCAAATCTCGTTACATTGCCATTTAGGCTAACAATGTTCCACATCACAGCGTATAAATAGTCGAGCTGCTTATGAATCTTGTTAAGGTGCATGTGTAAAAGTGTTGGGCAAAAAGTTTTTTTTATTTCATTTTCAATGTATCAACAGTGATTAATATTGGGGTGTAGTTCATATTTCTCATTGATAAAAAAATATGAGGTCTTGCTCCCCAGTGAGCAAACGAGGTCTCAAGGGACAGCGTCTATTGGACCTAAAGGGTTTTTATAATTTAAGCCCGTATCTTATTAATAGTATGTACTTAGGCTCATGAATAGATATTGCCTATATATTTTCTTTCTAGATTGTAATTAAGTAATGTAACAGAGAAGTGAGAGATGCTAATTACAATTGGATCATCTGTTGAATGTAACACTAATTTAAGTATGAACCATGATAATATTGTGTTTCAATTTCCTTTTCTCAACTTTTACTCTATATTTTGTTCTAATTATGTGCCTAATCCTACCATATAATATGAGAGAAACGGTAGATTGGAAAATGGCAAGATTTATTTATTTACATTTTTTTAAAAGGGTATTTAGAGCACAAGTTAATGCAATCGAATGAGTTCATCGTTGATTGGTGGTCAGCTCCATGTGCTTGACTCAGAGGAGGGGTCTAAATGGATGACGTACTTCCATGGAGAAAAGAAAGATCAACTCCCTCAAGTTTGTCGTTTCTTTTCCATGAAAACAACACCATCATTGACTGCCATGCGATTATCAAAATTCGTGTCCTCCTCGTCCAATCCAAACCCGCCCCAAAACTTTCCAATCAAACCACGAGTTAGCGCTTGCGACACCCCTGTTGGAGTTGGCGAATACTTTGGAGACTCTTGTTTCTCATACCGGGCACGCCCACGTGAGCTTAGGGAAATCGAAGTATAAACCGACGATATTTGACCCCTACGCACGGAATGTCGGGGGTCCCGCTGCCCGGACAGTGGGCGGGGGTTCCGCTCCTTGGTGAGCGGACGGTGGCCCCGCTCGCTGGTGAGCGGGCGGGGGCTCGGAGGCAGCGCCCTCGAAACAACAACGGTTTTTTCTTTTTTCGTTTGTTGTGGGACTAAAGGGATTTGGATAGGCTTGGGCTTTGGGCCCATTTTAAGTCCTATATATATTGTACTCATATGTGAGCAGGTGTGGTTGCGAAAACCTAAAAAATATAGTGGAATCCCTTTGTAGGACGTAACCCTATTCTGGGGTGAACCTGGGTAAATTCATGTGTCAATTTTTCATTCTCTATGTGATTGTTCTGATTCGGTTAGGATATAACCCATCAACCCCGAGACAGCAGCAGTTCTGGTTCTGCATCAGCAACCAAACCTGATGGGAATCACTCGCCAATGGCAATCTTGCCCTGGAGCTCCAATGCAGAGGGAGATGAACAGATATTTTAGTTGCTGCTAATCACTAAAATAAATGGGGGTTTGGTCCCTGAAATCAATGGCTGCCGTTGAGAATTCACAATAAAAGATGGCGGCCATTGACAAAAAGAGTGGAAGTTTCCATCTGTCGGCTTCATGGGCGTGCATTGATTCCGTCGAAAACCTGCCTTCAGTAAAAAACAAAGTGAAGAAGAGTTCCTCAGATTCCGCCTGACTTGCTAAACGCAGCACTTGCGTAAAATCCTGCTCACCATCTCTTGCACTCGGTCAGCGGTGACGATTCGTACCAGAATACGACTCCAATATGGCTTGAATTTCTTGACAAAAACTCGGGTTTCGACATGGTTCGGCATAGGTAACATGAAATCTGACACGAATAGACAATATTCTTTAGTTAGATCTTAGAGAAGCTATTTATGATCTCGTCGAAATGTGTTGACAATGGCGTGAAATGGCACGAGTGCCTCGATGACACAGTATAAATCGCCAACCTTACTTGCATTGACGAATTACTTAAATTATAATCGTGTTGGTCTTCCTAATCTGACGTCTCCACTGCAATAGTTGCACTTCTCTTAGGGCCATTCTAAGTATGCATTGAAGCGGGATGAGTTTGGGATGGCAGGTTGTCATCGGATACACGCAACCCATCGTGTCACCTAATGTTTGGTAAATAAATTATCTCATGTGAAATATAATGAACCACATTAAATTTGCAATCGTTTATTCAAAATTTGTATATTTGAAAATCTCCATCGAGAAAATGCAGAAATAAAGCGTAACATCGACAAAATTTAAGATTAATAATCATAAAAAAAGCTACAAATAACAATCTTAAAATGAGCCTCTAAAGATTTCATTTTCCACGTTCTAAGACTTGTTCCCACTTTTCAAATGGGTCCCTCACGTTATGGACGTGGACTCCACGGGCTGGTATTAGTTTCTAGTAACATGTTTGGTACCTATGCTAGCCGCAATCCGCTTATGTCGCAAGTCTAGCCACGATCTCCATCATTCCTATATTTCGAGAGGACGTTTAACTAAAAAATAACCATTTCCACATTTTTGCGCAGACCTTTAACCGGTTTTGCATCATGCCAACCATTTCTCTAATGTGTGGTAATCTGCTCTCGCCATATTTTAGACCATGATCTTCATTACTCCTATATTTTGGGGATGACAGTTGACCAGCATATAAAGGCCTCCGCACTTCTCCCAGACTTTAATCGGTTTAGCATCACGCCGACCGCTTCTCCCACATGTTTATCAGCCGCTTCTACGATGTATATGCCAACCACTCCTGTCAAGTTAATGCCAGCCACAAATGCCACGTGTCTGGCTATGATTTCCACATCCTGAGATTATGGGGTCATGGCCTAGCTTCCTTTACCTCTATCTTTCCATGTTGGCATCGTTTCAATTGGCCAATGCCAATCTCGCTCATGCCAAACCTCTTATGGGCCAAATTTGTGCCAATCACAATCGATCCCAGTTTGTGGAATTAGGAATTGACCCACTTGGTCTTGGAATCGGACCGACCAGTCCAGTTTGATTCTCGAGTGGGTCCAGGACCGACAGTGATTTCTTTTTTTCTTTATTTTTCTATCCCTTGCAAGATTGCTAGTGTGTCTCTTCTCTATACAATTACGAATGTTGTTTTTGTTCTTTTCTCTAGCTTTTTGGTAACCAAACAAGGGATTGAAAAGAAAGGCATGAAATAGACAGGAAAACTGGAGAGTGCTTTTGACGAGGGTCAATCTTCCTCCTTTGTCAATGTTGGGATGGTACCAAACCTTTTCTCTCCCTTTCTCTCTCTCAAGGAAACCCTTAGCGCCGCCACCACTAATGACAAACTTGAGGGAGCCTCTCTCTCCCTCCCCCCCTCCCCCCTCTCTCCTTCTCCCTCTCCGTCTCCCTCCCCATCTTCCTTCTGTCTTTGCTTAGATCGTCTTTCCCTTTCACTCTCATATGTATTAGGAGTCTGTGTGTGTGGATAAATTTTTGCAGTTGATCTTGCGTGAACGTAGAAACTAGGATGCTCTACAAACTCTCCAAGATTAGGATGCTCTCCTTTCCCGATTTAGATTTAGGTTTAAATTTAGGAGTTTTACTCTTCCAAACTCGATTTATATCTAGATCTAGGAGTTTCTTACGGATATATAATCTGTATTCTTTCAACATATTGATGTTGGTGTTACTGCTCGGTGATGGTGATGAGAACATCATACCAAGACGCGTACCGCAAGCTGTTGCAATTGTAGTGGGAGATCTCGGCGTGTGCTCATTACTAAATCTAGTGATTGGCCGTTGAACGTTTATGGTTGCAGTCTTCTTGAGGGAAGAGAGTATGCTAGTCACAGGCTGTGCTTTGTTATTTGCTTATTGACATTTGCTTTGTTCTACGTTTATTTGAGATTTGTTAGGCTTGAAGCCTTCTATGTACTTCTCAAGTATTACTCTGATTAATCAATAGAAACTTTTTTTCGACCTAAAAAAAACGGTTAATACCCTAAAAAACCTCAAACTGATACACTTATAATAAATTTACCTCAAACTAATTTTTTGACAACGAAAAATTTCAAACTAGTACACATGTGACAAATTTATCCCAAATTGATACACATGTGATAAATTTACCCTCCGTTAGTTTTCGTTAAATTTTACCGTCAAATTGCTAAGTTTGATGACACGTGACAGTTGACGAGGTATATCAATTGTCACAAGTGTGCCAATTTAGAATTTTTCGTGGTATTAACCCAATTTAATAGAAACTAATGAAGGGTAAATTTGTCACAAATGTCCCAGTTTGAGGTAAATTTGTCACAAATGTACTGATTTCAAATTTTCATGGTCAAAAAATTAGTTTGAGGTAATTTGTTAAAGGTGTACCAATTTGAGGTTTTTCATGATAAAAAAAAATTAGTTTTTGGTAAATTTGTCACAAGTGTACCAGTTTGGAGTTTTTCGTTATATTAACAAAAAAAAATCTTTGTCCTTTCAAAAGATCTTCCAACCCATAAAATTGGAAAATCAATTGCCGAAAATGAAAAATTCCCCAAATTCACATATTGATTTAACAGTTCAAAAGGCATTGAAACAGATAATTGAGCCACAAGTAATAGTAAATTACGATGAAGAAAGTTACTTATAGGAGAAGGAAAAATGGAGGGTGAGCCTAGCGAGAGGCAAGAGCGACAATTGAATGGCAATAATGAGAGAGGGAGGCGATTGTAGAGAGAGTTGGCGAGCTGGGAGAGGCGAAATAAGAGGCAAGAGCAAGAGAAAAAGGCAAGAGTCAAGACTTGAGATGGTGTCAAGCAAGAGGTAGGCGTGACTACGTGAGACTGAGAAGTGAGAGGCATGAGACTGAGCGAGAGCCGAGTGGGTCTAAGTGGTGAGAATGAGAAATTATGGTTTTGACTCAAAGCGAATGTAGAATTACACATACCACCCCCAATCATCTTTTAAGAAATGTTTTGTAATTATAAGAATTATAAATAATAATAAAAAAAGCTACGGTCCGATCAGGGTGGCTTGGTCCACACCTGGAACTGGATCGATTACCGCCAGCTCCAAATTTTAGGAATTGGGAACCACCCAGAACTGGCCAATTTGGTTCGATTTCAATGCTCACCCCTAGTAATTTCCATAGCATCGTATAATTATGAACCCGATGTCTTGGTTGATATGGGGGATGTTCACAATCCAGTGCCTCTCTCAAATGATTAATACCTATTATGCATTTTTAGGTCCAACACAAGCCCATGGTATTCAATTGTATGAGAAATGTAATTGATGAATGTTTTTGGCCCTCTTATGATATTTTTGCTCCTAAAGGGCATTGAGGTGTTAACAAAATTACGGTGAGGCATCGGCCCAAAACGAAGCTCTTTGTCAACCAAATCTATCAAAGTCAAATTGATCATTTCCTGCATTTGATTCTTGGTTTTTTTTTTTTTCTCCTGTTTTGATTTCGTTTCGTGATCGACCTTTCTATAAACTAAGGTTTAGAGATGGTATTAAGTAGGTTGAGTCAATTCTCTTTCCTATATATTCTCCGCCATACCAGTCTTCTATTTTGGCCTTGGCTCAATTTTTTTCTTTTCCACAATGCTTGCCCTCTAGCGACAACGCCAATATTTTGGTTTGGTACTCTTCTATGTTGAGATACACGTGTGAATTGTGTTAGAAAAAGTCTTACATTAGGCAATTGGTATGGTATGGAATAGTTAATATACCATAGTTTACCCATTACTTATTGCTTAAACTTTTGAGTGAAGATAGGTTCATTTTAGATATGTTGGTGGATTTGGACTTGGGTTCTCTTTTGGCAATCTTCCTAGATGAAGGTATTGGGATTCTAATGCACGCTCCCAATAAATAATATCAAAGCCAATGATTGATTGGTGGTATACTCTCAATGTGTATCGATGTATAGTGAATATTTCAATGAAAGAATCTAATGACCGATGTAGTTCTTAAGCAACATGCATTGTTCAGTTTGGTAAAATAGACATGGGATTAAGGTGGGCGTTGTTGTGTCACAACATGGTCTTGATGGCACATTAATAATTTGGTCTGAAGAAAGAGACCGGGATGAAGGTGGAGTTGCTGTTGTTGTGGTCCTCACAAGGCAATAGAGTGGAAAGTCAAAGTTGAGATATGTTGGTGTAAAAGAATACCTGAATTAAGAAGAAGTAAACCTAACACTAAGCTCACACTTAAGGGGAAGATTGTTGAGATGAATGCATAAGTTGTGTTAGTTTAAAGTCTTAAATCGAAGAGAAAATATTTAATTGGTTATAGTTGGTTCATAACTTATTGGCTTAAACTTTAAGTGAAGGTGTGTCAAATGGATATTATGATGGGCTTGTACTTAGGCTCTCTCTTAGCAATCTCCCAAGATGAAGGTATCCAACTTTTGCTCGGTGCTTTCAACATTCTCATCGTGGCACACTATCTTCATTCTTTGCTTCTAGGTCACAGTCAAACCTGACTTGCACTTAAAGGGATTGAGCTACTCTATGGACCTAGCCCAAAAACATTTACCTATAGGTGAATCAACATGTATCTTAACCGTCCTGGATGGAACATTAACATTTTATTCATAATTGGCTTTGTTTATTTCGTGGAAAATGGATTATTTAAAAAGCATTTTCATAAAATAATCACGTGTATTGTCACGCCCCAACCCTCGAGCATGCGACCGTTCCGTTTCATCTCTTCTCTTGGGTCATTAAAAATGCGACGTCCCAAGACACGTTGTCGACCCATTCATTTTATCTTTCAATTAACGCATGCGAAAACGTATAACAACCACCCGACAAACATAACAGCAGGAATAACAGGAAAAATTGCGAAACTAAACATCCATAACAAAACTTGCATTTTATTTATATACTCGTTAACCCTAGGAAGGTATAATTACAAGCCCTCACTTTCGGGCCACTTCCTAACCAAACCAACAAAAAGATACCGGGGGTCTGGTTAACTTAAACTTCTCTACGCGAGAGCACTTTGAACCACACCTGTCAACCTTTCGATCTATGGTCCTGAAAAGCGGTTAACAACAACGAGTGAGATAAAATCTCAGTAAGTTTACAATCTAAGCCTCGCGTAGGGTGCTGATTCACCCAAAGCTTGCCCTAAACATGCAACTCAACGTCGATGGCAAATCAATAGCGAGCGACTCTCGCTCTACACAACATATATCAGGTTCGATTGACTCAACTCAATCAATAGGCAAATCACAGGCATTCTTACCTTGCCTCGGCACATGCACACGCCCTGTATGTTATCAATTATGGCATTCTATAAACAATGCATCAGACTAGGCACAACATCAGAACATATAACACAATTTCTTACACGCAATGCAATCAAGCGTGGTCCAGTTTTATGCCTAGTGATTATGCCCACTCTCGGGCATGGCACAACCCGAAGGTTGGCAGTTCTCGACCTCTCCGGGCCACGGCATAACCCAAAGGTTGGCGGTCTTCTAGCATGACTGGGCATCGTCCCGCCCCATCGGGCACGGTGACATCTCCTCCCAGAAGACCAAGGTGCGGCCACACCTCGACCTTCCCCAGAGGTAGACGACATTCCATAAGGAGAATCGGTCCGGCATCTACCGTGATCTATCATCCGAACCCCGGCTGGGCATCCGATTAAATCAAGCATCATCCTCAAAATCTGTTGAGGGTCCGTTCCCTTTTTGTGATCACATGAGCACCTCAATCATGCATGCCAATTTAGTTCTTCTTATTTTTCTAGCCAATGCCATCATAATCTGTGCTCATGCCATGATCGTGCTCATACATCAAACATATTGCCATTTTCTCACATAAAAATGCAATGAATAAATCACACGTGATCACACCAACGTGCTTTTCATGCCAAACTTCCCGTGCTTTACTTTTCAAGCACACTAGATTATTTCAATGTATGAAACTCATTATATAAGCACGACACCATATCGATCACCATTTACATGCCAAAAGTGCATTCTTTTCCACTAAGAAATCATCAATCATGAAATCATTACCTTTCCAAGGCAATCTTCACTTTAAAACATGCCAAAACACATATAAAATAATTAACCCAACATGGTTAATTAACTTAACCATGGTTAACTAACCCAACCATGGTTAACTAACCAAACCATGGTTAACTAACCCAACCAAGGTTAACTAACCTAACCAAGGTTAACTCATCTAACTATAGTCAAGTCTAAAACTCACTAATCTATCCCTAGGTGCAATTAACAATCTAATCAAGAATTAGGGAGTTAACTCACCGTTTAACAGCGGCGGCGACTACGGTAACGACAGCGACGACGGCGCGAAGAAGGTGAAGGTGGTGGCTTGGCTCGGCGACTTGAACGGCGGAGCTTGGTGCAGCGATTGCTTGCTCAGCTTGGATGGTGGCAACGGCGAACGGCAAGGCGCGGTTCAAGCTTGGCACGGCGACGAACGGCAGTAACGACAATCATCACGGTGGCAAAAGTGCAGCAAAGGTATGGTATGGCTTGGATGGCACGGCGACAAGGTGCACGGTGTGAAACAAAAAGGAAAAATGGTGAAAATAGAGGAGAGAGGGGGGAGCTACGAATTTTGAGAGAAAAGAGAGAGTGAAAGAGAGAGTGGAAATGAGAAGAGAGAGAGTTGTCTTGCCTTAACTATAACCAAGATTGCATTATTGTCTCACAATTAATGCAAATCTTCAAAAATATCCAACTTTATCTTCTTGAATTCAAGACAACTTTAGCAATAAATTAAGACAAGAAAAGAGCAAGGGGGGAGCATTCGGCCACAAAGAAGAAGAAAAGAAGAAGAAGTCTTCTTGCAAGCCTTTAATGTTCTTGTCTTAAGCCCATTAATGCAACTTCAAAATATCTCACTTTCAAGAAGAGCAAACGGGTAATTTCCACCTTCGGCACTATTCATACGGGCTTGCACTATTCACGTAAGCTTGGCTTGAATTTTGGCGTGCCCAATGGGCTTGATATCCAATAGGCTCTTTGTTTTGGCCTAAAATGGGCTTTCGGGGGCATAATGGTCATTTCCCATTATAGGCCCTCTTGAAATCCGAAAATAATAGAAAATAGGCCCGATGGTTCGTGCCATGTC